>OX602137.1:2938260-3280760 GCA_951449985.1 Falcaria lacertinaria | reverse complement strand
GGATTCGAACCTGGGCCCATCAGATGACAGGCCGTTGCTTCAACCACAAGGCCACCACGACATCGACATCGTGAGAAACCTGCTTAAGTCTGAGACACACTAAAACTCTCTTCCTATACCGTGTAGAACTTGATGTTATGTTAATTTTTTCTTAATCTTTTTTAAAACGGTTTCTCCAATAGCATCTTCAGAAGAAGTCCACCTGACGCCGGAATCCTCGCCAGAATTAACCAAGAGATCCTGGTTCGGCTCCCTGTTGCTGTCGGCTGACAAAGAAGAGACATTCACGGCGCTAGTGAAAGGGAAACCGCTTGCCACGGTCAAAGCTGACTTAATACACGCCTTTCTGAGTGTAAGTCTACCCGGACTGTGCCAATAGTTTAACAAGTTTTTTTTTAATACCACAGGTGGCAAACAAGCATACGGCCCACCTGATGGTAAGCGGTCACCGTAGCTTATGGGTGCTTGCAGCACCAGGGTACCACTCGCGCGTTGCCGACCCTGAAGTTTTTCCAAGTACAGTGATTAATCACACCATGAGTTTAAAAAGAAATGTATGGCGAATTGGGTCGGCAACGCGCGAATGATACGCTTGGTGTTGCAAGCGTCCATAGGCTACGGTGACCTATTACCATCAGATGGGTCGTATGCCTGTTGCCACTTAGTGGTATAAAAAGAAAATAAAAAAATTGGGATCTTCGTGGGTTTTCCAGCTGGGGACTGTACCTCTTCTTTACAGAAGACCGCAGTCAAATAAAGCTACTTTGATGTAGTGTTGTGTTTCTGCGGTCAGTAAGGTTGCCAGTGCTCCACGAGGATACGCTGGGCTAGTAGTAATGCTGCTAGCACAGTAAGTCCTCATCAACAACAGGATTAGCAGGTCGTTAGTGATATCCCTGGTATTGCTAACGGCTATAGGCTACAGTGACTGCTTACCATCAGGTGGGCCGTATGTTTATGTGACACCTTAGTGGAGTAAAAAAAAATTCATGTAACAAGTGCTTTTCTACGTCTGAAGAAAGGTCGAAACTGGTGAGTTTTTACATATTTTGTATGGGAAAATGAACAGCGCTGCGCTGGTTAAAAGTGGAACTAAAAATTCGTTTGAAAATTTAGTCATTTTCGGAGTTACGGTTTCGAATACGCAGTCGGAAGATGTTCTCGCTACCGGCGTTGAATACCTTACAAAAGATTGCAAATGTTTCTGCAAACGTTGATGGATAAGGTGTCAATCGATTGAATATGTTGGGTGTGTCAATCCATTCAAAAGGAGGTGTCGATTTTACCGTGTAAAATCCCCGATTTTCTTTTTCCGTAGTCGAGTTACCTTTTCTCAAACTTTTTAGTTGTGATATAAAAAATATTTATTAATAATAATAATGCTTGGACATTATCACACAGCGCCAACTGGCCCCAAACTAAGCAAAGCTTGTACTATGGGAACCAGTAGCCGATACAATACTTATATACTTTTTTTTTTGTAAATACATACTTATAATACATAACAAACTCCCAGACGCAAGGCAAACATATTTGTCACATAAATGTTTGCCCCGGCGGGAATCGAACCCGCGACCTCTAGCGTAGCAGTCAGGTGTACTAACCACTAGACCAGCGGTCGCGTCAATTTGCATGTTGTTTACAGATAGCAGAATTGTCCCACAGTGTCCTAAGTCCGATGTCGTTCCGGGTGGAATACAAAAGGGGGTCTAACGCGCCGGTCATGTTCCAGCGACATGTCAGATTTCAGGTACTGTGTCATTATAATATTATAAACGCGAATGTAACTCTGTTTGTTTGTTTCATTATCACGACTAAACGGCTGAACGGATCGTAATAAAATTTGGCGATGAGATAGATTATATCGTGGGCAAGGACATAGGCTATCTTAACCTAACGTTAAAAGCCGTGCTGGCCTTGTGGTTGAAGCAACAGGCCTGTCTTCTGATGGGCCCAGGTTCGAGTCCCGGCCTGTACCAATGAGTTTTTCTAAGCTTAAGTACAGTGATTAATCACACCATGAGCTTTTAAAAAGAGAGGTAGGGCGATTTGGGATTTCCCGTGGGTTATCCCATTTTAAATTGGAGCCGCCCGACTGGAGACTGTACCTCCGCCTTACAGAAGACCGCAGTGAAATAACACTACTTGATGTAGTGTTGTGTTTCTGCGGTAAGTAAGGTTGCCAGTGCTCCACGAGGATACGCTGGGCTAGTGGTATTGCTGCTAGCACAGTGAGTCCTCATCAGCAACATGGTTGGCACCCCGTAGTGATACCCCTGGTATTTGCTAGCGGCTATAGGCTACGGTGACTGCTTACCATCAGGTGGGCCGTATGCTTGTGTGCCGCCTTAGTGGTATAAAAAAAAAGCCTAAAAAAAGCCAGTTTATAATATTGGTGTGAGAGTAATTTAATGTTTTTTTATTCCAGGTTGACATATCAACAATAACTAAGGCGCCGGGTGAGAATGGCAAGGAGTATCTTTACGCCATCACTTTTACCTTATTATCTGGTAAGATATTAATTATTACATTCAAAGTACTTAGGCACTTCGCTAGTTTTCAGGGTTCCGTACTCGGAGGATAATCCACATAACCCTATATATTTCTGTTGTGTGTGTGTGTCTGTGTATTTATGTATATGGTGTGTGCGTGCAGGCAACATCCGTCGCTTCCGTCGCGTGTGCGAGGTGGTGCAGGGCGCGGTGTGTCGCGCGCCTGGTGTCCTGCGAGCACCACCGCCGCATCCCCCCTCGCCCCGCGCGCACAGGAGGACCATACACCCACATGGTGACTATCTAAATTAAAAAAAAAACACATTTCATTCATTACTTCCCAAAATTCAGTTAATTATTGGCCTTACCTACCAAACACTTATATGACAAACATTTAAAAAAAAGAGACCAGTTTTTTTTTTCATTTAATAATAATAATAATGCTTGGACATTATCACACAGCGCCATCTGATCCCAAACTAAGCAAAGCTTGTACTATGGGAACCAGTAGCTGATATAATACTTATATACTTTTTTTTTTGTAAATACATACTTATAATACATACCAAACACCCAAACGCAAGGAAAACATATTTGTCACATAAATGTTTGCCCTGGCGGGAATCGAACCCGCGACCTCTAGCGTAGCAGTCAGGTATACTAACCACTAGACCAGCGGTCTCGTCGACATTCATTAATGAAATGATTTCGTAAAATAGAATGAGCACCATTGACTACAATCGATAGACAGTATGCTAAGATCCGCCAACGGACATACAAAATTACATTTTACCATCTGTATGTCTTCACGCCTCCCCACAAGGGTCCCCGAAGAGGTAGGCGCAGGTGTTACAACACCCGCTTTCCACCGAAGATAATTTGGTGCCAACGTGACAGATGGTGAGTCCGTTGCCGTCTCTTAGGCACTACATACGTCCTTGAATTTCTTCTCAGACGTATGCAGGTTTCCTCACGATGTTTTCCTTCACCGTAAAGCTCGTGGTGTGACTAATCACTGCACTTAAGTTGTAAAACCTCATCGGTACAGACCGGTGCGTCGCTAGACTAGCAGGCAACGCTTCATACCGCACGGCCACCACGACTCTATTTTTTTTTTTTTTTTTTTATCACCTATCACAGTATATGTATATTTTTGTTACAATTTATGATTTTATCATGTTTCTTTTTAAACAGAGTACTATGGTTTATCAAAATGTGGTTGTATTTCAGCGGGTGGTGAGATCCCGGACAGTCCGGAGACTCCTCACCAGCAATCGGACCACGATAGCGACTCGTCAGCTCTGGACACCGTCAAAAGCCCCACCAGTCACACTTCCATAGACCAACTGGATCAGGTGAACCAAGAAACATCTATTCTTGAGGGTCGGCAACGCGCGAGTGATACCCCTGGTGTTGCAAGCGTCCATAGGCTAAGGTGACCACTTACCATCAGGCGCGCCGTATGCTTGTTTGCCTCTTTAGTGGTGTAAAAAAAAACTATTTAGTTTTTATGCCACTAAGCTGGCAAACTATCACTTAGGGTTATAAAGAATAGTTAACGTCCTATTCTCAGACCTATCGAATATGCAGAAAATAAAAACATAAAAATCGGTCAAGCCTTTTCAGAGGAGTTTTGTTACAAACACCGTGACAAGAATTTCACCCCGAAGTGTTATAAACAAAGGACATCATCAATTTTGGTCCAAATCTGAATGGACAGGCCAACGCATTTTTTTTGTAAATTCTGTTCGAGCTTGCCCGTCTGAACAGTTTTTATTATGACCCCAAAACTGTAAGACCAATGTAATTGATTTTTTTTTAGTTCGAAAATCTGAATTTTCATAAATTTTGTTGAAAATAGTATTTCTACAAATGAAATGCCCTGTATTGTCCAGCTTTGGTGCCAAGCTCTAACAGAATATAGAAAACTAGCCTACTATACGCCCCGGCTTCGCACGGGTAGACATTTATCAAATATTTTGTCGACCCGAGCGAAGCCGGGGCGGGCAGCTAGTATAATATATATCCTATGTTACTAAGTGATAATGTAGCTTTCTAAAGGTGAAAGAATTTTTGAAATCGGTCCAGTACTTTTTGAGTTTATTCGTTACATACAAAAATACAAATCTTTCCTCTTTATAATATTAGTGTAGAAAAATGCGTTGGCCTGTACCTTCAAATTTGGACCAAATCTCTATGAAACATGGTCCTTTAATTGAATTCCTTTTGGATGCTTTCCTGGAAGTGATTTCGTAAAAAGGGACGGAAATGCATTAGATACAGGAAACTGGGGACAGTGTTACACGATATTTATTTTTTTACAGAACGGCACTCATCCTTTAGGGTCGAGTTCTTCTGTGACGAGCGGTTCTAGTGGATACAAAGTGAGTGCTTTGTTTTTTTATTTGAAACACATTGGTGTCGATTCTGTTGTTCAAAATTACTAAACTTAACTAATTTGACAGGTCTTAAAGTCACGCTATCCCTTTCTCATGTGCGGGGTTAAATAAGGATGGCAATATTTTTAGACCTGTCTAATTAAGTTTAGTAATTTTGAAGAACAGAATTGGCACCAATATGTGGTATAGCCAGGGCTTCAAATACCGTTATAAAATCATATTATCGGGTTACAACTAGTGGCGACCATGACAGTGTGTGTATTATGTGTGTGTGTTCGTGTGTGCAGCAGAGTGGGCGGCGACGGGTGCCGGAGCCAGGCTCGGCCTCCCTGGACCACGAGATCATGCGCTGCGGCCGGGACCTCCCCGGTGAGTACACACTCACATCACGTCACACTACATGTCTCGCTCTTCCCCCGCACGCTCTTCAAACATATCACGCTCTTCTCCCACGGCAGGCTCACTCCACACGTCACGCTCACTCCACACATCACGCTCTTTCCACACGTCACGCTCACCCCACATGTCACGCTCACCCCACACGTTACGCTCTTCCCACACGTCGCGCTTTTCCCACGCGGCACGCTCTTCCCACCCGTCACGTTGTTTTCCTTCACCGTAAAGCTCGTGGTGTGACTTATCAATGCACTTAAGGAATAATAATTAAAAAATAAAATGTCTGTCTGTGTGTTCCGAACGATTTGAATGGGACTTAGCTGATGCTACAAGTCGCAACTTAGGCTACTTTTATTTTGGAAAAATAATTAGGGTTAGCCACATAGACGGCCAAGTTACCAAGTACAAGTTTAAAATTTTTATATAATTCCAGGTACCCATACTAAAAGGTCTTCCTCTGAGTGTAGGGAGGCCACCTCGTCTCCGCGACGCGGACTCGAATCCCGGGACAGTTCTATCAGAGACGAGCTGCGTAGGAACAACTCACTGAGAGAGAACCGACGGGATCAAACCCCAACCACGATTGCGTGAGGAAGTCTACTTGACATGTGTCAGTCTGACAGTTTCGACGTACCCCGAGACAACTTCCACGTAATAAAGGCATAATATTGCGCAAGTGTGTACGGGGTTATTGGGAATGTCAAACGACTCAAAAGTGGCATTTAAAAAATTCCATTTTTTTATTATTGGTGACAATTCTCTTGTTCATCTGTTCAGAGAGCAGTAGGCCGTGCAAGAATAACTTGCGACTGCGTAATCGGATCGCTATCGACTTTTTTTTCATGGGAAAATTAACGGAGAAAAGTGTGAACTAAAAATTCGTATGAACGATGATCTCAGTGCCGGTAGCAAGACCATCTTTCGTCTACGTATTCGAAAACGTAACTGTCAAAATATTATTATTGACAATGGACACCCATTTTGTTGCTGTTTCCGTTTAACCCCGTACGCACAGACGTGAAGTATATATGTGTTTTCTGTAAATTATTAAAACTAAGATTATATATACATATTATTATTATTGATATATATATATAAACACGCCACCGCATGTGCGACTGAATATCTTGAATGTATAGTAGATTATCGCTTTGTTTGTTATCACGTCAAATGTCACCGTGACAGCTGTCATTTGAGTTTGACATTTTTGACACACGTCCTAATGTCATGTTATAGACAATTGTTGTAAATTAAGACAATGTATAAAATTATGACTATACAAAAGCGTATCGCTAGACTTTGGCGCACGATCACCCATCTAACTGCTGACCGCGAGCGACGTTGCTTCACTTAGCAGTTCGTTCAATATCCGCATCACGGGTCACAAACCAAATGTTTTAAAATGCAATTTAATAATACATACTGATTCAACTTAGTGTAAACCTTACAGCTACATTTTACTAAAGTTTTTTTGGTATATTTATATTGATGGGTAAAGCACAAAATTTTCATCAAAGCAATAATGTTTTTGCTTTCGTGTATAAGCTAGGATAACCGCTGACCATCAACGGTCAAAATGCTTGATTATCACATTAGTAGCGTTGTTTTTTTGCCTTTTTTGACATCATAATAGATGGAATCATATCATATAAAATTATTCAGTCTATTTCAAAACCATAGACAAAGTTTCATTGTGAAGAAACCGCCACAAGAAAAATAATATAGCTAAAACATGTTTTATAAGTATACATACATAATAGTATATATATATATATATATAAATATAATAGGCTGTATTTAGTGCTAATTATGTGTGTTAAAGAAAAAAAAAACAATTTAAAAAACACATTGAAACCGGCCATTATGTTAAATGCGATCCATGTACTGAATCTAGAATAAGGCCAGAATTTTGTAATGTAATCTTGCTTATATTGTAATGTATTTTTGCAACAAATAATTATTATATACATAGTTCACTGTGTTGCTATCTATATATTATGAAAAAATACTTTTTTAATCTGTGTAACATTTCCTCTTGCTTTCCTACAATCTGTGGCGTGGTCAAACGTGATTTCGTTAAAAGGGATGGAAGTATGTTACGGGAAGACGGGAAAGAGCGCAAATAGGCAGAGTTTGCCCTCAGATGTCAGATGTAATGTAATACATCATATGCGACTACTTTAAGGGCTCCCTTTTTTTTAATGTATCACTAACCTTTTAACTTAAATAGGAGTCTAATGGACGCTTTACTGAATTATTGTTTATGTACATATAAAATCATATCATATTATCACACTCGCGACTTCTTTCAATATAAGGTGGAACTTTTAAAAACAAAACTACTTATTTATCTTATTCCAAGCTGCAAGTGAACATCGTTTCTTAAGTTTCACAATTAAAATGTGACATGAGAAACAGGGATATAATAAATCCCTTATCCCGTGGGATTGGGATGATACATCCGGGATTAACAATGTTTAATTTAGCGTTCTCTTCTGAAGATATGTATATATGATTTGTCATGGATTCTAGTCATACCCTTGTCATGTTTATTTAATTAACAAAAGTTATGTGATTTAGTTTTAATAACGTTAGTTAATAAATTTTTCATATTAGAAGAATTAGTCAAAATTCATGTTGTATTTTTTTGTATTGTTAATATTGATAAACAAAATGTTAATTTTACAATTAAGCATCACCAAATTAAGGCCTTAATTTTAAGGGGCTCTGTACCCCAAAAAACCCCTCTATTAAGTTTTATCATTTATTAATTCACATTAGAATGATTGGCGCTTTGATTATATATCATTAAAGTAGGGGCTGTACTGCGCCGTTCGTATGTCAACCCGCCGCAGCTCGTATAGAGCATCAACCGTCTTGATTGGTTTGTTTACAGTAAACGTTTTAACATAGATAACATTTGGTGAAGGTTGCCAGTAGAAAAAAAATAGTTCCGTGTCTAATTTTTTTTGCCAATTACTGTTTGTTACCCGCGTCATAATAAAAATTATGTGTAAAGAATACAACTATTGACTCAATTCCCTTGACGTGGCAAATGCGACCGAATATTGAGCATCAATAATCGCTACATAGCGATGTAAGTTCAATACTGTGTATACTATAGATCTGTGTTTCTCTAACTTTTTTGTTGTACCGCCCCTTTTGGAAAAAATACGCTATGCCCCCCAAAATTCTAGATCATTATTTTTTATCTAACTTTGTTGATATCATCTGTGTTCGTAAATCGTAATATTGTATAAATATATATATTTTATAAATAATGATTAAATAGATGATTTGTTTGGTCTGCGTGCGAAGAGATTTTTTTAATGTGGCTGTTATATCGTAATTTGAAAGTTTGACAAATATTGTAGCTTCTTTTTTATTTATTCCGCGCGAGACCAAGGCTGTAATATAAATTAATTGTACTAATGTACCTTACGCTATGCTACATCTATACCTAAATGCTTTTAAGAACTGGGTTATAATTGAACAAAATAAATTGAAGATATTATATTAGACGTTTTATTTATACCAATCATTGACATATTAATACATGTACAAAAGTCCGGATAAAAGTGTCCGGAGCTAAAACAAAACAAAATGCGAATGAGACAGCCCCGATTGGTCGACTGTCTTAAGATACATAAGGAAATTAGATCTTATGTGCCTTATTAGGGCCTAAACTGAATAAATGATTTTTGAATTCGATATATTGTTGCAAGTAAAATTCATGTGCGCTAATTAATTAAAATAATAATTTATACACTATTTTCGTGAATTTTGTAGTAGACCCGATGTCTATGGTCAGTAATACCTACTTGTACATAGTTTTTTTTATACACTAATACGCCTGCTACACGGTCGGCAACCGACGCCCGACAGAGGTGACATTGGTCGGCGACCAAAACGTCTGTTTCAACTACACGGTTGCCTACAAGCCATTGTGCCGTGATATTCGAGCAGTAAAGACGTATCATGACAGCGAATTTGTCAAATTTAGAAAGTGTGGGAGTGGTTTTGGCTTTGTTGTGCGCGAGCGAAGAAGAAAAAAAAAGAAAGAAAAGAAGAGTATGGATGAAGCGATGGCTGAAAGAAAGAAAAACACTAAGTCATGTCAACATTATGAATTTTCTTGAATCTGAGGATTTAGATAACTTTCTCAGAATGGATCTTGAAACGTTTAATGAATTATTAGAAATGGTGCGACCTTTAATAACTAAAAATGACACTAATATGAGACAAGCTGTCACTGCAGAAGAACGCCTTATAGCCACAATAAGATTTCTAGCTACTGGTAGAGAATACAAGGATCTCAGATACAGTGCCATAATATCACATCAATTATTGGCAAAAATAATTCCAGAAACTTGTTGGGCAATATATAAGGTTCTGAAGAAAACAATTAAGGTGAGTTTTATTTTATTTATTTAGATAATCACAAATTGTTATACATTGTTATGAGCAATTTTTTATTACTTTTTCTTACTCTTGAAAATTAATAGCTCCTTCAACAGCGTACCAGCAGGACCTTCAGTGATACTCTGAGAATTTTCTTCGTCATCTGTCTGAAAGGTCTGAGGTAGAGGAGGTGATGGTATGGAGATTTGAACTACTGTAGGAGTTCCTTTAGGCTGTGTTTGGTGCTGTGATGGAGAACTGTACTGTATCGACTGAACTGTAGGTTGAGTTTGAATATATCGTGAAGATGGAGGTAAAACTTTTATTCGAGAAGAAACAATAGGTAGTGAAACATATTGAGGTATGTGAGTACTATTCTGAGGTTGAGGAGAGGGAATATTGTATTGAGGAGAGGGAGTATTATATTGAGGAGAGGGAGTATTGTATTGGGGAGAGGGAGTATTGTAATGAGGAGAGGGAGTAATATATTCAGTTGGATTAGTGAAAGAACATTGTGGATTGTTACTTTCTACCCTTGAATAAAAGCTGAGATTTTCAGTTTTTCCTAAGAAAATTACATCGGAAATTAGCTTTTCCGCAATTTGCCTTTGGTGTACTGATAAGCTTTCTAATTGTTCCCCTACGTACAAACCAAATGTATTGGTTTTTTTTTTGCTTTCTTCGAGGAAATCTTGTGCTGTTTCGATGAGTTTTTGTTTGTTTCTTTCTAACAAACTATATCCTCTTTTTTTCACCACCGGATTACCCTGTGATTCCTGAAACAATTTGAATATTTGTTGTATTTACAGATGCCTTCAACGGAAGATGAATGGAGAACAACAGCGACATTATTTGAACAACAATGGCATTTCAACAATTGCGTGGGATGCATGGATGGAAAGCACATTTTAATAGAAAAACCACCTAAATCCGGGTCATTATTTTTTAACTACAAGGACACATTCAGTGTCGTCTTATTTGCAATCGTTAATGCAAATTATGAGTTTATGTATGTTCATACTGGCTCTAATGGTAGCATGTCTGATGGTGGAATACTAAGAAATACAAGATTTTATGAAAAACTTGTGAATCAAGAGTTGGGACTGCCTGAATCATATTTGCTACCAGGTACAGACGTATCAGTACCATTCGTATTTTTGGGCGATAGTGCCTTTGCCCTTGATAAACATATCATGAAACCCTTCCCTGGAAGGGGCATTTCAAGAGAGCAAAAGATCTTTAACTACAGGCTGAGTCGAGCTAGAAGAATTGTTGAAAATGCTTTTGGCATTCTCGCATCACGGTTTAGAGTATTCAAGAAATCTCTAAATCTTGAACTAGAAAACGTAGATGCAGTTGTTTTGGCAAGCTGTGCATTGCACAATTTTCTAAGAAAAAAGTCCAAAACTTATTTAACGCCGAATAGCGTTGACCATGAAGACATGAAAAATTTCACCTTTACATCAGGGGAATGGCGTGCAAATGGTGAATCCCTAACCCCACTACAGAGGACTATTCAAAGGCCTTCCAATGATGGAAGGCGTATAAGGAATATTTTGACAGACTTTTTCAACGGTGCGGGTAGAGTATCTTTTCAAGACAGAATGGTATGTGTTGTGCCCAATAGTGAGTGAGTCAATAAAACGTGTGCGCATTTGTACTTTTACTTATACATAATAATGATTGATATGAAAGTAATATAATGTTGATTATTAGAAATCCTTCTTTTATTTGTATACCTACCTAAAATACAAATGGTTCTGCCTTAATATGTAGGGTCCTACTTTAATACCTGAAACATAAAAATAAGTGGGCCTTCTACTCATGAAACTGAACAACTATCCCCAAGGAACCCTTACTGAATTCTCAAAAAAATGGGACCCCATACAAAGTTCGCTGATCGATTTGTATGGGAAATCCAAAATTTTTATTGTGAATTTTGAAAAAAAGTCATTTGATAAAGTTATTATTTTTATGAGCAGAAGACCCACATTTTTATTTTCAGGTATCAAAGTAGGTCCTTATATAAATCGGACTCACATCGTCACTCGATAGTGTACACATTCCTCGTCGTAAGTGTGCATCTTTCTTCTCTAAAAAATTCATCAGGTCATAATACCAGAGAGTTGGTTTATGCACTTCATGGGCACCAGAACCTGTGCGTTTTTTTGAGTCTTTGACCTGTAAAAAAACATTTGGCAATGTAGTGAGTTCAGTTTACTATACCTACTTAAGGTTTCTCGATGTTGTTTTGTTCGCTGAGTATACGTTTAACGAACAAAAGAACATCGAAAACGGGCTCTAACTGCATAAGAAACGCGGCGAAACCGCGACGCAGACGTCGCGTTATGCGGCGAACTAACCTAAACAAAAACCTAAATACCTACATTTATCTACACTACGTATGATGTAATAAATAAGTAGTAGGTAGCTTACTTACTTTTTTTACCTCTCTTTTATAGGAAGCTTTTAAATTTTCAATTTTCTGTTTTACCGATGCCACATTTGCATTAGGATCAATCGTTTTCAATTTTTCAACCAAAATTTCCCAGCCTACGCTCTTCTGGTCTTGATCTTTATACTCCTCACAGCTAAGATCCCACAGACAGGGTAGGTCTCTGTAGAGTTCTATGAACTCGGTTATTACTTGTCTTTCTTCCGACATGTTGCGACTTGCACCAGAAACGCAGAGTTTATAGTAATAGGTAGGTAGAGAGTAGAAACGCGTGTGACCGAAACGACGCGGCGACGATTCAAATCACAGGCATTCACACTATTCACAGCGACTGACGGTTGTGCGCGAGCGTAGAAGAAAAAAAAAGAAAAGAAGAGTATGGATGAAGCGGTGGCTGAAACAAACGACTTACGACGAAAACTGACCGAAACGACGATTCAAATCCATATACCTTCATGTTCAAATCACAGGCATTCACAGCGACTGACGGCCTCGGTGTTGCCAACCACCGTATACACGGTCGGTCGTAAACCAAACGCCCTTTATTCGCCCTTGGTTGTTAGCTCATCTCTCATAACCAAGGACGTTGGAAGGTCATGCGAAATTTGGTTGTAAACCACTGTCTACACGGTTGGAAACTACCAAGGTCACCTCTGTCGGGCGTCGGTTGCCGACCGTGTAGCAGGCGTTTAAACAAGCATACGAGCCACCTGATGGTAAGAGGTCACCGAAGCCTATGGACCCAACACCAAGGTATCACACAAGCGTTGCCGACCCTACAAGTATATTATCTTCTATGACCAAGTAAAGTTGCAATGTCCGCGACTTCGTACGCGTGGAATTTATATGTGCACTAACGACCCGCCCCGGCTTCGCACGGCCAGCGTTAGCCATATAAGTTAAATATCTACAAAACACAAATGAATGATACATGAAAACCTTCCTCTTGAATCACTGTATCTATTAAACAAAACCGCATTAAAATCCGTTGCATAGTTTCAAAGATTTAAGCATACATACACAGACAGACACGGGAAGCGGCTTTGATTTATACTATGTGTGGATATAATCATAAAGCGCCATCTTTCGAACTTTTTACGAACTGTTACTAAACAGTAGTATCTCAATATGTTAAATAAAAAAAAAAACGAAATTCAATTTTGATGAAATAAAGATTAAAAGGTTGATGGGGATTGGTAAAGAAAGTTAGGGCATAGAGTTGGATATGAAAAAATAATCCATGTAGCATAAAAAAAGTATAATTATTGATAATACATGTGTTTCTATAAACTAAGAATTATCCGTCATAACTTCTTCCTCGTCTTCAGGCTCGGCCAGGTCCGGGTGGCACACCCTTATGTGAAGATTAAGATTTATCTTCACAATGAAACTCTTACCGCAAGTTGAGCACTTGTGTGGTCGTTTCACCTCATCGTCAACCGTTGTGGAATGAGCACGGGACATGTGTGTCCGCAGCAACGTTGAGTGCATGGTACGGTCACATTGGCCACATTTCACGAGACAGTCAATTGGCTGACCTTCATGCGTCTGTCTGTGCTTCTCCATCGTGATTTTCGACACAAACAACTTGTGACAGAAGTCACATTTGAAATTTTTCACTTTTGTATGCTTCTTCATGTGAATTTTTAAACAATTTTTCGTTGGGAACATCTCATCGCACTTTGAACACTTGAATTTCTTTATATCGTTATGCAGCTGCATGTGGAGCTTCAAGTAAGCTTGTCCCGTGAAGCTCTTACTACAAATTTCACAGTTAATTGTACTCGTAGCCGAGTGAGTTTGCATGTGGCTTTTTAGGAACTGTGCTGCAACAAAACTGCGGTCACAGACTTCACACAAGTACTTCTTGGACGTGGAGCCCTCATGCTTACTCCTGTGAATGTCTAGATGGTACTGTGAGTTCACTTTAACATCACATTGGTCACATTTGAACTTACGACGTTTTTTCGGGCCTTCTTTTACGACTGGCTGCTCCGGCTCCATCGTCGGCGAGTCTTTATCATTTCCATGGAACTTTTTATGTAGCATCAAATACTCTAAAGCTTCAAATGTCAAGTCACAAACATCGCATGTATAACGATGGTTGTTTTGTTGCTGCTTCAACTCGTAGGTCACGGTCTCGCCGTTGTATGCCTCAGACATCTTTTCGCGCTTAACGGAACGGTTGTCGTGATGTTTGTCACTAGTCGCTGGCTCCATAACAATTTTCATCCAGTGGTCTTGGATGCCGGATTTTGTCTCCATTAGCGAAGTGACGCTCCACCGACGCTACGAGCTCATCTTTAAAACTGCAATATTGATCCATATATCACAATTCCGCGCGCCCAAATTCACGTAAAACACTAAAATAAAGCGTTGTGCACGCTAATAGTGCATTGTTTACACGCTTTGTGAAAAATTTCACGTTCTAATGGACGGCGGTAACACAAAAGCGAGCCTTGTTACTACACCATAAATTCCAAAAGAGAAGCGTTGCGCGTTGATTTTTTCATTTTCAAGCGTCAGGCGGTTCATTGACAGACGACTTTTTTTGTTTGACATATTTAATGTTGCTAGATAGTAAAAACAAGAAACCTCTCGGGAATCAGTAGGGATTTTTTATTATCGTTGTAATAAGCTGTTTCTGCTATGATTGTCGTCAGACAGTACATGAAACAAGAATTGTGGGTGGTAGTAAGCATTGTAATTCTTCTTACACTTGATAATGGCAGTAGTACTTGAAGATGATTTAGTTGCCGAGGCAAAAAATAAGAACAAAACCTGGCGAATTCTGGATATCGTTCTACGCTTCGAGTCGTAGAACTGCATTAATTTAAGAACACTCTTCATCGCTTCCGTAGAAAAACTTTTTAATAGCAAGGCTAGGCACAAGAATTTCGTCACTCATTACGTCACTTTAGTAAGAGACGTCAACAGATGGCGTTATAAGTATATGAGAATAAAAAAATTAAGACTTGAGTCAATAGTGTGAAAAGAAATTACTATTTTTATTAATAAATCCTACAGATTGCTTAACATATCCGAAGAAAGTATTTACAAAGAATATACAAAGAACAAAGCACTGAAAGCACAAGAGTATAATTATCTACTCTGAGGCACAAGGTTGTTTTTAAAAAGAATAGCGACATCTATGGGAACTTTACGGTCGCATTGAGATTTATCAAAACACCATTATCACCATATATGTTTATTGCACTTAGTAAGTTAGTATCTAAGGGTACATATTTAGTTGTATTAAATTATTGTTAACAATCTAGTTTTTGGTCAGTTTTGAAATCGACGCCTAAGTATCTAAGTTGTAGTGTTGCCACTCACAATAATAATGTGGCCAGTGTCGTGCATTAAATAACGCTAAGGCTTAAAGGACTAGATGCCACACCACCCCCCCACGGAGAAAGAAAGATGGGCAAAAATTAAAAACAAAAAAAATATATATATTATAATACGAAGTTAAACATAAAATAAAAACGAAAATAAAAAATTTTAATTTTCTTAATCAAAGTTCTTGAAGCGAACCTTTCTACCTGAGCGCGTGGTGTAAGGTTTACGACCGCTGTCAATAGGTGCAGGTTCAGAAGGAGCCGATCTATCGTCTGTTTTGTCAGGCTGAGTCTCAATAGGACGTGGGACAGAAGAGTTAGTACGTGCAGTGCTGGTAAAAGGTTTAGCAGCAGTATGTGTAGCAGTTGGAGAAATAACGGGGGAGTCAGTAACAACGGGAGCTATGAAGGCGGGTTTGACTCGATCCACATTCACCACCACTTGCTTGTTCTTCAGGTTAATAGTGAGTGTTTTACCGTCGCTACTTCGGCTTATAACTTCGAAAGGTCCTGTGTATGGGGGCTGAAGTGGCCGACGTACAGTGTCGTCTCGGAGGAATATGTGAGAGGTAGAAGAAAGTTCTTTAAAAACGAACGATTTGTGATCACCATGCCGAGAAGCGGCAACTGGCCTAACCTCTGACATTTTCTGTCGAAGGTGGACCACGAAATCGGTAGGATCCTCGACTTGAGCGGAAGCGGATGGTGTGATAAATTCGCCTGGTAACCGTAGAGTCTCTCCGTAAACAAGCTCTGCACAAATAGAACCAAGATCATCCTTGAAAGCCGACCTCATTCCAAGCAATACCAGGGGTAGAGCTCTAACCCACGTGTCTTGGTGACACATAAGAGCAGCCTTGAGCTGTCTATGTACTCGCTCAACCATGCCATTAGCACAAGGATGGTAAGCGGTCGTCCTGATGCGCTTGGTGGCAAAGGTGTAGTTAAGTCTACGAAACAGATCCGACTCAAATTGCGTTCCCTGGTCGGTGGTAATGATGGCTGGGGCACCAAACCGCGGAATCCATTCACGACAAAACGTGTCAGCGACTTCCTGAGCCGTGATGGAGCGCATGGGCCATGCTTCAGGCCATCTACTAACCCGATCAATCGCCGTCAGACAATAGCGATATTCACCACACAAAGGTAAGGGGCCAACAATGTCCATGTGAATATGGTTGAAACGACCTGATGGTTGGTTAAAGTTTCCAACGGGGGCAGAATTGTGTCTTGAAACCTTACTACGCTGGCAGGCTTCACAGGATCTAGACCACTCCCGGCAGTTCTTTTGTAAGAAAGGCCAGACAAAACGCTCAGCTACGAGCTTGCTAGTCGCTCTAGCGCCAGGATGGCTTAGATTATGGAGTTGGTCAAAAATAAGACGACGGAAAGAAGGTGTAAGGTATGGTCGTGGTTTACCTTGTGAAGTGTCACAAATAAGGGTCAAACTCGTACCAGGTACAGATACCTTTTCCAATTTAAGTGAAGATTTATTGCCAGACATAAGGTCATGCAGCTCAGTATCGGTCTCTTGGGATACTGCAAGCTGGGAAAAATCGTCAAATACGATAGCTTCTACACGGGACATGGTGTCTGCGACAACGTTATCGGTGCCGTTTATATGTACGACGTCTGTCGTGAATTGTGATATAAACGACAACTGATTCAGTTGTGCAGGAGGCAGCTTTTCGCGGCGTTGCGAAAATGCGTACACCAAAGGTTTGTGGTCCGTATAAATTGTGGTGTGCTGAGCTTCGAGAATGTGTCGAAAGTGTTGGACAGCTTCGTAGACAGCCAAAAGTTCGCGATAATACGCGGGCCATTCGGACTGTTTGGCGGTAAGCTTTTTGCTGAAAAAGGCGAGGGGTTGCCAAGAACCTTCGACCTCTTGCTGTAAGCAAGCACCAACATGAATGCTCGAGGCATCGGTGAAGAGACCTAGGCGCGTATTTGGTTTAGGATGAGAAAGCAGAGTAGCTTGAGATAGACTTTCCTTGCAACGTTGAAAAGCCAGTTCGAGTTCTGGTGTCCAAGGAACCGGTTTGGCACCTTTCAGCTTGGAACCAGCAAGAATGTCGATCAATGGGGCTTGCAACTGTGCAGCTTTAGGAAGAAAGCGTCTATAAAAATTGATCATGCCTAAAAATCTACGCAGGCCTTGAACGGTCTTAGGGAGGGGGAAGTTCACGAGGGCATCTATCCTTTCCGGTGGTGGGATTATTCCCTTGGCGGAAATGTGGTAACCGAGGAAGATTACTTCGTCAGCACCAAACATGCATTTAGTGGGATTCACCACGACACCGTAGTCGGACAGGCGTTGGAACAGAGCGCGAAGATGGGTTACGTGCTCGTCTGTATCTCTGGAGTAAACTAGAATGTCATCAACATAGGGAAAACAGAAATCCAAACCTCGAGTTACTTCATCTATAAATCTTTGAAAGGTTTGGCCTGCATTTCGCAGTCCAAACGTCATAAATGGAAATTCATATAACCCGAAAGGCGTAGTAATTGCAGTTTTGCAAATATGCTCTTTAAACACTGGAATTTGCTGGTAAGCTTTTACTAGATCTACCGTAGTGAAGACAGTAGCACCAGCAAGGTTGTGGCCAAAATCGCCAATGTGCCTGACTGGGTAACGATCAGGAATAGTGCGGGAATTTAAAGCACGATAATCACCACATGGTCTCCACGTCGCATCCTTTTTGAGTGCTAGGTGCAGTGGAGAAGACCAAGAGCTATCAGATGGACGTGCAGTGCCAGCCTGCATCATGTCCGCAAATTCCTTTTGCGCAGCGCGCAACTTCTGTGGGGCCAGTCGGCAAGGGCGGCTGGATACAGGTGGACCATCCGTAGTGTTTATATGATGGACAGTATTGTGCTTAATTTCCCTAAGTATACCAGGTGGTCTAGTTATTACAGGGTAAGCAGCAAGAATTTTGCTAAACGGAGACGAAGACTTGGATTCAGTAACGGCGTGGATGCTGCAGTGGTCGAAGGAGGCGATGGCTGCAATGCAAGAAAGACCAGTCTTCTTGTCCAGGAGTTGCTTCCTAGCACAGTCAGGGAGAAGGTCATAATGAGCCAATAAATCTGATCCTATGATAGCAGTGCTGACGTCAGCTATGACAAAATTCCAATTAAACTGTCTGCGGAGACCTATATTAAGAGACAGGGTTATAGTCCCGTAAGTTTGAATGCTGCTACCATTAGCTGCCTGAAGCTCATAATCAGTAGCAGGTGGTCTGGAAGTGAGCCACCGACGAGGGTAACAAGATAAGTCAGATCCAGTGTCAACAAGAAAGCGACGACCTGTGGTCTTATCCGTAATGAAAAGTCGGCGACTCGAAGGCCGGCAATCAGTTGTCGCCACTACTGACTGCCGTTTGCATTTCCCATCCCACCAGGTTTCTTAGATGACCATGAACAGGGTTGGATACACCTTGAAGCTTTTTCTTGGAAACGCTTATGGTACCAGCATAACTTACAATCACTGCGGACAGGTGTACTATGTCTGGTGGACCTGGACCTAGATGGGCTGCGGTCTCTGCGTGGACCAGGGCGTGAATTGAGAGAAACTACTTGTGTAGCCAGTTCATCAAGGCGCGAGGTAATAGATTGCAAGATGTTATCAGCTGGGGCGGAGGTGGTACAAACTGATGATGATGTATTATGTCTAGAAGAAATGTTTAATATTTTATCTGCCAGCTCGGCAAGCTTGTCAAGAGAAAGCTCAGCGTGGGCCGCTAATATTTCTTGGTGGTGTTGAGGGAGACGCCTCATCCACAGATGACGGAGAAGATTAATATCCCCAAATGAAGAACCGGCAAGAGATTTTAAGTGTCTGAGGAACTGGGACGGTCGCCTGTCTCCTAGCTCCTCACTGCTGAGTAATTGTTCAACCCGTTGCTCTTCTGAGCATGATAACCTATGTATAAGTTCCTGCTTAATAGTTTTATACTTGTTTTTTTCTGGAGGATCTTCAATAATATCACCCACCACTCCTGCAAATCTTGTTTCTAATTGACCTATGATATAGTAGTATTTTGTGTCATCATTAGTGATTCCCGCTATGGCAAATTGAGCCTCGGCCTGACCAAACCAAACAGCAGGCCTACTGCTCCAAAATGGTGGTAATTTAACGGAGACTTTACAAACCTGGGCTTCAATATCAGCCTTACTAGTTGTTTCAGTATTTTCCATTGTTAAATAAAATCAAAATAAACTTCAAAACAAATAAAATAATTTTTAAAATATTTGTGTGCGGGGTGAGTATGACATCCAATAACAAAACTTAAAATTCCAACAAAATATGGCACAATAACTATAAAACTCAACAAATACTGCAAATCTATTAAAAGAGACACATAAAATAATATATAACCAAGTTAGAATATGCACCTCTGTATCTGGGATGTTTTAGAATAACACAGAAGATAACACAATAAAAATGGAACATAAAATCAAATGAAGGTACATAAAATTTAAAATACACAAGTAAACAAGTAATCACACAATAATCAATTAGAATAGTGCAATGTTAATCAATGTGTCAAATTTAAGTAAGTATTCATTTTATATTTAATTAGCGACAAATTTAATTTAGAAACAAAATTAAGAATTAATTTTATAGGTAGGTAGTTGAAATGTTTCAAATTATAAAATTATTTTCATACTAGCTTTATAAGAATCTTATAAGATAAATAAAAGTTCAAAACTTTATAGGTAAAATTATCTCTGAAAAGTTTGTGATGTTTAAACACTGGTACTTGCGTGCCCGAAGCGAAGTCCGAGGTCCGTCGTCCCAACAAGGTGCTGCGAGGTATTCACCGCGAGAAACACGATGTAAATGGGAGTGGAGCGGAGCCCGAGGTGAAGTCCGACAGGCCTGCTAGGTTGGCAGGCAAGATCGACTTCGATAGGTTGGAACGTTCGCAATGTGATGGTGCGTGAGCGTTCAAAATAAATTGTGAGCGTTGCGGCTGTAAGTACTGCACGAGATGGCCATCTTGGGAGCGTGGCGTCGGTTTTCCGTATATGCCGCCCCAGTAGATGCCGATTGCAAGAATTGCTTGCAGGCAGGCCCTCGAAGCACGTGGTAAATGTATCACCAAACAGAACACTTACGGCACAAGTTTTTTTTGGGCGCGATAAAACTTTTCACTCGTTCAAACTTTAATGGCGGACATGGCGGTGTTCAGTTTTTGCGTCTTGGGGTCACCAATATGGGAACTTTACGGTCGCATTGAGATTTATCAAAACACCATTATCACCATATATGTTTATTGCACTTAGTAAGTTAGTATCTAAGGGTACATATTTAGTTGTATTAAATTATTGTTAACAATATAGTTTTTGGTCAGTTTTGAAATCGACGCCTAAGTATCTAAGTTGTAGTGTTGCCACTCACAATAATAATGTGGCCAGTGTCGTGCATTAAATAACGCTAAGGTTTAAAGGACTAGATGCCACACATCTATTGAGCAAAAACTAAAACAACTACCATTGAACATCCTGCCCACCAAGGACATAATAATTAAACAATGCCCTCAATTATTTTTAATACACGGCCCATCTATGTATCTCAATAATCATCCAATTACAATAATTTCCTAACAGTATTTGTAGATTTTTTTGTTGTAATCCAAAAAAGGACCGACTAGTTCTATTAAGGAGACTCCCGTCGTTGAATGGAACTAGTGAGAAACAAAATTCCCACTAGTTCCACGAATAGAATAATATCCTACTTATATTATAAATGCGAAAGTTTGTGAGTATGGATGGATGTTTCTTACTGAACGGATTTGGATGAAATTTGGAACACACATTTCGAAAACGTAAATCAAAATCTCAAAATTTTTATACTTATTTTAGTTCCACTTTTCGCCACCGCAGCGCTGTTCAATTTCCAATACAAAAACAGTCGAAGGCGATATTTCATCAAAAGTTTTAGGTTAGTGGCCGAATTTCAGAGATACCCACTTAACTATTTGAGGCATCGTTAAAATACAAAATACGGGGGCCAGTCAAAACTAACGTGCCATCAGATTTGAGTGGCGTTTCATTAGGTTCATCCATTCGTTTTGTAATCTGCAACGAGGCCAAGCCGCGGCCACCAGCTAGTTGCATGGTCTAGCACATTCGTGACTAAGTACAAACCAAACCTATTGTTATTCACCGAGTCTTCCCTACGGCGAACGCCTTCGAAAAATGCTGATTTAGTTAAGGACAAGTTTACTAGAGTCGGAACAATTTATTAGGATGTTTTTACATCAATAAAAGTACACGAACAAACTTTGAATATAAATATAGGTATAGAAAATCATTAGAAATATTAAGAAACAAAATAATATCACGGTAATTGAAACAATACAGTAAGCGACTAGTTTTGACGAGCGCCTTCGTTCGGTCGGCTGTTAACACACAGCTTGCCTTACAAAGAAAATTTTTGGCTATTTTTGAATGGGAAAATTAATAGCGCCGCAGCGGCAAAAAGTGGAACTAAAATTGTTTTTCAGATCTTGACATTCTGAGAGTTATTTGTAACAAATTGTTATTTCATGATTGTTACATGAAAAAAAAGACAGAGCACTGAGTTTCTTGCCGGTTCTTCTCAGGTGGCTTTTTTTTCCGAACCGGTGGTAATTTAGACCTTCATAAGTGCCTTATTAGGGCCTAAACTGAATAAATGATTTTTGATTTTGATTTTCACTGATTTTACGGTTTCGAATATGTAGTCGGAAGATGTTCTAGCTACCAGCACAGCTTATCTCAGAGTCGTAAGCGCGTGGGTCTACAGCCGCGCGAGGCTTTGCATGGCAACACTGACTGGTGTACTATACATTTAATTTGTGTACAGTCAAGTGTTTGATTCCTAAGACTATCGAATTGCTTTCGACTGCATACTCATATCGCTTTTGACATTTTTGAATCGGAAAATGAACAGCGCCGTGGCGGCAAAAAGTGGAACTAATTGTTTTATAGCTGTTGCCATTCTGAGAGTCTACTGGGGACACAGAGTATGGTATATCTGTGTGCCAATTTTTATTTAAATATGTCCAACTATTTTCCCGTGATCGAGTGACAAACAAACAGACATCCAAACACATTACATTATCAGTAGAGCGCTCGTTCACTCTTGACTTGCACATCTCTTTTGCTTCTTCTACATTCATCTTCTCTTCATACATACCCGCCGGGTCCGAGTACTCTTTACTTTTCCATCATTGAGTTTTGTAACTGGAAACAAGCAAAAGATAAGACCTCGGCTATCGACCTTTTTTTTATACCACTAAGGTGGCACACAAGCATACGGCCCACCTGATGGTAAGCAGTCACCGTGGCCTATAGCCGCTAGCAATATTATACCAGGGGTATCACTAACGGGTTGCCAACCATTCTTGTTGATGAGGACTCACTGTGCTAGCAGCATTACTACTAGCCCAGCGTATTCTCGTGGAGCACTGGCAACCTTACCGCAGAAACACAACTACATCAAGTAATGTTACTTCACTGCGGTCTTCTGTAAGGTCGAGGTACAGTCCCCAGTCGGGCGGCTCCAATTTAAATGGGAAAACCCACGGGAGATCCCAAATCACCCTACCTCTCTTTTTAAAACCTCTTTCCCACATATGAATAGCTACTAATTAAACAATTAATATGCGAAGTGCTTCGCCTTAACAACAATACAATGGCGCTCAGCATTTAATTTAGAATCGCATACGAATGACTTTTGAACTGGTTCCATTTCTATACTTGCTTCGATTATTTCAACAAAATCAATGCAATAATCTTTCACAATAATTGAAATCGAATTTAATCGATATCATTCAAATTTATTTGCATTTTATATTTCAATTTCATCGGGAGTTCGTATCATTTTGTCTCGTGGCGTCGGCAGTGATTGTTTGATTTAGAGAAGAGAGCCGGTTTTTTTTTATTATTAAACAAAATGACCTTTTTGGAAGACATAGATTCGGCCGGATTGCCAACAATTCCGCAGTTTTATAAGGGCAAGACTATTTTCATAACTGGTGGTACTGGTGAGTTTTTTTGTTGTGACCTATATATTATATATCTATCTATACTGATATTAACAACGGAGCCGCCCGACTGGGGACTGTACCTCCGCCTTACAGAAGACCGCAGTGAAATAACACTACTTGATGTAGTGTTGTGTTTCTGCGGTAAGTAAGGTTGCCAGTGCTCCACGAGGATACGCTGCGCCTAGTAGTATTGCTGCTAGCACAGTGAGTCCTCATCAACAAAATGGTTAGTGATACCCTTGGTATTGCTAGCGGCTGTAGGCTACGGTGACTGCTTACCATCAGGTGGGCCGTATGCTTGTGTGCCAGTAAGTGGTATAAAAAAAAATATAAAGAGGAAAGATTTGTATTTTTGTGTGTGTATAGGCTCCGTAACTACCGGACCTATTTCAAAAATTCTTTCACCGTTAAAGACATTAACACCGAGTAACATAGGCTATATTTTATATTGATACGCGGGCAAAGTCGCGGGGAAACAGCTAGTATTTCTATATACTCATACTGCAACATTCTTCTCCGCACTTCTCGCCATCGGCGGGGCATTCATCTACAACCCAGATCATATAAAAAGGTATGGAACTTTGCGAACATCGAAGTGACGCCGGTTTTTTAAACATGTACCTAGTGCGTGGGTAAGGCGTAATTTAATTTGTATTTATTGTAGGTATGTGCGTGTAATTGTACTTCCAGTTGAACTACAATCATGAAATTTAGCAAGAAGCAGTGTCTTATAGCACAAGCAACGAAGAAATCTGAAAGCCGTAAATAAGTAGTTTTTTTAAAATGCTAATTTACTAAAAAATATTCCTGAATCGCGCTGTTGAAAGTGACCGACGAATAATGACCTCATTTGAACTTCGCCTACTTATAACCTTATCCACGAGTGTGTACCCTCGGTGCACGAGTCCGACTTGCACTTGACCGGGTTTTTTTGTTATTAATGCTTATTTTAATAAACTCCTTGTTTCAGGTTTCATGGGTAAGGTTCTGATAGAGAAGTTGCTATATTCGTGTTCAGATCTGGACAGAATATACCTTCTGATGAGGAACAAGAAGGGTGTCAAGTCGGAAGACAGATTAGAAGCGGTATATTCAACTCCTGTAAGTTACACAGAGTACATAATCATTTAGTAAGTTATTTATGAAACTTATACGAGAGAAAGAGAGGTAGGGCGAATTGGGATATCCTGTGGGTTTTCTCATTAAAATGGGAGCCTGGCTGGGGACTGTACCTCCACCTTACAGAAGACCGCAGTCAAATAACACTACTTTGATGTAGTGTTGTGTTTCTGTTGTAAGTAAGGTTGCCAGTGCTTCACGAGGATACGCTGGGCTAGTAGTAATGCTTGTGGCATGGTTGGCAACCCGTTAGTGATACCCCTGGTATTGCTAGCGGCTATAGGCTACGTTGACTGCGTACCATCAGGTGGGCCGTATGCTTGTGTGCCACCTTAGTGGTGTAAAAAAACACGGACTCACGGATGGTCGGATGGTCGGATGGTCGAACAGCGGTGGCGTAGTAATGGGGTTCCGTTGTAATTGAAAAGTATAATAATAATTGTCTTTTTAAAATCTTTTTCAGTGCTTCGATCGACTAAGACGGGAGAAGCCGGACATTTTTCATTCAAAAGTTTTTGTTATTGCCGGCGATGTTCTGGAAATCGGACTTGGTATGTTAATGGGGCGGATTTCTTTTTATATGATACTAGCGCCCCCCGGCTTCGCACGGGTAGACAAAATATTTGATAAATGTCTACCCGTGCGAAGCCGGGGCGGTCAGCTAGTATAATATAGCCTATGTTACTCAGTGATAATGTAGCTTTCGAACGGTGAAAGAATTTTTGAAATCGGTCCAGTCGTTTCGGAGCCTATTCAATACAAACCCACAAAAATACAAATCATTCCTCTTTATAATATTAGTATAGAAGTATAGATAGTATAGATATAGATAGTATAGAAGTATACATAGTATAGATAGGTGTTTCCCCACGTCTTTGCCTGCGTATAAATATAATATATAGCCTATGTTACTCAGTGATAATGTAGCTTTCTAAAGATGAGAGAATTTTTGAAATCGGTCCTGTAGTTTTGGAGCCTATTCAATACAAACCCACAAACATACAAATCTTTGCTCTTTATAATATTAGTATAGATAGTATAGATATAGATGGCGAGTGTCTTTCTGATGATAAGCGGTTTCCTTTGCTTTTGAGCGCCTTTCATTGGTGGATCCACCTTTCAAGTCAGGAGGGTCATATAGTCAAGGTCTAGTAAGCACACGCTCCAATTTAAACTATCAAAATGTTTAATTTTTATACGTTTAGCGATTACGCATTGATTAGATCGGTGGTGGTGCGTTAAAATGTTTTCTTACAAATTTTTCATAATTTTATTTCTTACTTTCCGCCGCCGCAGATCTGTTCTTCTTCATAAGACTAAAAAAAATTTTTGTTGAAAGTGTTTGTACGGAGTAGTGATATTTGACTGCGATTTTCTGTAAGGTATTTTGGTTGACCCTACACGAGGTATTTGAATGACATTGCTGCTTATAATACAATCCATAAATCTTATAATGCGGTAACTTTATTTGTATATTAAATAGTAATAATTATAAAATTAAATTTGGCATTGGACTGGACCTTACGACCTAAATTTTCGCATTAAATTAATTAACCTATTATATTATTGACATATTTAATTATAATATGGAACTTACTAGAATTATATACCTATAATGTACATACAATGGTGCCAATTCTGTTGTACAAAATTACTCAACTTACTAATTTGACAGGTCTAAAAGTCTTGCTATCCCTTTCTCATGTCCGAGGTTAAATAAGGATGGCAATACATATAGATCTGTCAAATTATTATTAAATTGGCTTAGTCATTTTGAACAACATAATCGATATCAATTATTATGTAATGTACTCGACATTTTAGACACGCATAAATACATTTTAAATTTATTACGCCTCTAAAAACGGTTAGATCAGTCAACTAGCTTTTTCCCCGCAACTTCACCCGAGTAGCAATAAAATATATAATGTTACTGGCTTCTGGATAGAATCCTTGAAAGTCCTCGAAGCTTAGAATCTCACAGAACCTAACATTTTCCCGGGATAAAAAGTGTCTTATATGATAATCCAGGTTATAAACTATACGTGTGCCAATTTCATGCAAATCAGTTTTTAATATTGGTTTTACAATGACGTTTCCTATTAGAAAAATATCATGTGAGATAGAAAGGGGGTCAAGTGAAATCTCATGACATATACGCATACGTAAGCAGTCACCGTAGCCTATAGCCGCTAGCAATACCAGGGGTATCACTAACGCGCTGCCAATCATGTTGTTGATGAGGACTCACTGTGCTAGCGTTACTACTAGACCAGCATATCGTCGTGGAGCATACTGCACACATATCATAAGAGACGAAATATCGCCAAAATCTTTTCATGTAATTTATCGACGCTTACCGTCATGGAGGCCTTTCCAGTTGGTATGAAAAATAAGTTTTTCTTTGTTCATTTCAGGGTTGTCCGAGGAAGACCGGTCTCTTTTAGTGAATCGTGTTAATGTCATTTTCCACGTGGCTGCTAGTGTGAGGTGAGTTCACTTAGTATTAATAGGTATATATAATAGCTGTGGTGGCCTTGTGGTTGAAGCAATGGCCTGCATCTGATGGGCCCAGGTTCATACCCCGGTCGGTACCAATGAGTTTTTCTAAGCTTAAATACAGTGATTAATCACACCAAGAGCTTTCAAAAATAGACGTAGAGGGCAGCTAGTATAATAAATAGCCTATGTTACTGAGTGATAATGTAGCTATCTAACGGTGAAAGAATTTTTGAAATCGGTCCAGTAGTTTTGATGCCTATTCAATAAAAACCCACAAAAATGCAAATCGTTCCTCTTTATAATATTAGTGTAGATATAGATTAATATAACATCTCTACGGCCTATAACAATCCCATAAATATCTTCTCAGACGTATGCAGGTTTCCTCACGATGCTTTCCTTCACCGTTAAGCTCGTGGTGTGACTAATCACTGCACTTAAGGTTTTAGTAAAAGTCATTGTTATATATTAGGTTTTTTTTATTTTTATTTCTCAGGTTCGATGACCCCTTACCGTATGCAGTAAAATTAAATCTCCGAGGCACTAAGGAGATCATTGCTCTGGCGAAAGAGATTAGAGATCTATCTGTAAGTATGGATAAATTTTATTTTTCAGTTTTTTTATAACACTAAGGTGGCACATAAGATTACGGCCCAACTGATAGTAAGCAGACACTGTAGCCTTTAGTAGCTAGCAATACCAGGGGTATAACGAACGAGTTGCCAACCCCGTTGTTGATGAGGACTCACAGTGCTAGCAGCATTACAACTAGCGCAGCGTATCCTCGTGGAGCACTGGCAACCTTACTCACCGCAGAAACACAACACTACATCAAAGTAGTATTATTCGACTGCGGGCTTCTGTAAAGTAGAGGTCCCAGCCCCTAGACGGGCAGCTTCAATTTAAATGGGAAACCCCACGGCGATCCCAATTCGTACTACCTCTCTTTTTTAATTACATGAAAATGAGACCTTCGTGTTTCACTGGCGACAACGCATCGAGATAAGCGTAACTGTCGTCAGATGGCGCCACATCTAACTTTCTACATCGCGCTATTGGAGTTATAGGCCCGATTTCCCAAAAGACTC
This sequence comes from Falcaria lacertinaria, assembly GCA_951449985.1. Taxonomy (NCBI): domain Eukaryota; kingdom Metazoa; phylum Arthropoda; class Insecta; order Lepidoptera; family Drepanidae; genus Falcaria; species Falcaria lacertinaria. The sequence goes on along the minus strand of OX602137.1, from coordinate 3,252,525 downwards.
GTCAGACTGGAATAATTTCCCTTTTCGAGTGTAACCACTGAGATTAGCCACACATATAATTATCTTGATCAGGTGGTAAAGGATCTTCAGCTGCTGAATTAAAAAACAACAACGCACAAATGTGGAAATTATTATCATTAAAATTTAATGAATCCTTAAAAGTTTCAGCTCCTTCACCGATAGATGGCGCTTCACTAGAGATCTTTTTTATTTTGTTGTATGCACTATTTTCAACCCGCGCAAATAGAGGGGTGTTATAAGATTAACGTGTTTATCTGTGTGTCTGACAGACATACAGACTGTAGCCTGGTATCTCCTAAAAAAAATAACCGATGTTAAACTAGTTTTTTTTGTTTAAATTGCGACTTAAATTGTGAACTAAGATTTTTAGAGGATTTTGAGTCAGTGGTTTATACATTTCAAAGTAAGTATTTAAAAGTATAATTCTTTCTGTGTCCAAGGCTTTCGTCCACGTATCGACTTCTTACTCCAACACGAACCGAGATCCCGTGGAGGAAGTGATGTACCCACCGCACGCGGACTGGCGGGACACACTTGCCATTTGTGAGCAAATGGATGAGCACACTCTTAGAGTCCTTACTCCTAAGTAAGTCTTACTAACATGGGCATGCCTAGCTTTTGGTTTAGGGGCAGGATTAGTGAGGGGAAGTAAAATGGGTGTGGAGTTCCCTTCCGCCCCCTCGGTAAGCCCATGCTTACTACAGGCGTTAAACTTGCAGTGATTAGTCACACCCCGAGCTTTACACTCACAAATTATGTTTTGCACAGCACTGCACGCAAATTGGCAATGCAAAACTAAGACGGGCCCTTGATGGTTGGAGTCTGGCGTAGCGGTTGTATTCTCTTGGGGTTGGAGACGGCGGGGTTTTAAATAAATAAAATAAAAACTGAAGCATGAAGAAATACGGTGAAACTTTGGTGAAAATGTATGATTGACGAGTAGCGGTTGTATTTTCTTGGATTGACAAGACAAGAAAAAAGATTTGAAAATAGAACCAAAAAAGAATAAAAACTATAATCGGCCAAGCTCATGCTAAAACTAATAAGGCGGAACACGCCATTTCTGCAAAAAGAACCTTCAATGCGCTTCAACAATGGTTGCTACAGACCCCGCGCTGGGTAGTTTTTGGCGGGAATCAGGCGGAGCGGTTGAGTTTTTTCCAGTGTCTCGTAAATTGTGTTATAGTGATCTTTAATGTGTATTTTGGTGTCGTTATATGCAGTAAAGTTTCATTTAGCGAATGATTTATAGGAACATTGGAAATAATGCTGTAATAAGACTTTTGGGTTAAGTAATTTATCATTTTGGTCAATAGGTTACCTTTATAAAAGGCATGTTACGATCGCTACTGCCGTAGATAGTTTCCAGAATCTCCAATGGGCATTAGAATGCATGACACTAGACATTTTAATAATAAAAAAAGAAAGAAGAAGAGGATTGATTGCCATAGTTAGGAAGAAGAAGAAGAAGACCACGCGCTGTCTTAATGCCATGCCAGTGACTATCATTCTAACGTTATGCTTCCAGGTACCTAGGGGAGCTTCCCAACACATACACGTTCACAAAACAACTGGCTGAGCACGTTGTGTACGAACAACGTGGACTGCTGCCTATCGTAATTATAAGGCCTTCCATCGGTAAGGGCTTTAGAGATATAGGGCCGATATTGATTGATACATGAAAAAAAGACAGAGCACTGAGTTTCTTGCCAGTTGTTTTCAGGTGTCTTTTTAGAACCGGTGGTAATTTAGACCTTCTTAAGTGCCTTATTAGGGACTAAAAATTTGTTTAAAAAAGAAACTCTGGCGCGTTTTATGAATATTAACATTATTTATTTATTTAATGGCATCACAAAAAAGTACATTTAATATTTATGTCATAGTAATGAAGAATTTTATGGTTCCTTGTACTCGACACTGGCACAAATAGTGCTTGTAAAGGATTGATTGCCATAGCAAAAAAAAGAGGAAGAAAATAAATATAATTTATTTTTTCTGACATTTCTGTTACACAACTAAAATACAAATAGGGGAGTTTTTGGCGGGAATCAGGCGGAGCGGTTGAGATTTTTTCCAGTGTGTCGTAAATTGTGTTATAGTGATCTTTAATGTGTATTTTTGGTGTCGATATGTGCAGTAAAGTTTCATTTAGTGACTGATTTATAGGAGCATTGGAAATAATGCCATAATACGACTTTTGGGTTAAGTGATTTATCATTTTGGTCAATAGTTTACCTCTAATCTAAAGGCGTGTTACGATCTGCTACTGCCGTGGGTTGTCTCCGGAAACTCCATTGGGCGTTAGAATGCATGACACTAGGCATTTTAATGCGGCAAACACGAAAAATTGTGCAACATGAAAATTCTCTAACACTCGACACTGGCAAAAATAGTCCCTGAAGGGATTGATTGCCATACTTAGGAAGAAGAAGAAGAAGAAGAAGTAATGAAGAATTTTATGGTTCCTTGTACTCGACACTGGCACAAATAGTGCTTGTAAAGGATTGATTGCCATAGCGAAAAAAAGAGGAAGAAAATAAATATAATTTATTTTTTCTGACATTTCTGTTACACAACTAAAATACAAATATTTAATGAAAAGTAAATAGAAAATGTAACTGGCCTATCAAAATATACGTAAGAAGTTTCAAAGACAGTTTGTTTTTTGATTTTGATGTGGTTCAAAGTTTCAAAGCCCACGTCACTGTTAGAAGCGTATGCAAAATAAGCAATCGGAGGCCACTCAAAGTTCATGTGACATCGGATTTGATTGTCGTTTCAGTACAGTAGCGCGAACATGAAAATTTTGCGACGTTTTCGTATCGCCTTCGAGTATTTTTGTTTTAAAAAATGAACAGCGCTGCGGCGGTGAAAAGTGTAACTAAAAATTTGTATGACAATTTTGACATTTAGCGAGTCGCTTACGTAATCAAAAACTGTTACCGGCACTGTTAGCAAGAACATTTTTCGACTACGTAGTCGTAAACATAACTCTCGAAATGTTATATTTTTAGTTCCACTTTTCGTCGTCGCACAGCTGTTCAACTTTCCCCTTCAAAAATAGTCGAAAGCGATACGAATACTTAGTCGCAAGCTATTCTTGCTCGGTCTACTGGGGTTACTACCTCGTTGCCAACCCTGTTGCTGTCGAGGACTCACTGTGCTAGCAGCATTACTATTAGCACAACGTATCCTCGTGGAGCATTGGCAAACTTACTCACCGCAGAATCACAACACTACATCAAAGTAGTGTTATTTCACTGCGGTCTTCTGTAAGGTGGAGGTACAGTCCCCAGTCGGGCGGCTCCTATTTAATTGGAAAATAATTCTCTTTCTAAATTAATTGTGTTTATTTTCAGTAATTTCAAGCGTATCGGAACCAATTATAGGATGGCTTGAGAACTTCAATGGACCTACGGGGCTCATGGTTGCTTCGGGAAAAGGTAGGACAAAGTGCTTACTACTTTTTAGGGATCCGTACCTTAAAAGACAAAACGGAACCCTTATAGGATCACTTTGTTGTCCGTTTGTTTGTCTGTCAATAATTTTTATCTCGAGAACGCGTGGAGTTATCAAATTGAAATTAATATGAAATACCCGGGTCTATGGTCTCTTTCGGTTGTAAAATAATCAAACCTGTAAAATTTTCGCATATTTTGCGATTTCACAAGGGAATCAAAACCTACAGGGTACTTCCCGTTAACTTAGAACCAGAGATAAAACCATGAGATTTGGCAGAAAGCATTGTCTTACAGTACAAGTAAAGGGAAAAGTCTGAAAACTGTACATATGTATTTTTTTTTTAAAATGCGAATTTACTAAAAAATATTCCTGTTTCGCGCTGTTGAGAGTCACCGACGAATAATGACCTTATTTGAAGTTCGCCTACTTTTAACCTTGCCTAAGCCTATATATGTATACGGAACCCTCGGTGCGGCCAAGTGCGAGTCGGACTCGACTCGCACTTGGCCGGAGGCGCAGCGGAGGCACAGTCCCCAGTCGGGCGGCTCCAATATTAATGGGAAAACCCAGGGGTGATCTCAATTCGCCCTGCCTCTCTTTTTTAGCTGGTGTCACTGTGCTTAAGCTTAGAAAAACTCATTGGTACAGGCCGGGATTCGAACCCATCAGATGACAGGCCGTTGCTTCAACCACAAGGCCACCACGGCTTCAAAATATCGCAAAATTTACCTAAACCAGAATCATGCGGGAGCGTGCCAAGAATGCTGGCAGCATTGCCACGCTGGATAGCAATGCTGATTCTCTGAGCGAGATATGTTCCAGCACGCTGCAGGCAGTTATAAGTTTATTTAATTTTCAGGTATCATGCGAAGTCTCTATACAGATCCTAATTTGATTGCCGACTATATTCCTGTTGACTTCGCTATTAAGTCCATTGTAGCAGCTGGGTGGGCAAGGGGTACAAAAAAGTAAGTTAAAATCATAGTTTTTTTCTATTTTACCTTTATAATAATATAAAATCAGAGGTGGCCCGAGTAGAGCGCTATTTCACTCTTGACTTGCACACCTCTCTTGCTTCTTCTACATTAATCAATCTCTTCATACATGTCCGCCGGTTCCGAGTACTCTTTACCTTTACATCATTGAGTACTTTGGTGATTTGATCTCAAAAATCATTTATTCAGTTCATGCCTTCAGACATTTATGGTATACTTTCGGTTCTTGAAAATTTGCCATCATGACATATGAGTGATTGAAATATTGACAAAAACAATGCGTATATGCTAGTGGAAGAAGAAGCCGTGGAAGACCAAAGCCCTAACCTAATTTTCTAGATCAAATTACCAAAGTAAATACTCAATGATGGAAAGGTAAAGAGTACTCGGAACCGGCGGGCATGTATGAAGAGATTGATGCGTGTAAAAAGACACACTGTTCTAGAAGAAATGCTGCTAGCACAGCGAGTCCATATCAACAACAGGGTTGGCAACACGTTAGTGCTACCCCTGGTATTGCTAGCGGCTATAGGCTACGGTGACTGCTTACCATAATGTGGGCCGTAGGCTTATGTGCCACCTTAGTGGTATAAAAAAAAAATTAAGAAACAAAAGATGTGTACAGTGTCAAGAGTGAAACGTCGCCCTATACTTTCTGCGTAGTAGACTTGGTTTTTCTGGACACAATACAAAGCAGATATTTGGATTACAGGCTTGAGAAGGCAGATGACATACCCATCTACAACTGTTGTGCTGGTAACTTGAACGCCATATCGACTGGGGATGTAATAGAGTTCGGCAAATCTATAGCTGAAGGGATACCCTTAGAGGATACTCTGTGGGCTGTAGGTGGTTCCCTCACCACTTCAAAGACTATGCATTATATAAAGGTACGATACTGTAAGGCGTAGCGGTAGCACAATAAAATACGCGGGATCGCTTCTTTGTGATAAATAATTTCATTTTTTACAATGTTATTACACTGACGGGCCTAACGTCATTCTAACTATTTTAATTTTTTTTTTGCATTAAAGATACATTTTTAAATGTACCATATTTCATTAGAATAATACAATATTTCCCCTGAAAATGTTTACCGACAACTATCTGTAACACACCTGTCTGTAAATATAACTTTTTTCAACCTAACAGTGTAATATTGCGTGATAAATGTATACGTAAATTATATAATTGAGTCTCCTCTAAATTCCAAACACTTGACATGCGCAGGATTTTAAAAATGTCTTAAAATTCTTAATTTCTTTCAGGTTATATTTTTGCATCTACTACCGGCATTATTCGTCGACACTATTCTATGGATACTTGGAAAGAAACCAATGTGAGTGTTATCTTGTATGATGTTTTCAAAATCAAAATTATACTGTACTGTAAAGTCTGTTTAGACTTTACAATAAGTATTTGAAATGTTCAGAATCTACCACCGGATTCGGAGGGTCGTTTTTGCTTAGAAGAAGCAAAGAACTCAGCAATTGCTCTTTTAAAGCGTAGAGTAGGGCCCATCTGATAGTAAACAGTCACTGTAGCCCATAGCCGCTAGCAATACCAGGGGTATCACTAACGAGTTGCCAACCATGTTATGTTAATTTAAGTTAATAATCTATCCTTCCAGGTTGATCAAAGTACAACGCCGCATCTACATCGCAAACCTAGCGCTCACATACTACATAACCAAGCAATGGACGTTTGATAACAAGAATTTCATTAAACTACGCTCGCACATAAAGAAGGAAGACCGCGATGATTTTTACTACGATATCGAAAATGTAAACAGATTAGAGTTTTTCAGGTTTGTACCCTACAGATTTAATAAGGCACCGTAGGACACTAGTCCTCGTCGTGTATACTAACCTAGTCCAGTATACTAAACTAGTGGTTATTTAGACAAAAATACTAACCTAATGGTAAGTTTAGACAAGTATACTAACCTAGTGGTTCGTTAGACAAGTATATTAACCTAGTGGTTAGTTTAGACAAGTGTACTAACCTAGTGGTTAGTTAGACAAAAATACTAACCTAGTGGTAAGTTTAGACAAGTATACTAACCTAGTGGTTCGTTAGACAAGTATATTAACCTAGTGGTTAGTTTAGACAAGTGTACTAACATAGTGGTTAGTTAGACAAGTATATTAACCTAGTGGTTAGTTAGACAAAAATACTAACCTAGTGGTTAGTATACTTGTGTATACTATACTACCACTAGGTTAACATTAGGTGTATGGGAGCTACCTTAAAAATATTTACGGATTTTATTTTACCACGGCGTGATTCATATGTATATTAATGACTAATTACAGCTTTCTAGTGCTAATATTCTCTGAACTAAGCCGCAAACGGACAGACAGACGGACGGACATAGCCAAACTATATGGGTTCCTTGTTGACTTCAGAACTCTAAAAACAGAACTTAATCTACCTATTTAAAGATAAAAGATCTGACCTAAATCAGAATCATGCGGGAATGTGCTAACTATACTAACCGATAGGTTAAGCCTAACCGCTAAGTTAGTATACTTGGCACAAGCAGTATACTAAACTAACCTAGTGGTTAGGTTAGATTAGGTTAGGTCCGTGTTTTGTCTGGGGACGGGGAGCTGTTGCGCCAGCGCGTGGTGTGCGGTGTTCCACAGGGATCGGTACTTGGTCCGCTCCTGTGTAACATCGGTCCCCGGGGTGGACGTGGTGTGTTATGCGGACGACACGCTTGTCACAGCTAGAGCGGAGAGCTTCACCGAAGCGGCCCACCTGTCGGAGGTCGGTGTGTCAGTGGTTGTGGACCGTATCCGACGGTTGGGCCTCAAGGTGGCTTTGAACAAGACCGAAGCCCTTTGCTTCCACGGGCCTTATAGGAAGCCACCAGCGGGGGTGCAGCTGGACGTCGGGGGCGTGCCCGTCGGGGTCGGGACTGAGATGAAGTACCTCGGTCTCGGTGGGTCGCGGTTGCATGCGAAAGCGATCCCGTGGCCCCCCTACATAGCGAGCAGGAGGAACACCGTGGGGGTTTAGTTGGTAGGTCTGCCCTTTACAGGGCGGGAGTCCAACATAACCAGTCTGCGTCCCCGAAGCAGGCTGTGTATCCATGAGGATTACCCACGTTAAAAAAAAAAAGAAAGGTCTGTGTTTTGTCCCCCCAAATGCGGTTGAGGTGAGAAGGCAAGAGCGCCGACGGGCGTTCGTGGCGAGGCGTACGCGGCTTTCTGAGCTGCCAAGCGCCCGCCAGCGCATCGTTGGTGCAATTCTGCCCAGCCTCAAGCCCTGGCTGAGGAGGAAGGGTCACGTCACCTTTCAGCTTACTCAGGTGCTCACCGGCCACGGGTGCTTCGGTGAGTACCTGAACCGAATCGGTCGCGAGCCGACGGCGCAATGCCACCATTGCGGGAGTGACCGGGATTCCGCACAGCACACGCTCGGGGAGTGTCCGGCGTGGAGCTCGGAACGGCGAATCCTGGTCGCCAGGATCGAGCAGGACCTCTCCCTGCCACGCGTAGTAACGACTATGCTGGCAGAGGAGGAGGCTTGGAAGGCCGTGGTCTCCTTCTGTGAGACGGTCATGTCCCAGAAGGAGGCCGCCGAGCGGGATCGGGAGAGAGCCGATCCCTCTCGGAGACGGCGACGGCGGGGCGGTGGCAACGGACGCCCCAGACCGTTGACCCAATAAGCCAGGGTCGCTAAGAATTTGGCTATGGTATCCCCTGCCTGCCGTAAAAGGCGACTAAAAGGGGGCCGACGGGCCCGTGGGTAGCCAGAGTGGGGGCTCTGACTGCCTCTTCAAGCGGGCCCGGGGCTGGTGGCAGCACGACGTGGCTAGTGCTGCCACCAGCCCCGGCAGCCCACAGGCTTGGGACGCGGCCGTGTCCTTCTGCGAGGAGGTGATGTCGCAGAAAGAGGCGGCGGAGCGGGTCAGGGAGGATAATCCCCTGGCTGACCCGATCCGCCGACGCAGGACCGGCCGCAGGAGGCGTGTAGCTATTCAGCTCATGCCTCCTTAAGAGGGCTGCGGGCGTCAGTTCGGGGACACTGATGATGCCCTCATCATAGGCCCTCGAGGTTGAAGGGCGCGTTCGGTGTTCCGGCGCGCCCTCCCTAGGAGTAAAGGCGGGCTATAAGCCCGCTGCTTGAGTTGAGGCCCAACAGGCTAGTCGCTGGGGGGGTCGCGGTTGCATGCGAAAGCGATCCCGTGGCCCCCCCTATATAGCGAGCAGGAGGAACACCGTGGGGGTTTAGTTGGTAGGTCTGCCCTTTTCAGGGCGGGAGTCCAACATAACCAGTCTGCGTCCCCGAAGCAGGCTGTGTATCCATGAGGATTACCCAACTTAAAAAAAAAAAAAAAAAGTTAGTATGACGTAATTTGACAGTACTAAGTAAAAATGTAGTATAAATGAGGCTATAATTTATAGTCACATTCGGTGCCCATTCTGTTGTACAAAATTACTAAACTTAACTAATTTGACAGGTCTAAAAGTCTTGCTATCCCTTTCTCAGGTGCGGGGTTAGATAAGGATGGCAATATTTTTAGACCTGTCAACTTAGTTAAGTTTAGTAATATTTAACAACAGAATCGAAACCATTGTATAGACAAGCAATCGGCTTAATTTTTATACAGTTAATTCATTTCAGGAACGCTATAATTGGCGCCAAAATTTATTTGCTGAAGGAGAAAATGGAAAACTTGCCGAAAGCCATTGCTCATGCTAAAAGGTATTTTTTTCCAAGCTTTCTTTGTATAATGGACTTTTGAGAACATGTATTTACTTACCTACTTATTAACAAAAAATATTTACAAAAACAGAACTTAATCTATGTAGGTACTTATAGATAAAAGATCTGACCCAAACCAGATTCACGTGGAAGCGTGCCAAGAATGCCGGCAGCATTGCCACGCTGGATAGCAATACTGATTCTCTGAGCGAGATTGGTTGTTTGTTTAGGTTATCACTTTTTTTTCTGGTGGTGAAAAAAAAGTGCATACGACTCGCGTGATGGTAAGCTGTCACCGTAGCCGCAGTCAAATAAAGTAAAAAAAAAGTGTTGTGTTTCTGCGGTGAGGTTGTCAGTGCTCCACGAGGATATGCTGGTCGTAACGTTGCTAGCACAGTGAGTCCTCATCGACAACAGGGTTGGCAACTCGTTAGTGATATCTGGTATTGCTAGCGGATATAGGCTAGGCAGCTACGGTAACTGCTTACCATCATGTGGGCCGTATGCTTTCCACCTTAGAGGTATAAAAAATATTGACTCTTAAATCTTTGATTATACACTTTCTGTCCAGGTGTAACAACAAAATGTTGTGTATGTAATCTATATATATACATATACGTGAGTGAGTAGGCATGGCAGTCTCTGGTACCTAAAGCACTATTATTTTGGTGTGATTTCGGTTAAATGGCAGGTTATGACATGTTACTTAACCTTTATTAGACGAGACCGCTGGTCTAGTAGTTAGTACACTTGACGCTAGAGGTCGTGGGTTCGATTCCCGCCGGGGCAAACATTTATGTGACAAATTTGTTTGTCTTGCGTCTGGGTGTTTGGTATGTATTATAAGTATGTATTTACAAAAACATATATATATATATATAAGTATTGTATCAGCTGCTGGTTCCCATACTACAAGCTTTGCTTAGTTTGGGGCCAGATGGCGCTGTGTGATAATGTCCAAGCATTATTATTATTATTATTATTATTTATTTGGTAGGTTAATTTTAGTTTCAAGGAAGATTACAGAGATGCTCTGTAGCAGCATTAGAGAAACTACCTGTAGATGAGATCTTGACAAGAAGAAGGTATATAATCAAAGTCTTAAATCTACATTTTCATGTTTCAGGATGCTGTACCTCGATCTGTTGGTTCAGTTTGTTATCTACTTCTACGTATTGTGGTGGATTGCGTCCTCAAACGTAGCTCAAAACTTATATCAATACGCATCTAACCTGATTCTATCAACTTAATAATTATGTTCTGAATAAAGTATTTTTTTAAATCTTATATTTGGGCTTTTGTTGGGTGCAGGCTACCCCAGACGCACGACGACCCTTGGGATCTTTTGTGCTGCCCTTCGCCCCTTACGCTCTACTTACCTGCTGTATCAAGTACTCCCTGTATGAGTTTGCAGATCTTGCCAGCAGGGAATAATAGGCATATAATCCTCTGTTTTTTTTTCCCCTAAGGTGGCACACAAGCATACGGCGCACCTGATGGTAAGCAGTCACCGTAGCTTATAGCCGCTAGCAATACCAGGGGTATCACTAACGGGGTGCCGCCAACCATGTTGTTGATGAGGACTCACTGTGCTAGCAGCATTACTACTAGCCCAGCGTATCCTCGTGGAGCAATGGCAACCTTACTTACCGCAGAAACACAACACTACATCAAGTAGTGTTATTTCACTGCGGTCTTCTGTAAGGCGGAGGTACAGTCCCCAGTCGGGCGGCTCCAATTTAAATGGGATAACCCACGGGAAATCCCAAATCGCCCTACCTATCTTTTTTTTAAAAGCCCATGGTGTGATTATTCCCTGTACTTAAGCTTAGAAAAACTCATTGGTACAGGCCGGGATACGAACCTGGGCTCATCAGATGACAGGCCGTTGCTTAAACCACAAGCCAACCCCGGCTTTTTTATTTTAGGTTCCGGGTATGCCACCCCCAGAGTCTCCATTCGCTGCCTCGCTAATGCGTCACAGCAGCATGACACGTGTTTCATGGTCTCCGTTTCTGTATTACAGGCTCTGAAGGCTGGCATTTTTTATAAATCAAACAACTATTATTTATCGCACAGCTTGTTATTGATTAGTCAGCTTAAGGACCGTCTGATGGAAAGCGGTCACCGTACCAACGCTTGCAATACCAGAGTACTGGTAGCATAAGAAACAATAATTATTTATTCTTAGGCTGGTAGCAGGAACGTCTTTCGTCTACGTATTCGAAAACTTAACTCTTAAAATGTAAAAAAACATACTCGTTTTTAGTTCCACTTTTCACCGCAGCGCGGTTCATTTTCCCATACAAAATCGAAAGTGTTTCGAATATGTAGTCGAAATGACATGAAAACGTGTCTTATACGCGATATTAAATTGTTTATTTACCTCCCGACGTTTCGACCGAGTTGCATCGGCCGTGGTCACGGGCTGACTGATTGAAGTTGTGTACGTCGCCTTCTTCTTGATTCGCGGGTAGAACGAATATCCGTTTTCATGTCATTACTATGTGTTTAAATCGCGAAAGTTTAAAAAACAGTACGTGTCGCAAGATGGTCTTGTTAATACTACTGGTCAGTTTGATATTTTCATATTGTGTTAAACGCATGGTAATGTGCGTAATGGTTAATTTTATAAAAATCTATACATCTTCTATACAAAGGAATAAAATTGAAGTGTTCGTAAAGTCACAATTATATAATTTTACCAAATTCATATGAAAGTAAACACAGTACTAGTCCAATGGCAAAAAACCTATTAAAAATTGTCTGTCTATTTGTTTGTGGTAGTCTTCGAAACGGCTGAACCGATTTGAACGGGGTAGATAACCGATTTTACTGGATGTAACATAGGCTACTTTTCTTTGGGTAAAATATTTAGAGTTCCGCGCAACAAATAAAAAAATTGGATATTTTGAACATAATCTGAATGGTTGAACCGATTTGTTCCTACGGCAGGTAGCTGCTACTATAACCGAATAGTTACGACAACTTAAGTTACAATTATTTTGGAAAAAGTATTAGGGTTCAGCAAAAATACAAAATGAACTCATGAAATTGTAGACAAAATTAATTCCACGCGTACGAAATCGCGGGTACAGCTGGTTATCTATACTAATATTATAAAGAGGAAAGATTTGTATTTTTGTATGTATTGAATAGGCTCCGAAACTACTGGACCGATTTCAAAATTTTTTTCACCGTTAGAAAGCTACGTCATCACTGAGTAACATAGGCTATATATTATACTAGCTTACCGCCCCGGATTCGCTCGGATAGACAAAATATTTGATAAATGTCTATAGGCTCCGAAACTACTGGACCGATTTCAAAAATTCTTTCATCGTTAGAAAGCTATACTATCACTGATTAACATATGCTAGCTGCCCGCCCCGGCTTTGCACAGGTAGACAAAATATTTGATATAAATGTCTACCCGTGCGAAGCCGGGGCGGGCCGCTAGTTTTAATATAATTGTATTCCTAATGCATTTAAAATAAAAAATGACCTTTGCACCCCATAAAAACTGACAAGGTTACAGTGGCCCGCGCAATTTTCGTAATGGCGACGACAGTTTTTCTTTCCGTGTTAATATATAATGAAGCATGACTGATCGAATTGCGACCTTATTAAACTTCGTATAATTCTCAAATTACCATAGAGAAGTACATTTGGTGTTCTTCGTTACATTGTTTTAAACTGGACAGGTCATGTGATGTCATGGCTCAGAATAATTAATTATCTACTATATAAAAATAAGTCGGGTATTCCTTCCTGACGCTATAACTCCAGAACGCACGAACCGATTTCCACGGTTTTGCATTCTTTGGAAAGGTCTCGGGCTCCGTGAGGTTTATAGCAAAGAAAATTCAGGAAAAAATCAGGACAATAAATGTCTACCCGTGCGAAGCCGGGGCGGGCCGCTAGTTGACTATATATTTACCAGCTTGTTCTTGCAACTTCACCTATACCTCAGAGAAGATTATATACTACTATACTATATCTGTATATACTAATATCTCAGAGCAGATAATATACTACGTCTAATCTTATAAAGATAATCTAATATATAATAAAGAGAAAAGTTTCTAATATTTAAAAGAGGAAAGATTTGTATTTTTGTGTGTATGTTTGTGTTGAATAGGCTCCGAAACTACTGCGCCGATTTCAAAATTTCTTTCACCGTTAGAAAGCTACATTATCACTGAGTAATATAGGCTATATATTTTACTAGCTGCCCGCCCCGGCTTGGTAGGAAAATATTGCGATAATTACCCGTGCGAATCCAGAGCCGCTTGTTATTTTATGAAGTTAAAGAATTTAATTTAGGCCCTTATGAGTTAGGTATGAACTTCTATTTTACTGGTCCTGCAATAAAAGTGCGGTAAGTAAGGTTGCCAGTGTTCCTCGAGGTTTTTTAAGTTTATTTTAAGGATCTCCAACAAAATATACACAAATATAAAATTTTAAAAGGCAGTATGTCCCAGTTCCTTCACTTATAGGAGACAGACGCGTTTTCCTTTACTTCGAGACCACAGCGTCCAATCTAGCAATGTTGATAGCAACAGGTATCACAAAGTTATTGGAAGTAATTAAAAAATATCAGATAAGATAATTTAAGCCCAACTTTTACAGTTACGCAAAGAAAAAAAATGTGCTAATTTTTTTATAGTGACCGACCTGATGGTAAGCCGTCACCGTAGACTATAGCCGCTAGCAATATCAGGGGTAACACTAACGGGGTGCCAACCATGTTGTTGATGAGGACTCACCGTCCTAGCAGCAATACTACTAGCCCAGCGTATCCTTGGGGAGCACTGGCAACCTTACTTACCGCAGAAACACAACACTACATCAAGTAGTGTTATTTCACTGAGGTCTTCTGTAGGGCGGAGGTACCATCCCCAGTCGGGCGGCTCCAATTTAGATGGGATAACCCACGGGAAATCCTATCGCCCTACCTCTCTTAATCCTCTTAAAAAATATAACGTACACATAAAAGTAAGACTATTTAAATCATAATTTAAAAGCCATTAGAACAGTATATCTACTAAACATTTCTTTGGATTGCACTAGTACTAGTAGTAATGCTGCTAGCACAGTGAGTCTACATCAACAACAGGGTTGGCAACTCGTTAGTGATACCCCTGGTATTTCAGCAACAACATGGTTGGCAACCCGTTAGTGATACCCCTGGTATTGCTAGCGGCTATAGGCTACAGTGACTGCTTACCATCAGGTGGGCCGTATGCTTGTGTGCCTTAGTGGTAAAAAAAGCTTTCTGAGAAGAACCGGCGAGAGCTCATTGCAATTCGCCCGCTCACGAGGCACGTGTTATTTAGGCTGAAACAAGTTAGTCCTAATTAATGGCTATGTTTTATTTTTAAAATTTTCACTTTGACTGTACTTTTTTGACGTAAGGAATGAAGATAAGAACTGTCTTAATTTGTGGTCCCATCTGAACAAAAAATAAAAAAGAACCCACTTGTTCAGTCGACTGAACTTGAATTAACTAGGTTAGCTAACTGGACAAATGAGAAAAGAATTCCCGCTCGTTTAGTCAACTAAACAATCGAGAAAAAAAATCCAAAAATATTATTTATTTCAAGGGGCGTTCGAAAGAAAGTCGATTATTATGACATGGTTGAAGTACCGGTGTTACCAGTTGAGGAGCGGCACAATTTCCTGGAATTACGGGCACTTTTTTTATTTATTTATTTTTTATTTATTTTATTAGGCCACCAACATAGTCGAGACTATAACAATCACACAGACAACATTATTACAATATATCATAATAGTTAAGTGTCACTACAGGCAGCGACAGCAAGCGCAATACAGAGCAACTTATTTCGCTAGTTCTTATAAGTTAATTATATAAATCAAATTTAATTAACAAAGCAGAAACGTATAAATAGGACCTAACAGCGCATGCAGTGTGTGAGCACACTGCATTTAAATGAATTTAAGTAAAAAACTTTTTTTTTTTGGTTTTTGTACCACCTAGGTGGCACACAAGCATACGGCCCACCTGATGGTAAGCCGTCACCGTAGACTATAGCAATACCAGGGGTATCACTACGGGGTGCCAACCATGTTACTGATGAGGACTCACTGTGCTAGCAATACTACTAGCCCAGCGTATCCTCGTGGAGCACTATTTTTGTAATACAAAGGGGCTTTTAGGACCGCGGTCCCAGTCCACGACTCTTGATTGCTGTTACTTGAAATTAATAATAATAATAATGCTTGGACATTATCACACAGCGCCATCTGGTCCCAAACTAAGCAAAGCTTGTACTATGGGAACCAGTAGCTGATATAATACTTATATACTTTTTTTTTGTAAATACATACTTATAATACATACTTAACACCCAGACGCAAGGCAAACATATTTGTCACATAAATGTTTGCTCCGGCGGGAATCGAACCCGCGACCTCAGCGTAGCAGTCAGGTACACTAACCACTAGACCAGAGGTCTCGTCAAATTAGAACAAAGTTTATTGACTTGATTATTTTATTGTATACTAGCTGTGCCCCGCGACTTCGTACGCATGGAAAAGTTTTTATTAGTTACACATCATCGCGAGTTGCTCGATCACATCACATCAGCACATCATGGCTCGAAATGTCTTTTGACACCATATTAATCTATCTAGCCATCTCAGCTTCCCTCCCCCTATACCACCCTAGGGTTTAGCATTTTCATGGTGACATGTTCCTCCTCTCTTCGCACTACGTGTTCAAACCATGTCAATATGTGCTCTCTCAGGGTCTCAATATAATTCAAAATATCTTCAATGTACAGAATTGGACCTGTTACAGTTTTATTATAAGTATAGATTTTCAAGAATGCTTTGTCATTCCGTTATTTTCGAACTGTATTCATGGTTAAAATCGCTTAAAAGACACTCATTTACGTATAATTCGGTTACAAGACCACACCGTTTCTTAAATGAATGTGCGCTAGCATACTATCGTATATTTCCATAATACATTATAATCCCAAGCGAGGCATACGTCATTTCGTTACCGTCAGTGGGACAGCTTGGTATTTAGATTTTCTGAAGTGACCAATCACAATGGGCTTTCTCGAAGAAAGAGAATTGGAAAATGTGTCCACCATTCCGGAATTTTATAAGGGAAAAACAATTTTCATCACGGGAGGTTCAGGTCAGTTTTGTTTTTATATTTATGCGCGGAACTATGTTATTTTTCTAAAATAAAAAAAGCTAAGTTACTCCTCATAAAATTAGCTGTCTTCTAGTAAAAGTCGTGTCAAAATCAGCCCAGCCGTTTCAGAGGTTAACCTGAACAAACAGACAGACAGTTTTTTTTTAACTAATATTTCAATATTTTAGGCTATGAGAGTGCTCTCAGATCAAATAAATAATTGGCTAAGTGCGAGTTGGAATGGCACACCGATGGTTCCGTACTGTTTGTAATAGTAAACATTCGCTCTTTTTTTAAATATTGCAATTCCCACTATCTAAATTTCAAGCCACTACTTGTTGCCATTATACAGCAAAAAATAAAGCTCGTTTCATTTCATAAAGTAGGGAAGCTTTTATTTATTTTATGAACATTTCAACTGTCTATCTATTATGGATCATGAAATACACCCCGCTGACAGACAGACGGAGAGCGATCTTAATAATAGTGAAACAGTACGGAGCCCTCGGTATGCGAGTCCAGCTCGGACTTGCCCGTTTTTCTTAATTATTTAAGAGAGATAGGGCGAATTGGGATCTCCCGTGAGTTTTCCCATTCATATTGGAGCTGCCCTACTGGGGACTGTACCTCCACCTTACAGAAGACCGTAGTAAAATAACGCTACTTTGATGTAGTGTTGTGTTTCTGCGGTAAGTAAGGTAGCCAGTGCTCCTCGAGTTACGCTGGGCTTGTAGTAATGCTGCTAGCACAGTGACTCCTCCTGGTAACTCGTTAGTGATATCCCTGGTGTTGATAGCGGCTTTAGGCTACGGTGACTGCTTACCGTCAGGTGGGCCGTATGCTTGTGTGCCACTTTAGTGGTATAAAAAAATATTTTTTTTCCAGGTTTCATCGGGAAGGTTCTGATAGAGAAACTGCTTTATTCATGCCCTGGACTAGATAGGATATATCTTTTGATGAGAAGCAAGAAGGGTGTACAGTCTGAAGATAGACTGGAACAGATTTACTCCACTCCCGGTGTAAGTTTTTTTGTTCTCTATTTAAGGAGCTTTGTCGCTCAGCGACCATGACGCTCCATGTCAATTTAAATATAGCAGAATACAATTGTATAACAGTACTTCCGACGAACTGCGATAGATGGCGCTGTACCTATTGAAGGCCTACCCTTCGTACTTCAATTGTCTTTTTACTCATAAGAGTCCTAAGTGATACAATTTGTATAGTTCTTTTGCTTTATCTCATAAAATACTATTCCAAAGGCCAATATCCAAGCTGCATCATAGTAAAGCTCTTCTATCGACTTAAGTAGATTGCTTATAATAACATCGACAGTTTTTTTTATACCACTAAGGTGGCACACAAGCATACGGCCCACCTGAAGCAGTCACCGTAGCCTATAGCCGCTAGCAATACCAGGGGTATCACTAACGAGTTGCCAACCCTGTTGTGGATGAGGACTCACTGTGCTAGCAGCATTACTACTAGCCCAGCGTATCCTCGTAGAGCACTGGCAACCTTACTTACCGCAGAAACACAACACTACATCAAAGTAGTGTTATTTCCGTTTGTTCCTCGTACATTACCAAGTATTTCACTGCGGTCTTCTGTAAGGTGGAGGTACAGTCCGCAGTCGGGCGGCTCAATTTTTTATGGGAAAATTTATAATAATGCTTCGGAATTATCACACAACGGCGTCTGAACCCAAACTAAGCAAAGCTTGTACTATGGGAACCAGCAGCTGATATAATTAGCTTTAAAAAGCCGTGGTGGCCTTGTGGTTGAAGCAACAGGCCTGTCATCTGATGGGCCCAGGTTCGAATCCCAGCCTGTACCAATGAGTTTTTCTAAGCTTAAGTACAGTACATTAATCACACCATGAGCTTTTAAAAAAAAGAAAGGTAGGGTGATTTGGGATATCCCGTGGGTTATTCTATTTAATTTGGAGCCGCCCGACTGGGGACTGTACCTCCGCCTTACAGAAGACCGCAGTGAAATAACACTACTTGATGTAGTGTTGTGTTTCTGCGGTAAGTAAGGTTGCCAGTGCTCCACGAGGATACGCTGAGCTAGTAGTATTGCTGCTAGCACAGTGAGTCCTCATCAACAACATGGTTAGCACCCCGTTAGTGATACCCTGGTATTGTTAGCGGCTATAGACTACGGTGACTGCTTACCATCAGGTGGGCCGTATGCTTGTGTGCCACCTTAGTGGTATAAAAATAATAATAATAAAAAAAAAGAACTTATATACTTTTTTTTATACATACTTATATCTCAGCTTATATTACATACCAAACACCCAGACGCAAGGAAAACATGCTTATTACATAAATATTAATGTTCCCCGCGACAGGAATCGAATCTACGACTTCAAGCGTAGCATTTTGTAATCAAATACTTATAATATAGTGCACTAGTACGTACGCGTGATTAAGTGAATATGTCAACGGATTTTCATACAAAATATCATCCCCTACTTTAGCCCCTTAGGGGTGGAATTTACAAAAAACCTGAAATATGTATCTTTTATTTTTAACTGAAGCCCCAATTCAAATTTTCATGCGTTTAATGTCAAACATGACGGATTTACATGCAAACCATCATCCTATCCCATCCCATCCTTAGGGATGGTATTTCCAAAAACCCTTCCTTAGTGGATGTCTACGTCATAAAAAGTACCTACTGTCAAAATTTCAAGTCTCTAACCCTGACTCTCTCTAGGCTGTGCGTTGATATGTCAGTCAGTCAGCTTCTTCTTTTATGAATACAAAATAAAATGCTCCTCGTACATTACCAAGTATTTCACTGCGGTCACACGATACATGTTTGCTAGCATGGGGATTGACGGCATAAGAGAGCGTCACGCCGTTTGCCGTCACGGCATACTAGTCGGTTTTACTGCCAAGGCACGGCAATAGTATTCCCGATAAAGAAATCCTTGGTAATTCTGATGTACACGTTTTACTTTACAATGAATTAAAATATTCATGGATTAAACGGCCTCTGATGTCACAAGGGTCCACAAATAGATAATTCTACAAAATGGTTACTAATGAAAATATTGACCGCAAAGGTCGCCACTTAATTATGCAAGACTAGCGGCCCGCCCCGGCTTCGCACGGGTAGACATTTATCAAATATTGTGTCTACCCGTGCGAAGCCGGGGCGGGCAGCTTGTTAAATATATAGCCTATGTTACTCAGTGCTAATTTAGCTTTCTAACGGTGACAGAATTTTTGAAATCGGTCCAGTAGTTTCGGCGCCTATTCAATACAAACCCACGTAAATACAAATCTTTCCTCTTTATAATATTAGTGTAGATGTAGATACAACTTGATACAAGTTTTAAGATTACGTGTGATCAAATCTTGCAAGTTAAAGGAAATCATCCATTTTGGTCCAAATCTGAAAGTGCCGGCCAACGCATTTTATTTGTATATTCTGTTAGAACTTGCCCGTCTGAACATTTTTTACTATGGCACCAAAGCTGTAGGACCATTGTAGTTGATATTATATGATTTCGAAAATCTGAACTTTTATACATTTTGTTGAAAATGGGAATTCAAAATCACCGAAACAAATTAAATGTCCAACTCTGGTGCCATAGTAATAAATGCTGAGACGGACAAGCTCTAACAGAATATACCAAAAAATGCGTTGGCCGCCACGTTCAGATTTGATCCTTTGAACCACTCCCCAGCTGTATTTTGGCGCACACGTTTGGTTGCCGTGACAATGAACGAATACCTAAGTGCCGCCTTTAAAATGGCGATTATA
This sequence comes from Falcaria lacertinaria, assembly GCA_951449985.1. Classification (NCBI taxonomy): domain Eukaryota; kingdom Metazoa; phylum Arthropoda; class Insecta; order Lepidoptera; family Drepanidae; genus Falcaria; species Falcaria lacertinaria. The sequence continues at coordinate 3,232,380 of OX602137.1, read as the reverse complement.
GCAAATTGGCTATTTATAATTTCCACAATAGCCACTTTGATATGGGTATCCAAAAAAATATTAAGATTTATTTTTTTACCACTAACGTGGCACACAAGCATACGGCCCACCTGATGGTAAGCAGTCACCGTAGCCTATAGCCGCTAGCAATACCAGGGGTATCACTAACGGGGTGCCAACCATGTTATTGACTCACTGTGCTAGCAGCAATACTACTACCCCAGCGTATCCTCGTGGAGCACTGGCAACCTTACCGCAGAAACACAACACTACATCAAGTAGTGTTATTTCATTACGGTCTTCTGTAAGGCGGAGGTACAGTCCCCAGTCGGGCGGCTCCAATTTAAATGGGATAACCCACGGGCAATCCCAAATCGCCCTACCTTTCTTTTTAAAAGCTCTTAGTGTGATTAATCACAGTACTTAAACTGTCACTGTCGCTTAGAAAAACTCATTGGTACAGGCCGGGACTCGAACCTGGGCCCATTAGATGACAGGCCTGTTGCTTCAACCACAAGGCCACCACGGCACAAAACGACCTTAACTTCGTCCATAATAACTTTTTAGACTGTCTGTACTAAAATTGTATTAATTTGCAGGACATCGCCTGTCTGGTCAGCTAGTTACATATATTATTTGATGTACTTTCATTTTGATCGGGTCAAAGTTTAATTGAAAAAAAAACAGCGGGTCGGTTGTGTACTTTGTATTCCAAAGCGTTGACAAACACAGGAAATCGACATATTAATGTATTTGTTTATATGTACATAATGAACAGTTCACTTTTAACGTATTTACACGTCTACGTATTAATACCTGTGCCGGTAGCAGGAACATTGTCTACGTAAACGAAAACGTAACTCGCGCAATTTCAAAATTGCCATACTTATTTTTAGTTCCACTTTTCACCGCCGCAGCGCTGTTTATTTTACAATACAAAAATAGTTGAAAGCGATACGAAAACGTTGTCGCAATTATTCATGCTAGCCCTACTGTCTTGTATACTTAACTAGCGATCCGCCCCGGCTTCGCACGGCCAGCGCTAGCCATATAAGTTAAATAGCTATAGAACACAAATTAATTTCACATAAAAACCTGTCTCTTGAAACACTCTATCTATTAAAAAATCCGCATCAAAATCCGTTGCGTAGTTTTAAAGATGTAAGCATACATAGGGACAGACAGACAGCGGGAAGCGACTTTGTTTTATACTATGTAGTGATTATATATGCATGGTTAAGTGAATAAGTAAACATGTACTTTTTTATAATTATTATAATAATATCAACATATTATTTACATAATATAAGACGTAAGTAAGTAGCTTGTTAGCTACTTACTTCCAGATTAAAAGCCATGGTGGCCGTGTGGTATGAACCGTTGCCTGCTATTCTAGCGACGTAAGTTCCAATCCCACCGGTCTGTACCAATGAGCTTTTATAACTTAAGGCAGTGATTAGTCACACCACGAGCTTTACGGTGAAGGAAAACATCGTGAGGAAACCTGCATACGTCTGAGAAGAAATTCAAGGACGTATGTAGTGCCTAAGAGACGGCGACGGACTCACCATCTGTCACGTTGGCACCATATTATCTGGGGAAAGTCGGTGTCGCATTTGTAACACTTCTGCCCATTTCTTGGTTAATTTTTAGCTTTTATCACGTTTGAATATTGCTTTTCTTTTACAGTGCTTCGATAGACTGAAGAGTGAAAAGCCTGGATTGTTTGAATCTAAGGTGTTCATTATTTCTGGTGACTGCATGGAGCCGGGGCTAGGTATTCTTCGAAGTTTTTTTATACTACAATAAAACTTTTTAAAGAGACGTAGGGTGAATTGGGATCTCCCGTGGGTTGTCTCACGTTTGCCACAAATCTGGAGCTGCCCGGCCGGAGAATGCATGTCCACCTTACAGAAGACCGCAGTCAAATACCACTACTTTGTTGTAGTGTTGTGTTTCTGCGGTTAGTAAGGTTGACAGTGCTCCACGAGGATACGCTGCGCTAGTAGTAATGCTAGCACAGTGAGTCCTCATCAACAACATGGTTGGGAACTCGTTAGTGATACCACTGGTATTGCTAGCAGCTATAGGTTACGGTGACTGCTTACCATCAGGTGGGCCGTATGCTTTATTAAGGCTATTACTTTTATTTTCAGGGCTATCAGACGAGGATAAAACACTTATAGTGAACAGAGTCAACGTTGTATTTCATGTAGCGGCCAGCGTAAGGTGAATTACACTCCTACATCTAGTCTAGTAATAGCGCTCAGGTCTCACATAGGCTGGTTGAGGCCTCCCGTGACAGGCGTGCTGGAACATATCTCGCTCAGAGAATCAGCATTGCTATCCAGCGTGGCAATGCTGCTAGCATTCTTAGCACGCTCCCGCATGATTCTGGTGTGGGTCAGATATTTTATCTATAAGTAGGTGGGCTAAGTTCTATTTTTGTAAAGAGTTTAATCTGTTGTGGATAATGCTAATAACGAGCTAATCATCGAAAAAGCGCCGTGATGGCCGTGTGTAATGAAGCAATGCCAGCGACGCGAGTTCCAATCCCACCGGTCTGTACCAATGAGTTTTTATAACTTAAATGCAGTGATTAGTCACACCACGAGCTTTACGGTGAAGGAAAACATCGTGAGGAAACCGGCATGCGTCTGAGAAGAAATTCAAGGACGTATGTAGTGCCTAAGAGACGGCGCCGAACTCACCATCTGTCACGTTGGCACCAAATTATCTTCGGTGGAAAGTGGGTGTTTTTAAAGCTCAGCCTTACCTTGGGGACCCTTGTGGGAAGGCGTAAAATGTATATTATTACATCTGTAAGCGTTTTTTTTCAGATTTGACGATCCCTTAACGTATGCTGTTAGACTTAATCTGGGAGGTACTCATCAAATTGTGGAACTATGCAAAGAAATACGCGATTTATCTGTAAGTATAGAGATTTTTAACTTATACGATGGAAACTTGAATGTTTATGACTAATTTTAGTTTAGCGTACATACTATTAAGGCAATGCAATTTGGGTCTACCACCACCGCTTTGAAAACAGAAGAAAGGACAACAAATTCAGCAAAGCAAATTTTTACTTTCCTTTTACAAATATGTGATGACAATTAGAGAGATTAGGTCTAATCCTCTTGTTTCACACTAGCCGAAATTCGTCCGAAATTACCAAAAATCTAATCCAATGAAGTCATCACAATACCTAAATGTAATTGCGTATTTTAGATCTTGATTTCCTACTTTGCCATAGTCACGGAGATCCACTATAAAGCAATAAATAAAAATTAAACCGACTCCAAAATATGCTGTTAAAAAAATCCTTAAAAAGTAGAAAATAATACTCCATACTCTACTACTAATACTCCAAAAGATTATGTATTTTTTTTCATTCGCGAGATTTTTATATCGCACGTTTTTCGAGTCAATTTTATTTTTGGTAATTTTGTTTTGATTTTAATTTGGAGTCATTTTAATAATCGCAGGTTTTAGTCCACGTATCGACTTCCTACTCGAATACCAACCGAAATCCGATAGAAGAGGTGATGTATCCCCCTCACGCGGATTGGCGGGACACAATGGCCATCTGCGACCAATTCGATGAACACAGTCTTCGTGTGGTCACGCCGAAGTAAGTATTTGAGGCATTTTCCTAGTTTCTATGTCGATCGGGGTCCTAGAAGAGCAGAAATACGCGTATCATTACACCCTAATTATCATCATCATACGGTCCACCTGATGGTAAGCGGTCACCGTAGCCTATAGCCGCTGGCAATAACAGGGGTATCACTAACGGGGTGCCAACCATGTTGTTGATGAGGACTCACTATGCTAGCAGCATTACTACTAGCCGAGCGTATCCTCGTGGAGCACTGTTGGCAACCTTACTTACCGCGGAAACACAACACTACATGAAAGTAGTGTTATTTCACGGTTGTCTTCTGTAAGGCGGAGGTACAGCCGCCAGTCTGGCGGCGTATATACTTTTTTTGTAAATACATACCAAATATCCAGACGCTGCGCAAAAAAATTTTGGGAACGCGTTAGTGATATCCCTGGTATTGCTAGCGGCTATAGGCTACGGTGACTGCGTACACTGCTTACTTTTGGTACAAAAAAACATTGTATCAGCTGCTGGTTCTCATAGTGCAAGCCTTGCTTAGTTTGGGACCAGACGGCGCTGCGTTATTGTCCACCCATTCCATTTAATTGCAGAGTCTTGGGTGAAATCCCCAACACATACACTTTCTCCAAGCAACTTGCTGAGCACGTAGTGTACGAAGCGAAAGGTCAGCTGCCAGTGGTTATCATTAGACCTTCAATCGGTAAGTTTGAACTAGACTAACTACAACTATACATATGTATGTTAAATGTATAGTTCTAGTTACTAGTGACTATATATATTTGAGATATGTTAATTTGTAAGGAGATATTTTGAGAGGTAGGGCGATTTAGGATTCCCCGTGGGTTTTCCCATTTAAATTGGAGCCGCCCGACTGGGGACTGTACATCCGCCTTACAGAAGACCGCAGTGAAATAACATTACTTGATGTAATGTAGTGTTGTGTTTCTGCGGTAAGTAAGGTAACCAGTGCTCCACGAGGATATGCTGGGCTAGTAGTATTGCTGCTAGCACAGTGAGTCCTCATCAACAACATGGTTTGCACCCCGTTAGTGATACCCCTGGTATTGCTAGCAGCTTTAGGCTACGGTGACTGCTTACCATCAGGTGGGCCGTATGCTTGTGTGCCACCTTAGTGGTATAAAAAAAAAAGATATCCAGATTTTTTTACAAAATATGAATATGTGCCAACGAAGTACATGCTTTGACGTAAAACTTTTTAGATGATAGGATAAAATAAATATAAGAATAATATATGAATTTGTATAATTATATAGAATAGTGATCTCAATAATATAAACAGTGATACACCCTCTCAATTGCTGAGCCCTGCAGGGTGTGTTTTAGATATATAACACATGTGCAATTTATTGAATAAATAAAAAGACCAAAATCAGCTTACAGAAGTTCGCTGTCAAACAACACTACTCTGACGTAATGTTGTTTCTGCGGTGAGTAAGGGCACCAGAGCTATAGACTGAGTAACTAATAGACGCAGGTACCGCGTGCTAGAAAGTGATGGAGATAGTTATCAATGTGTGCGTCCGTGTGCGTAAAGTGCTGACACACAAGCGGCTTCTCCCGCTTAACTGAACCAAAAGATAGGTATTTTAGGAAACGTGAAGGACCCTGCACGCGGTAAGGGACAAAAATATTATAGCTGAGTCCTTGTCTTGTACATTAGTATCGTATATAGCCTTCTCGTTGTGTGTGAGGAGAACAGAAGATATTGCCTCTACGTTCGCGGACTTCTGGTGGATACGCTGTGTGATAGGAAGGACAGCAAACTGACTAGCAATGAGATTGGTAGCGCTAGTGATATCTCGGTATTGCAAGCGTCTATAAGCTACGGAGATTGCTTACCATCAGGTGGGCCGTTCGCTTGCTTGTCTATCTTTCCATCTTCGTTGTAAGAAAGAAGGTTTTTTTTTCTATTTCAGTGATATCCAGTGCAGAAGAACCCGTTCCGGGCTGGATTGAAAACCTGAATGGTCCCGTAGGGATATTCATTGCATGTGGAAAGGGTGAGTTGTGTTCCTCCTTTGATGTCCATTGTGAAAAGAAGTTTAATAATAAGAAAGATTTTGATTTGATTTTAAGAGAGAGTGAATTGGGATCTCTTCTGCATTTTCTGGGGAACTGTACTGCCAAATTCCAAAAGACCGCAGTGAAATAACACTACTTCGATGTAGTGTTGTGTTTCGGCGGTGAGTAAGGTTGCCAGTGCTCCACGAGGATACGCTGGGCTAGTAGTAATGCAGTCCATCAACAACAGGTTTGGCAACTCGTTAGTGATACCCCTGGTATTGCTAGCGGGTATAGGCTACGGTGACTGCTTACCATCAGATGGGCCGTATGCTTGTGTGCCACTTTAGTGGTATAAAAAAGATCACAAAAGACTAATATTATTTCATTTCAAGGTATAATGCGAAGCATCTATACGAAGCCTGACATTGTATCCGACTACATCCCAGTGGATGTGTGCGTGAAACATTGTGTCGCAGCCGGCTGGATTAGGGGTACTAAGCCGTAAGTCATATCATAACACGCTATAACACAAGTATCTCTATCATACATATCGATGGTGGAAAGGAAATGAACGCCACTGGTCGAAAATGAGTTTTATATGCAGTTGGAAAGAGTTTCGGATTCTTTATCAATCTGTCTAGGTTAGAAGTCAATCGGAAGCTCACATTCAATAAATCTATTAATGAATAAAAATGATTTTATAATTTTATTGATATTTCAAACTTCGAGCAACAGTTGGCTTCATTTGTTTTTCCTTTGCATCGTCGATATCATCACGCCAAGTCCCTCACCGGGTAGGCAGTGAGTATCAGATTACTAAGACTTCGCTGTCAGACTGTCCTTCCTGTCCAAAAAATTAAGGGGAAGCCCCGACTAGAAACAAGTTTTTTGCTCTATCTTAATAATGACAACAAGTAGCTTGAAATGCTCATTGATTGTGAATGGCTTTATTTCTTAAAGAAAGAGCGATATTTTACTAAGACAAACAGTACGGAACCCTCGGTGTACAAGTCCAACTCGCACTTGGGCAATTTTTTAGGGTTCCGTACCTTAAAAGGTAAAAAGGAACCTTTACAGGATCACTCTGTTGTCCGTCTTACAGCACAAGTAAAGCAAAAAATCTGAAAACCGAAAATATGTAGTTTTTTTTTTTAAATGCGAATTTACTAAAAAATATTCCTGAGTCGCGCTGTTGAGAGTCACCGACGAATACTGACCTCATTTGAAGTTTGCCTGCTTTTAACCTTGCCTACAAGTGTGTACGGAACCTTTGGCCAATTATTTAGGTTGTCCGTCACAAGACTACCAGCACATGCTGAGTTGGGACCGTTTCATAACGACACGATATGCTTCTTCTACTTGTATTCCTTTCTTTTATCTATGTGATGAACAAATGTTTTTTCTTTCTTTCTTTCTTCCAATTATTTTTAGATTAGAGCCAACTGACGATATACCGATATACAACTGCTGTGCTGGTACCTTGAACAACATTGTGATGGAGGAGCTGGTGGCAATGGCCAAGAGCGTGGCAGCCGATTGGCCTTTGAAAGATGCTCTATGGAACAGTGGAGGGAAAATCACCACTAACGAGACCCTACACTACCTTCTGGTAAGAATCGATCTCCGTTCGATACTCTATGGCATCGCGATACGTTCAGAGATAAAAAGATTTTTACTCTCTGGGTTTTCCCATTTAAATTGGAGCCGCCCGACTGGGGGCTGTACCTCCACCTTACAGAAGACCGCAGTGAAATAACACTACGCAACGGTGACTGCTTACCATCAGGTGGGCCGTATGCTTGTGTGCCGACTTAGTGGTATAAAAAAAAATGACCTTCATATTATCCACAGCTTACGGCTTAAATGCTACCAACCTGAGCACTCTGTCTAACCAGGAACTTAAAGACTGTTTTTTTTTTCTTACAGGTCCTGGTGCAGCATCTCTTGCCAGCAATATTTGTCGATCTAGTTCTACGGATAGCTGGAAAAAAACCTATGTAAGTTTATTATATTTTAAGAAAGTCCACCCCTAAGGGGGTAAAATAGCGGATGAAAGTTTAAATATGAAAATCCGTCATTTTAAAGTTAAATCCATGCAAATAGTCACTGGTAACAACTATCATTTATACAAACATACATGTTCACTTATTACTAGCTAGTCTGTATATATAAAAGAAGAAACCAACTGACTGACTGACATATCACCGAACAGCCTAAACGGCTGGGGTGAGAGACTTTACAATTTTGACAGTAGGTACCTTTTATGACGTAGGCATCCACTTATAAAGGTTTTTTGGAAATACCACCCCTAAGGGGTTAAGTTGGGGATGCAAGTTTGTAAGAAAATCCGTTGATTTATTACGCGTGCGAAGCCGTGGGCAAAAGCTAATAATACTTAAGTAATAAGCAAAAAATGAAATCTCACATATATACTCTTGAGCATATCTCTTATTACTTTTTAATACTCTAGTGCAGTGATTAGTCACACCACGAGCTTTACGGTGAAGGAGAACATCGTGAGGAAACCTGCATACGTCTGAGAAGAAATTCAAGGACGTATGTAGTGCCTAAGAGACGGCGACGGACTCACCATCTGTCACGTTGGCACCAAATTATCTTCGGTGGAAAGTTGGTGTTATTACTCTGCCTACCTCTTCGGGGACCCTTGTGGGATAAATGATTACTTTATATTACTGAGCAATTATTTTTTTCACCAGGCTGGTAAAAATCCAACGACGCATTTTCATAGCAAATATGGCTCTCCAATACTATATCACCCAGCAATGGACATTTGACAACAAGAACTTCGTCCTGCTTCGATCGGTATTGAAAGAGCAGGACAAAGAGCAGTTTCACTACGACCTTGAAAATATAAACTTGGTCGATTATTTTGCTCAATGTATTAAAAGCGGAAGGAAATATATCTTGAAGGAAAACGAAGAAGATTTACCTATAGCCAAACAGCAGCATAAAAGGTATGTGCTTACTGTACTAGGTGAAAGGAAATTGAATGAAAATCGTTTATTCTATGAAGACCCTAATAAACAGTACCGGCGATAATTGACGCCCCAGGCAAGAACATTGTGGATTACCGAGTATACAAAAAGAGAGAATTTGTCTCGCTCTGTGTGTTCTACCGCTTGTATAACGGACAGTGTTCCGAGGAATTGTTTGACATGATGACCACGGCAACATATTGCCATCGCACCTCTCGCCATCGGCGGGGAATTCATTCCCATACATTGCAACCGAAATGGTCTCGCACGGCGCGGTTACAAAGGAGTTTTCTCCCGCGCACGATCAAATTGTGGAATGAACTCCCCGCAAGGGTTTCCGCGTTTTAAGCGCATGGAAACTGAGGCCTTTCAAGGCCTTATAAGGCCTTTCAATCCTAAGGGGGTAAAATAAAATAAAGGAAGTTAATATGAAAAACTGAAAATCCGTTATTTTTGAAGTATTTTTTATTATATACCACTAAGGTGGCAAACAAGAATACGGCCCACCTGATAAGCGGTTACCGCAGCCTATGGACGCTTGCAGCACCAGGGGTATAACTCGCGCGTTGCCGACCCTTCAGAAATCTCTTGAAGAACCCCATGCTGTACTCATTTCGGAAAACCGCGGCGGGGAGTTCATTCCACAAATAAAATCCACGAACATAGGCATCAACGGGCACAAACTATCATTTATATAGGTATACATGTTGACTTATGCACTTTACCATGCGTGCGAAGCCGCGGGCAAAAGCTAGTCATCTAATAAAGATGACGGTGATGCTGATAATAATAATAATAATAATAATGTTTGGACATTATCACACAACGCCATCTAGCCCCAAACTAAGCAAAGCTTGTACTATGGGAACCAGCAGCTGATATAATACTTATATACTTTTTGTTTGTAAATACATACTTATAATACATACCAAACACCCAGACGCAAGGCAAACATATTTGTCACATAAATGTTTGCCCCGGCGGGAATCGAACCCGCGACCCCTAGCGCAGCAGTCAGGTATACTAACCACTAGACCAGAGGTCTCATCAAAATGAGTCATCAAGTTGAATGATGAGGATCATTCAATTAAATAAAGTGCTCTTTTTGTTTTTTAATGACGAACGTTTTGTTTTCAGGTTGGTGTTCATAGACAAATTGGTTCAATTTATATTCTTCGGTTATATAGCATGTTTTGTTTCAAATTATTTGCTGTCACTTACTAAAGCTTATGTTTTCTAGCTGGATAATGTTTTAATTCAATAAAACGTATATAAAGTTACTCAACTTGGCCGTTATAAATGTTATTATCACCATCCTGCTTTATCTTACATCATCTGTGGTTACAACCATACGTTTTTCTCTTTCATTTCTCTCTATCAGCCATATTAACTTATTTAACCATGTTTTCTTGCATACAATCCATCCCTCCTTATCCCATGTCATTTGGTACCCGCTATATGTGTTGCTCTTCCATTCCTCTCTATCAGCCGTCGTTTCTGCATTTACTTCCTTTCTAGCCAGGTCATCGTGCATTCAATCCATCTCTCCTTATCCCATGTTATTTATGGTCGCCGCAATATGAGTTCCTCTTCCATTCCTCTCTATCAGCTGTAGAAAATGATAGATCGCTTCACATAAATGCCATATTCTTAAGTTCTCTAGCTCCTAAATTCAGTCACTAAATGAAATTAAGATGACACAGAAAATACACACTTAAGTTCACTATAACACAATTAACATGACACTGGAAAAATCTAGACCATTCTGCCCGACTCCCACCAAAAACTACATACAGAGTGTCATAAAGAGCTTTATTTTTCTTTATCTACCGAATCAAAGGACAAAAAAACAAAATAATTAGGTATTTAACTTATTTAATTTATTAAAAAGTATTAAAATAATCTATTATTTACAATTAACCATGTAACAGACAATACTTTGACGATTGCACCTTAAGACTTAAGAATAAAACTACTTAGATGTACCCTTTAATAACCCTTGAATGGGGTATCGCTATCCCATTCTTATTACACGTGTTCGACAGTGTCAGATATACCCTAAATCTTGGAGCTAATTGAGCAAATAACTAATATATAGTCTTGTTATGTGTATAAATTTACATTGCGATGACAGTTCTGTACAATTTTCACAGATTATTCACCTGACCGATTGTGATCTGACCGATTGTGACCTGACCGATTATGACCTGACATCAAACATGATTTTAATTCCGGAAAAAGAAAGACTTTTCTTTCTTTCTTTTTATATTTCTTTCAAAAAAGAGGGGATTGTCCAGGGATTAAAAAAAGTCCTTTTGGTTACTCGATGCCTTTTTGTGACATAATCCCATTTTATATTATATTATCAGGATACAAATCCCAATTTGGACACAAAGAGTTACATTAAAAAAGATATTATCACTTACATTTATCACAATATGAGTTTCAAACAGTAATTCGAGTAATTAATCGAGTAATTAGTCGATTATTGAATTACATACAACATTACTTTATCATTATTACAATAATTCATGAAATATACTATTAGTAAGCAATTTATGGTACCGGCAAACAATAGTGGAGATACTTCAAAATAGAACGATATAAAAAACGCCATCCTGATAGTGAGAACGAGTATGGACTAAGGATAAATTATTACTTGGTTGTTGCATTTTTTTATAAGTTCATATTTTTTAACAATAAAAACACTAAAATATGTCATGGTTAAAAATATTATTGTATCGTTTTCGAATCATCTCTTCAATGGCAATTCATTTCATTAGACAAATACAAACCATGAGCTAATATCATTACTTATTTCATAAAAATCTTGTTCATGTTTAATAAAATACCTTAAGACCATAATTACTATTTTAAATATCAGGAAATATTAATTAATGGACTTTGCGGCATTAAAGGACTGACAAAGCGGCCATTTTCTAGTTCTATCCTGCTCTCATGTCTCTTACAAGAGCGAGAAGAACACAAAGTGAGCGCCAATTTTTTCGCTAGGTGGTCGCTCAATCCAAAAAACACACACAAAACACATGCTATAAAAAAGGCCCTTTTAAAATTCCTATAAAAATACCAGCTTAAAATTAAAGCAGTTTTTTTATAGTTCTTAGTTTTTTTATACAATAAATACACATAAATAAATGCCCTTAAAGATGCAATCGATACTAAAATAATAATATACGGTGTTATTTACATCTATGTTTTTAAAGAGGTGATTTTGGTATATACAGTATGCTGGTTATAAGCTACGGTGACCGGTTACCACCAGGCGGGCCGTACGCTTATTGCCGTCTTTGTAGAGAAGTATTCTTGAAGAGTAGATGTTTTATAAATGACCAAAACAAACATTATTTTTTTATTAAAAATCTTTATAAAACTTATCTACTGCGTAGTAACTGGCAAGATAAACAGATTTTAAAATTATTGTCATTTTTAAATAGCCTGTTTATATTAATAATAAAACACTATGATAACCTCGTCTTCAAGTCCAATGCAATATGTATTTGATTTTTTTATGTAATGACATGCCTCTGAATAGATAGTTAATATCTGTTTGAGTACTGACCTTATTACAAATGAATTTTGGGTCTAGCAAAACCCACGAAAAAGCTACCTGAGTTCAACTATGTGAACTATCATATATTTATATTTATATAAAAACATCTTAAGTCATGTACACCGCACAGTTTAATTTAGCTTGCAACAATTTTATTTGTTGGGAAATTTTCGTTAAACTTCACAGTGCGCGTGGAATTAATTTTGATAATTTTTTTTTCGCGGAATCCTGAATATTTTTCAAAATAAGAGTAAAGAAGTTTCCTCAGCTTAAAAGCTATCTCCATTGCAAATTTCATTCAAATCCATTCAGCCGTTGAGGCGTGAAGAGAGTACATACACACAAACACCAACTTTCGCATCCATACTAATATTATTAATGCGTAACTCTATTTGTTTGTTTGTTACCTTTTCAGGACTAAACGGCTGAACGGATCGTAATGAAATTTCACAAGCAGATAGATTATATCCTGCGAAAGGACATGGGCTACTTTTGTCTTTAAACAAATGCAGCTGAGTCGAGGTTAACAGCTAGTTTATAATATTATTATTTTGTTTTTTTTCGTTTTAGCTCCGGACATAAAGAACGCGGACTCGAAGTTCATTTGTTATTATGTCAGTGTGTTTAAGCAAAATTACTAAACTTAACTAATTTGAAAGGTCTAAAAGTTATGCTACCTCTTTATCTTGTGAAAGGATGGCAATATTTTTAGACCTGTCAAATTAGTTGAGTTTAGTAATTTTGAACAACAGAATTGGCACCAATATATAATTGTTATTTTATTCTTATGTTTAAGCCTCAATCATGATAGTATTCTTTTCATGTGATGTTTTGCGAGGGTGTGCTTATGTTAAGTAAATTCACAAATTGTTAGGAATGTTACGTATTAAATTATTACCTAGTAGTAATCTTTCAAAATGGGTCTATTATCACAAATTATCTATATTTATAACTGAACATATTTCAACGTGGATGATATCGCGAGTAATGGTTTGTTAAAACTATATAAATAGGTACTTAGGTACTCTAAGAAAATTGAGCGATATATAGCATTCAGTCGTTTAATTTCATTCATCATTCATCTATAATCACTGCTAGGAATGGAATGTTTAAAAATAAAAATAATCATATAACACTAAATATTATATTTACAAGTCGAGTCGAATCTCGTGGCATTGTTATGCCGGCTTATAATCAGATTGTTTCAATAAAATCCAAGAAAATATTGGTTTTTATAGAGAGCGTTCGTTAATTAAAAATACTACAGTATACAGCTGCGTTCGAAAATATTTAATTACTTTAAAAATGACAAGGGACTTCGATATGGCAAAATAATTAACTTTATAGGCAAGAAAAATCCCATTGTATTTTAAAGTCTTGGAAATATAAATTATCATAAATAAACTTCAAACGAAGCAGCTAAGAACACTAGCAACATCGCGCAAAAGTTATTTCTAAAAAAGAAAATCTTAGCTAGAGGTACTAGCGTTATTCGATGCAACCGAATATCAATTTTAATACCGCTAGACTATGCACCAGTGCAAATAACTTAACGTGTATTCAATCTCTCAATTATTGAGATTCCAAGGCACATTACATTTAATGTAGATCCAGTCGTTTGAAATTGGCAAGACTAATCAGATATATGAATAACAAATTCATTTTCCGAATCTAATTCTTTTAAAACATTAGACCTATTATTAGTTGTTGAAACATTATTGCTAACAAATTGAATATCATCATCGATGACTTCGAGATACTTGAAATCATCATCTGTCTGACTGTCTGTTTCATCAACATCGTATCTCCTATCCTCATCGTCATAACCTTGAGTATGTTCAGTCTTAGAACCCTGCTTACTTAAAGAACCCTTTCTATCAAACGTGTAAACTATCTCCTTTACCGAACCAACTGTATTCAAAATCTTATCATTCAGCCTCGCACTTAGATCCTTCAGTTTATCACTGATGGGTTTCCCAGGCTTTTCGGAATCGTATTCATTATCTGTATCGCTGAAAGGCATTTCACACGGGGAGTAGATACCATCTTTATGAAGTTTTTCATTGAAGCAATTATCAGCATTGAAGTTCCGTTGGTTTTCTTCAAAGGATTTGAACATAACTTTGAACGTGAGTATGTAGATGGTGCTGAAGATGAGGCAGGCTCCGGTGGCGAATAGAATGTACATAGCAGCTTGCTCCACTACCGGAAGGATGTTGATATATAGCTTAAACCGTTGCTCTAGGCTTGGTGTAAGATGGTACATTCTCTGAAATGGAAAATCTATATGAAGGAACATTGCAAATTTTATGTAAAGATTAGCTAAGTGTGGCCACGCTTCGCTGTAGCTTAGTCTGATATTAATTATTAGGGAAGTAATTAAAGTATTAATTCGCATTTCTGTGGGAATTTCGGAATATATAAAAATGCTCTTCTATTAATATGCAACTGCGTGCAAAAATGTCAAGACTATCCATCGAATATTATTCGAAACATACGGAAGGTGAAATAATGTAAATGGTAAATTCTGGCCACCGAGTCTATTATTTAAATTGTATCAGAATGGTTCTCTTTCTTATACGATTCGTCATTAAATATTGAAAATGACGACTGTTTTGTTTTGGAATTAAATGGCACACTCAAGACCTTGGATTTATCGTAATATTGTGTATAATAATATTAGCGTACAACTTGTGGCATAATTTGAACATTTTATTCAAATAATTCTAAGTGACTCTGGGTATAAATTCAATAAACATTCAAATTTCACAAACATACAGCAAAATACACTAGGTAAATACAAATTTAATAAAATTGCATAATTTCTCAAAGGTAATGCTGCTAGTGAATCTTCTTGGCACTGCACAAATTATTTGTTAATAAGATAATAATATATTAAAGTTATATCAAAAATATTTTGACTGAAATTGGAGCGTAAATTCATAGAAATAAAGATGCCGTTGTATTTGTGAAGGTTTCCAATAGATGGACAGAACCAGATGCATTTTTTTTTGTGAAATAAATAAATATAGATATATAAAAACACTTACAATATCAAACCACAACAGCGGTAGGTACATGTTGGAGAATCTATCTACGTTATTGATGGTCGATAAGTCTCCTAAAGCCATATTAATTTGGAACTTCGAGCTCACGTCTAGAGGTAGACCTGATTCCGGCTGGACCCAGATACTGAAAAAATATAAGAAGTTAAAGGTAAGGTGAATGATAATCCCAACTGAGTATAGATGAAGAGATTGATGAGTGTGGAGGAAGCGAAGGTGTGTGAGACGAGAGTGAAGTGGCGCTCTATACTCTCTGTAACCCCGAAAGGGACACGGCGTGAGGATAAGTAAGGAGTGTACATTGTTAACCGACGGACATGTATGAAGAGATTGATGAGTGTGGAGGAAGCGAAGATGTGTAGGACAAGGGTGAAGTGGCGAGCCAATGTAGCAGTGACTAAAAAAGTCCTACCTTGTTTGATGATCTTCTTTATTGGGTTTCAATCCCTCAACTTTGCTGAATAGCACATCTTCTCCTTGATAGAAATGTGGATAAGAGAGAGCAATTGGAAACCCGTAGTAGCAATCCGTTACGTCTATTAAACCGTCTGGTAAGCATTTACCTGGAAAGAGAAAAAAATTAAACGATGTGTGTGTAACTTTTATATATTGTACCTATCTATTTGTTTCACGGAAAAACTAGTTAGACAATCATAAATAACATTGCTGCTACTGAATCTGTTACATTAAAGTTTATAAAAAGTAGTGGCTATCACTGCAGTTATCACGAAATCATCATGTAAATTTTTCTTAAGTTTGAGCGAGGTAACGTTATATTTTGTAAATTAATCATTGTGTCGCCCTCGCATAGCCAATGACGCAAAAATTCGGTCATCTCGCATCAAACCACGAGCGATTCTTCCAGAAATACAATATGTGCAGTCTTTCTATTGCACATCATTGCAAGAATAAATACTTAAAAAGTCTATTGATATGGGATTTTTGACTGTCTCCAAATTTTTTACGTCAAGAATGAAACATAAACCAAGTATCTAGATATAACAACGTCAGGAGGTCTGTTTTCGGAAAATGTGTCGCTTTTACCTCAGAGTAGATAATATACTACTTTCACTCACCATTACGACAGAAGCATTTGTTCTCCTCCAGATATTTGCCATTATCCAGCATGTGTTCAGGAAACGTGTACCTGTAGCCTTTCAGTCCGGAAATATCACCTTCTTCTGCAGGGATCTGGAAATAAAACGAAAAATCATTTTAGAAATTTTTGATAACTTTCGGCAACTTACAACAGATGGCGTTATTCATGATTTGTGTTAACTCTTTACAGAAAGTAACAATCCTACAACGCGCTTGAACAGTTTTCTAAGTTCTCTTCAACTAGCGAGCCTTGTTCCTTAGGTTCAACACCTGCAACGGCTGCAACATCTTCCCTTTGTGACGGCTAAACATGATCACCTAGCTCGCCCCAGACTTACTTTATTCGTACTTACATAACTATTTATAAAAATAGGTTGCTTGTATCATAAAGTCATAGTCGATTCATACTGTCAGAAATTACAAGGTTCAAAAAGATGCAGTTGTCTTAACCAAAAACAAGAAGTTCTCTAAAGCTCTTTAGGAACAAAGCAAACCGTTAAGTATTTGTTTTGAGATTTAATCGTTTTTAATTGGGTAATGAGAGGTAAAAAGACCAAATAGTACAAACCATTAAACCATAATATTTTATTAAAAAGGAAAATGAACACCTCGCAATTAAGACGTAATTCACTGTACAATGCGCAAAAAAACATCCGACAATATTATTCTAACTAACAATTTATTTAGGTAGATTTGATACATCCAAAATTATATTTCCATTTTAAAGACGTCACACTACGGTGACAAGCGTTTGACAGCTCACGTGTAAAATAGTTTGTACCAAACGTGGGTACCAAACTTACCAAATTGAAATTAATGATTTTTGAAGCCTCGGCATGTAGTAGTTTTTGTGCTCATATCAAACAAATTTTATCAATAAGTCGAAAATCATATTTTTTTATACAGCACGTCGTACGACCTATTTGACAACTAGCTACTCATCCCGGCTTAGCACGGGTAGCAAGCAGAGCATAATACCTATATTTTATCTATGGTTTTGTCGTATCAGGGTTGCGTCAAGCCGCGTCAGTGCGAAACCGCTTGCGCACCGAACTGTCTCCGCAAGGAATTGTATCCGAAAACATCAACAATCATCCTCATATAATTTACACAAAATCTAATTATTTAATTAATCTAACTATCTTTCTATCTAACTTACTCAAAAGCACATTATTCAGACAGTCTTAAAACCCAAGCTTACGGTCCGCGATGTCATCCGCGTTTAATTAATGGAGAAATATGTCATATAAGATCATCCAAACTTATCCCACCCAACATTTCCCAAACCTTTTTTTTTATACACTAAGGTGGCAAGCAACCATACGGCCCACCTGATAGTCAGCGGTTACCGCCTATGGACGCGCGCCGATCCTAAATCCTGTGATTATCCCAAATTATTTTGATCAGTTTAAGAAAAAGGAACCATTAAAACGATTATTTTGGTCTCCAAACTGGCAACTGATTTAAATTAGTCGATCTACAAGAACTAATCATAATACCTAACTTGTTCTGAAACTGCGCGCTAAATGTTATTTATGTATCAAAATTCCATCGTTTCCTAGAACATATCGAGGTAGCAAACACATAACTTGTATTTTTTTGCACAAGAAATTGAATAATTCAAGTATGGTAATTAACTTACAAACATGATATGCAGAAAAAAATACAAGTTCTCGATGTTTGATATAGCCGTGCACCCGGATTCGTGAACCCAACTTTTGAGGTAAGCATTTTACATCTGCTATATGAATTGTGAATATTCACCCTCGATCTGGTTTGACAAGTGACATTTTATGGATGCCAAAAGTCATAAAGTGGGCGTAACATACCATAAATCCGAATGATTATCGAAAACTGGAACTAAAATGGTCTCACTATATCGTTTCAAACGAATTCCGATGCTGGTTTTACCAAGTGATTAAGTACAGCATAGATAGATAGATATGCAATATGTGATTGCGTTATTGCTTATTCTAATGTACAATTGCGCCTTATAGATAGACCCATAAAGCTCCCTGAGAAAGATGTGTGTGTTGCAGGATCAACAGTCCTTGTTCAAGCATCAAGGCTGTGATGACCTATTACCGTCAATAACAAGTGATACCTGTATATAAAAAAGCAAAGTATCAGAACTAGTGATTGCTTGGTTTGTCACTTCATATTTCACAAATCCATTTGACACGCGTGAATGCTAGCTAATGCTATCATCTAGGTAAACAAAATAAAGATAGAATCTTACCATAGGCGCAGCGCGGCACAAACTCTTCCGGTAGAACAAGATGGATTCGTTTCTCGTAACACCTCCTTTGAATTTGGTCCCATCTGAAGCGTACTGTACGTTGGAGCAGTGTTTTCCTTGCCATTGCGGGAGGTCTGTAGAACCTCTGTACGTGTCGATTAAGCCAGATATTGTAACATCATCTTCGCCAGTGAAGATCGTTTCGTAATCTCCTCTGAAGTCGTACATCTGGAAGTGCAAGTGCAAGGTGCAAGGGGCAATGACCAATTGATCTAACTAGAGGTCAGAAAAGAAGGTTACAAATATAATCAATAGATCGCAATTTATAAGCGTACTAGCGAACGAACATGATTTTATGACAATGTTTTTGGCACTTTTAGTACCTATAAACTCAGATCAAATAAAACAGGTAGATAGAATTTTGCGAAAAACAAATCGACGCCGTTTTTTAACCATGTAGTGCGTGGGCAAGGCGTAGTTTCATTGTATTCGCTGTAGGTGTGCGAGTAATACATACAGTGAATTTATAGGTAGGTACTAAAAGTGCCGAAAACATTGTCATAAAATCATGTTCGTTCACTAGTGCGCTTATTAATTGCGATCCATTGATTCAATTTCTAACCTTTTTTTAAATAATTGATATTTTACTCGTGCAAGGCTTTTATTGATTGCATTTGCATACGAATATTATTGGAATGGGAAATTTATGGGCTGATCTTCGTAGGCGCACTCTGAGTCACTAGCAAAGTGTTCATTTTTTATTTCATCACCAACTTATTGCAGCCCATGTTAGACTCGACACTTCACAAATAATATATGGATGGCATATAGAATGATCAGCTCCTATTTCGATATTTATTTCAATAAATGATTATATGGATGACACATTGCAAGTCGTTTTATAAGTGAGCATAAAATTCTTACCCGATCAATTAGGCCAAGCTTGTCAAAATATATCCAGCCAGGCAGGAATCTGTTGCCGAGAGTCATCAGCTTAGACTCGTAGCCCATCATGAACTCTCTAGCGGTCATCTTGGCAAGGGGCTGGCTGTTCGTGATTGATATCAGGTTGTTCAATCCAAATTTGGTGAGAAAACTCTGCTGGGATACCACGTTGGCTATGCTCTGGTGACAAAGAACAAGGACTTTATATGGGCTGTAGCTCAATTGCAACAAGAAGGAGTGGAATGTATAAATTGGTATCATAATGGTAATATTAATTTGGTTCACGAATGGTTTAAAAAAATAAGGCGGTGACCAGTACTCCTTTTACCACTACCCCAGTGAATTTAGGCATGAACAACAATGTTTTAGTTCAGATGTAAGTACCTAGTAGATATGTTACTAGAACAGTAATTCTTAAACAACAATACGGTTGGCAACGCGTTAATGATACTCTGATACCCTTGAAATTGTTAAAGGCTAGGTGGCTGTACGCTTGTGTGCCAACTAAGCAGAATAAAAAAAAAAACATTGCTTGAACCATTTTTAAAGAGAGGTAGGGAAGTATCCGAAGTCGGATCTCCCGTGGGTTTTCCCATTCAAATCGGAGCCGCCCGAATGGGGACTGTACCTCCACCTTACAGAAGACCGCAGTCAAATACTACTTTTATGTGATGTTGTGTTTCTGCGGCAAGAAAGGTTGCCAGTGATCTACGAGGATATTCTGCGCTAGTAGTAATGCTGTTGGCACAGTGAGTCCTCATCAACAACATGCTTGGCAACCCGTTAGTGATACCCCTGGTATTGCTAGCGGCTATAGGCCATGGCGACTGCTTACCATCAGGTGGGCCGTATGCTTGTGTGCCACCTTCGTGATATAAAAAAAATTAAGAAGCTTATGATGATGGTTGATGAAATTAATCTACTATCTATAGCCCGCGACTTGCTCCGCGTGAAAATAGGGCAAATATTTTTCTAAGTACCGTTTTTTCTTGAATCCTGCAAACGGAGTCACTATTCCATCTCAAAAAACCCTGATTAGCATAGACAGTCGACCATTCAAGAATTAACCAGGAGCGGATCGTACAAATTGCGAAATACGAGTTTAAAGAGCTAGGATTGCTTTAAGGCTAGCGAATTTAATGCTATTTTGGAACATTGACAACAAATTGTCTAGCATCATTCACCCAATTCATTGCATATACAATAAATGTATATTATGCCTTTGAAGCAGCTTGAAATTATTCATTTAAAGGTACTATATGTAAAGATTCAATGCTTATTGCGTGGTTCTGAGTGTAATTTCGCAAGATTTTAAATCATTAACAAATGCCTAGAACCTAGCTTACAACTCCACAAGTTGCAAAATCATCTTTGAGTGGACGTTAGTATACGAGCGTCTGGAATAAACAATATTAAGATGTTATGATTATGGACAATAACTAACTACGTAATTAACTTTATGTGACCTCTGTTTGGGTTCTTCGTATGTTTTACCAGACCAACTATCTTATGGTGAGCTGCGACCGATTGTCTATTCATTATCATCATAAAGGACATCATCCATTTTAGTCCAAATCTAAATGTGCCGGCCAACGCATTTCGTTGTAAATTCTGTTAGAGCGTGCCCGTCTGAATACTTTTTACTATGGCACCAAACGTTTAGGACCATTGTAGTAGATTTTATTTGAGTTCGAAAATCTGAATTTTCATTCATTGAATCTGATTAAATCTGAATTAACTCCTTACTGCCAGCACGATGGAAGTCTCATCAAGGAGTTTCCGCTAATCATATCAATTCTACTTCATCACCACCATCGTCCTTGCCTTATCCCAATTTTTTTTATACCACTCATGTGCCAAACAAGCGTATAGTCCACCTGATGGTAAGTGATCACCGTAGCCAATGGACACTTGCAGTGGCGTATCACGCGCGCGTCGCTTTGGCACCCTTTCCCTTGACAGTAATATAGGACATTAATTTTATTTGTAATTACTGATGTACATTTATAGTCAATAGTTTATTTACTTGTGCCTATAACATGCAATATAGTACCTTTTTAGGTTTCAATAGTACGAAGCGAGATTACTTGGTATCTTGGTTGACATTTGATTCCTGTTAAATCTTTCTTGCGTGTGTTTGAGAATAACCATAATACTGATCGAACCTTTTTTTTTGTATACCACAAAAGTGGCACACAAGCATACGGCCCACCTGATGGTAAGCAGTCACCGTAGCCTATAGCCGCTAGCAATACCAGGGGTATCACTAACGGGGTGCCAACCATGTTGCACAGCAGCAGTACTACTAGCCCAGCGTATCCTCGTGGAGCACTTTGTTTTTATTCTTGTTATGATCTCATTTAACAAAGATGATAATTTATTTTCAAAGACTACTAAGTTGGCAAACAAGCATACGGCCTCCTGATGGCAGGCGGTTACCGTTATAGACGCTTGCAACACCAGGGGTTTCACTCGCGTTGCCAACCCTGCAACAATCACTTAAAACCCTTCTTGTAGCCCTATGCTGTACTCCTTTGGGGGAATTACGGCAGGGAGCTTATTTGATTGCTTGATCATGGTTTTTTTTTATACCACTAATGTGGCACACAAGCATACGGCCCACGTGATGGTGAGCGGTCACATTACATTTACCATTACATTACATTCACCGTAGCCTATAGCCGCTAGCAATACCAGCGATATCACTAACGAGTTTCAAACCTTGTTGTTGATAAGGAGTCAATGTGCTAGCAGCATTACTACTAGCCCAGCGTATCCTCGTGGAACAGTGGCAACAAGTGGGAAGTACAAAAGTACAAACGTAACGTGGCAAAGTAACTCAGAAATACAACACTACATCAAAGTAGTGTTATCTCACTGCGGTCTTCTGTAAGGTGGAGATACTGCCCCCAGTCGGGCGGCTCCAATGTTAATGGGAAAACCCACGGGAGATCCCAATTCGCCCTGCCTCTCTTTTTAAAAGCTCATGGTGTTAAAAGCAATTAATCACTGTACTTAAGCTTAGAAAAACTCATTGGTACAGGCCGGGATTTGAACCTGGGCCCATCAGATGACAGGCCGTTGCTTCAACCTCAAGGCCACCACGGCATTAAATTACATACATATTATCACGCCAGGTCCGTTCAGGATAGGGGGACAGTCATGAGCGCAAATTCACTCTCGACTTATACACCTCTTTTGCTTCTTCTACATTCATCAATCTACCTTCAACCACATAATGACCAGTTCCGAGTCCTCTTTACCTTTCCATCACTAAGTACTTTTTCAACTTGATCTAGAAAATTAGACCTTGTCCTGTCACTTACACCTATATTATCAGTATTTTATCACATTTGTGCATTCTTAAAGAACATTTTATGTAGCACTAGCTGACCCGACAGACGTTGTTCTGTCTTAGCTATGAATTCATGTGTCAAATACACCAAAGCAAAAATACCTTTAGTTTATCGCGAAATAAAAAAGGGTCCGGTTTTTTTAAAAACAAAGCTTTTCATTAGAACGTTCTTCTGAGAATAACTAACACAAATAAAAAAAATGCGACGTCGGTCCAGCCGTCCGTACACGCGTGATGCCGTGACCAAGGGAAATAGGGATTAATTTTGATATATAGAAGATGACATGGCATGATTCAATGTTTAAAAACGTAGCTCGGGCACGGGTATTGAACTTGCGACCTTAATGATCAATAAGCAGCCGAGATAATTATCGATTTGTAATGCGCATTATCTGAGCTGTAAAAAAAACAACCTATTGAACCGTCTACAAATTAACGTTGTAAAAAAATGATTGGGACGTACGTTTTCGAAGCCAACGATTCTTATTTTATCACTAGCGGCCCGCCCCGGCTTCGTACGGTAGATATTTATCAAATAGACTTTCTCAGGTAATTTTTTTCTTTTTTTCTCTCCGTAAGAGCCACCTACCTACTAACTACTACTACTAACCTAACCCTCGTTAGAATTCGAAAGGAATTATCGTAATCGGTTCAGCTACTCACGAGATTTGAGCTTAGAAACACATTCAGCGATTCAATTTTATTATTATAAAAATATAGGTGTAAACTTACCAATAAAGCAATATGAGGCAGAAACAAGATGTCATCTTCTTTATTTCCTTCTGACAGTTCGTCTGCCCATTGCAGGGGATGCAGAGGAATGGCCGATAGAGTTGCATTCTCGTTGAAAGCCGTCACGTTGTGCTCTATGAGCTCTCTGTGGATTACATTTTAATATTAGTTTAATATATTTTTTTATACCACCAAAGTGGCACACAAGCATATATATAGCCGCTAGCAATACCAGGGATATCACTAACGGGTTGCCAACCATGTTGTTGATGAGGACTCACTGTGCTAGCAGCATTACTACTAGCCCAGCGTATCTTCGTGGAGCACTGGCAACCTTACTTACCGCAGAAACACAACACTACATCAAGTAGTGTTATTTGACTGCGGTCTTCTGTACGGCGGAGGTACAGTCCCCAGACGGGCGGCTCTGTTTGTTTGTTTCTTTGCTTCATTTTCAGGACTAAATGACTGAAGGGATGGTAATAAAATTTTACATGGAGATAGATTATATCTTGGGCAAGGTCATAGGCTATTTTTGTCTTTAAACAAAGTCGCGGGTATCAGTAGTCTATACTTCTATACTAATATTATAAAGAGGAAAGATTTGTATTTTTGTATGTATTGAATAGGCTCCGAAACTACTGGACCGATTTCAAAAGTTCTTTCCCCGTTAGAAAGCTACATCATCACTGAGTAACATAGGCTATATATTATACTAGCTTCCCGCCCCGGCTTCGCTCGGGTAGACAAAATATTTGATAAATGTCTATAGGCTCCGAAACTACTGGACCGATTTCAAAAATTCTTTCACTGTTAGAAAGCTACACTATCACTGATTAACATAGGCTGGCTGCCCGCCCCGGCTTTGCACGGGTAGACAAAATATTTGTTATATATATTGTCTACCCGTGCGAAGCCGGGGCGGGCCGCTAGTATAATATAAATAGGTACATACCTGTAAACGTAAGGACCTACTTCTTTTACTTTTATCTTATCCTCCTTGCCCGCCATGTACTCTTCAGCATTGGTGACATTAAACAAATATACTCTAGTATAAAGGTCCACTTCAGGTTTCCTCCACATGCCGAATATCTCTCCACCATCTTGGAGCATTGATTTCTGTGGAATTATAAAATTGGTATGTTAAGGCAACCTATCGTAAATTCCAACAATTTTGGTTCATCGTGCTTAAGAAGACTGACAATTTTGTTGTGTGTCTGAGAGCCAAGAGAATACAACCACTATAAGGTCTCAGCCTTAGCTTAGTATCTGTCAATTTTCTTGTCTAAGACTTCTGCCTGACTTTTGAATAGTGCTTTAATTTTCTAGTTAGTACTTGACAGCTTTGTTATGTCTCTGAGACCTCTAACTAATGTCTGAGATCGCTGTTAAGTGCCTCATTTCTTTGTTGAGTGTCTGACAAGGATTACGGTATGTCCTGTGTTACAAAACCCATTTTCCACCGAAGATAATTTGGTGCCAACGTGACAGATAGTGAGTTCTTCCTTGAATTTCTTCTCAGGCGCATACAGGTTTCCTCACAATTTTTTTTTCACTAAGCTCGTGCTGTGACAACACTAAGTTTTTTAGAAAACCTCATTGGTGCAGACCGGTGGGATTCGAAATTACGTCGTCGTAAGCAACGGTCATACTACACGGCCACCACGCTTTTTCAGTATGGGTTTATTTTTATCCCGGGTGAAGGAAGGAAGGGAAAGGGCTCTTACACGATTTCCCAAAATCTTTTTAGTCATATTACCACGCGATCAAAGACTTGAGCTAACATTAGTATTAAATATTTCTCTTACCTGTGTAAATAGAAAATCGTATGGATGCAAGAACAGGATAAAACAGCCAGCTGCCAGTGAGAAGAAACCCAGCATTAACAGGAGGAACAGACCTGGAACAAACAACCATTTATATTATCGTCGTGTCGCTTATAAATGAATCGTGTCGGTTATAAATAAAATCGTTTCACGCGTAAATCGATCGTGACGTCATTTTCTCAGGTCAAGGATTATTCAATACTCATACACGATTATGACTTTTTATAAATTATTATATATTATATTATATTATTATTATAAAGTTTATTTTCATAAAAATACAACACGTGAGATAATTCTGTGACTCTCAAACTAGGCGAGCCTGTGATATGAGAGTCAGAGTTGAGTGATCATATTATAACGATTGTTGGAACTACATTAGGTTACAAATGAGAGAACAGAGTGGTTACTAACTTGGTTAGATAGTTAACGAGTTATAAGAACAATAATTGTAATATAACATTTATCTTACATACACGGTTCATTGTGGCCGATATTTTTGGGGTAACGTAACGGTACTTACGAAGCCGGCTTTGAAACTTCTCGAAAATTGCAATAATCTGATGCTTTTAAAATATGCGAAGGCTGAGGTTGAATTTGACTTTGACATTGACTCCATAACCTTTAAGATAAAAATATTGGACCTTTCGATTTGAACACACAAATACACACCAATGCAAACGACATTTTCTTAGCTGCAGTAGCATATTCGAGAAAATACTATGCCTAGTTAAAATATTAAAATATATTTGGCGTAAGTACCGTTCAAATTAAAATCCTACTAATATTATAAATGCGAAAGTTTGTGAGTATGGATGGATGTTTGTTACTCTCTCACGCAAAAACTACTAAACGGATTTTGATGAAATTTGGAACACAGATAGTTTATAACCTGGATTAACACATATGGTACTTTTTATCCCTTGAAAATGTTAGTTTCCTCTGGGATTCTAAGCTCAACGCGGACGAAGTTGCGGGCAGAAGCTAGTTTACTAATAAAGTGGCAAACAAGCATACGACCCAATTAAAGGTAAGGTTGCCGTAGTCTATAGTCATCTAAAGGGGCCTCTAAAACTGTCATACGCTTGTAACACTACAGATATCACTCTTTGTCGACCCTGCAACTTTCTGCACACCCTCCTTGAAGGACCCCAAGCTGACTCCCTTGAAAAATCACGTTGGGGAAACTCTTGGCAGAATCGTGGCAAAATAAAATCTCCTTGGCTCGCGCCATTGAAGTCCATTATATTGTTGTACTTAGAAAGATAATGTATTGCAACGTATATCGAGCACAAGAACAAAATATTTTTGCATAAGAAACGAAAACTACGAAGCGCCATTGCTTTTTTTAACGCTACAATCTTTGAAAGATCGCGATATATGTATCCATAATAATAGGGCCTGAAATAACATTACTTATTCAGTTACTTTTGTAATTATGTTTACTAGTCCTAAGTGGACGTATCCTTTCCAAAATAAACCCCGTAGATTTATTCCCACGGTAACTAATGCCAATGGCCTCCAAAGTTTATGGACGTGTTAATAACTCAAATACAAACAATCGATGATTTATTTCAATGGAAAAATTAGTAAGTCCAGTTTGAAATAAGCTAAACAGGCTTTAAAATAAAAAAAACGCCTGTTTCTCTTTATCTTCACAAATTTTTGATGTATATATTAGTTTGTAAAAGTTTGCACATACGCGTGATTTGACCTTATCCTTGCACATAGTTTTAAACTAGGTCAAGTTATGACTTGAGAATTTGACACTGACTTTTCATGTAAATTTCTTCTTCTTCTTCTTCTTCCTAAGTATGGCAATCAATCCCTTCAGGGACTATTTTTGCCAGTGTCGAGTGTTAGAGAATTTTCATGTTGCAAAATTTCTCGTGTTTGCCGCATTAAAATGCCTAGTGTCATGCATTCTAACGCCCAAAGGAGTTTCTGGAGACAACCCACGGCAGTAGCAGATCGTAATACGCCTTTGGATTAGAGGTAACCTATTTACCAAAATGATAAATCACTTAACCCAAAAGTCGTATTATGGTATTATTTCCAATGCTCCTATAAATCAGTCACTAAATGAAACTTTACTGCACATATCGACACCGAAAATACACATTAAAGATCACTATAACACAATTTACGACACACTGGAAAAAATCTCAACCGCTCCGCCTGATTCCCGCCAAAAACTCATGTAAATTTCAATTTCGGCTATAAAATCCGATATTCGAAGCAAATAAAAAAAAAAAAAGTTTATTTAAAATTCTGTATTTACTTATCTAATTTGACACTGGTCTCTAAATTGTCAAGCATTATCATTGTATTTATTATGCGTAATATTATGCAGCACACCTGATAGCTTTTAGGTTAATCGCAGCGGCTTCGCTTGGGAAATAGTGCCGTATGTTTTCATTAACCTTGGTTGGTTGAAGAATATGCATGCTTATCAAACTATTTTGCGTTGTTTTTGCGTGATATTTTTTTCGAATGTGGATAAATAAGAACAGTTATAGGTAATATGTAGGGTTATTGATGGTTTGCGACACAACCCGCCCAGGAAACCAGGGGCGTATTTTGTGTTGTACCGATATGTATGTATAATTTATTATGTTTCTTTTTGTCTGTCTGTTTACGTTAATTGTTTGTAAATTATGGTGTATAATAAAGAGTTATCTATCTATTTTAAGATTTGGAGCCCTGGGCCTTTAAGGGTTATTGTCCCAGAAACGAGCCTGAATGTAGTCCTTTCGTGCGTGACTGACGCGTCGATGTTCATCCGGGTTTTTCCAGTTTTGTATCTTTTTTAAAAGTTAGGCGTGATCGGGCGACGGTCTAGGGCACCAAATTTAGGGCGCCATACGAAAAATAATAAAAAAAACTGGAGCAGCATTTTTTTTTAGATCTCTATATATTTACATTCTTATGTACAACATGGAAAATGTTATATAGATACTATAGAGAGGTTTCTCGAGAATATTTGTTGTTATTATATCATTAATTATTATTATTTTCAGATTTCCTTAAGAGGGTGCCGCAATATTCTTGCCCGGGGCGTCTTGTACTGACAATACCCACTTAGCTAGACTCTTGCATACCTTACAATGTAGTAACCAATTAAATGCTAATGATTGCAAATAATTAGATTCTTATTTTGTCCCTCAATAATGTGTTACACTTCCTGTACAGTTACCAACTCGCCTTGACCTTAGTTGTTCGTACAATTCAAGCCCTTATAACATGGTAGTTACGATCGTAATTAGATAAATACGAGTGAGCTTATGAAACCATTATAATAAATAAAATTTAAATAAATCTGAGTTTTTTTTTATATATTCGCACGCTGTTATTGTTGAGTATCATACGCTAAGAGGTAAGTAATTAAATATTTAAATATTTTTATAAATACATAATTAGTACGGCCGTAGTGCGTATCATGCATTTAAAGCAGGCACCTTAATTCTTAGTAACTATAAAAAAAACCGGCCAAGTGCGAGTTGGACTCGCGCACCGAGTGTTCCGTACACACTTATAGGTAAGGTTAAAAGTAGGCGAACTTCAAATGAGGTAATTATTCGTCGGTGAATCTCAACAGCGCGAAACAGGAATATGTTTTAGAAATTCGCATAAAAAAAAACATATTTACCCTTTTCAGTTTTTTTCCTTTATTTGTGCTGTAAGACATGCTTCATCTTTTGATTCCCTTTATCCCGCAAAATATGCGAAAATTTGCGACAAACAAACGGTCATATCTTTTCTTCATATTGACTTACAGGTTTGACTATTTTACAGCCGAAAGAGACTATAAACTTGGGTATTTCATATTAGTTTTGTCGGTGACTGCTTACCATCACATGTGTCGCACACTTACTTGTCTGTATATGATATAAAAGAAGAGACTTCTGACTGACTGACATTTATCAACGCACAACCAAAACCGCTGGGGTTAGAGGCTTGAATTGTTGACAGTGTTAGGCATCCACTAAGGAAGGGTTTTTGGAAATACCACCCCTATGGGGGTAAAATAGGGGATGAAAATTTGTATGAATATCAGTCATTATTAAAGTAAATTCATGAAAATAGGTACTTATATTATAAGCTGCGGGCAAAAGCTATGTACATGTTGACTTATTAACTTTACTTCAAAAAGCTAGTCACCGATAGAAGAAGATAAAAAAAAACCTCGAATAGGGGGCGTGTCATCGACAAATGAAGATCTACAGAAATGGAATGTCCTTGCCAGTAATGTCAAAAAAATGCTATTAGCGGAACTCATTCCGTTTGGTCAGTTTAATTTAGGACCACTGAGATGGTTTTTTTTATGTTTCCGCATCTGCCTTCCGTACTTTTAGCCAGTTCGAAAAGCAAGGTCATTCACCTGCAAAACGTTGAAGTAATGTACAGTCAGCGACAGAAGGCTGCGAGATTATTTATTTATTTAAGTTTTATTGTACAACACCAAGGAAATATGTACAACATACGAATATGTAAGTGTTTAATTTAATTTATTTATTTATTAAATATTTGGGAACTTATTCTTATGAACATACATCAATAAAGTTTCCACTGTTAGAAAATAAATTGAAAGTGCAACTATCGCACTCGGAACCGTGATTCAATTATTTTTTCACTAGCTGTAACCCGCGACTTCGTCTGCATTTGTTTAAAGACAAGAGTAGCCTATGTCCTTTCCCAGGACATAATCTATCTGCGTGTCAAAATTTATTACGATCCGTTCAGCCGTTTAGTCGTGAAAAGGTAACAAACAAACAGAGTTACTTTCGCATTTTTTTATACCACTAAGGTGGCAAACAAGCATACGGCCCGCCTGATGGTAAGCGGTTACCGCAGCCTGGACACTTGCAACACCAGGGGTACCACTCGCGCGTTGCCGACCCTTCAAAAACCCCATGCTAATATTAGTATCGGTTTCGCGACGACACACGGACGTGCCAATTATGCAAAACAGACTTGCTATCTAAAATAACAAGAGCTCCAAAAATATTTCAACAATTGTCCCTTTGTAACATCTGGAGCTGTGAAAAGAGTACGTTTTTCTTCAGCAATAGATTTTAAATACTTTTTAAAATGATTCTTAAATTTGTATCCGACTCTCTGAACTATTATTGATTGGAAATCGATCCTTAGCGTAATAGATACAATAATATAAACGTATCGAACGATATTATTTTAACGGTGACAGTACTTGTATAAAATAATTAGCTGTGTGAACACAAAACTGGTTAAGCAACTCACTTCACTCGTTAAGAGTAAAACAATCCTCTCCAACCTGATGTTTAATGATAAGCTCCCTCTTTTGATGCATTCGAATCTGGAACAGAATTTTTATTCTTCTTTTTTATTGAATGGCAAATGGAGTTTTTAATTTCGAATTTTGCCAATATTTGTAGTATATTATCTACTCTGAGCCAAAGTAAAACTGGAATGTTTTTCATAAGTGTGAGTAAGAAAGAAAGATAAAGAGCGAGAGAGATATAGGAATGAATGCTAAAGTTAGAATTAGGTTAGGACGGAATGAGATTGGGATTAGCAATTAAAAAAAAAGATATAGGAGGGGGGAATGAGTGAGTAGAGGATGAGGAGGTGAAAGTATGTAAGACGTTTGATTTAAAGAAGTTTTTAATAGAAAAATACAAGGAAGATATTAAGAAGTACGGTGTTTTATTTAAAAGACGAAGTAAAATCCTCTACATGTATGCTTAAATCTTTAAAACTACCAAACAGATTTTGATGCGATTATTTTTATTAGATAGAGTGATTTCAGAGGAAGTTTTTATGTTTATTCCATTGTGTTTTGTAGGTATTGCACTTGTATGGCTAACGCTGGATATTATAATGCGAAAGTAACTCTGTTTGTTTGTCTGCTACCTTTTCACGACTACACGGCTGAACGGATTGTAATGAAATTTGGCAATGAGATAGATTATAACCTAGTACATTGGCTACTTTTGTGTTTAAGCAAATGCTGACGAAGACTTAATCACATGTCCTATTTTACTTATAATATTATAAAGAGAAGAGATTTGTATTTGTGTGTATGTTTGTAGTGAATAGGCTCCGAAACTACTGGACCGAATTGAAAAATTCTTCGGCATTAGAAAGCTACATTATCACTGAGTAACATAGGCTAGAATATTACATTGATAGGCGGCCGAAGTCGCGGGGAAAGCAGCTAGTACCTTATATATGAACGGGAACACATGACGGTACGTTGTAAATAAGAACTACTAAAGGGTTTACTTAGCCTAAATTGTGATTTGTATTTAATTATCCAAGTAGCTCTGTTTATTAATTAGACCGTCAATTAAGCGTTAGAAGTAAACAATGCTATTTACATATGACTCACTTCAAATACGTGTTGGCATTTATTCTTGCGCCATCGTTTAGATGTGTACCACCATTCATCTCCCTTTCCTGGGAGTAGTTTCGTGAAAAGGAATGGAAATGCATTGGAGGAAGCTGGCATACCAGTGCGTGTTGCCAAGTGATGACTCTAAAGTCATTAAAGTCAAGGACCTTAACTAATTAAGGTCCTCGACGTGACGTGGTTTTGCCTAAGGAGTACAGTTAGGGGTTCTTCAAGAATGGTGTGAGATTTCTGCAGGATTGGCAAAGAGTGATACCTCTGGTGTTGCAAGCGTCCACCAAGCGTCCACCTTAGCGGTATAAAAAAAAGGCTTTGCGATAAAGAAAGAGCTCCATTTAAATTAGACCGGAGTGTACCTCCACCTTAAAGAAAACCGCAGTGAAAAAACAGTATTTGAAGTAGGGTTGTGTTTCTGCGGTAAGTTAGATTGCCAGTGCTCCACGAGGATACGCTGGCTAGTAGTAATGCTGCTAGCAGAGTGAGTCCTCATCAACAACATGGTTGGCAACTCATTTGTGATACCCCTGGTATTGCTAGCGGCTATAGGCTACGGTGTCGGCTTACCAACAGGTGGGTCGTATGCTTGTGTGCCACTTTAGTGGTATAAAAAAAAATGGTAGCGTTGTCATATATTATATATATCAAACTGTAATGTTTGCACGTTTAGTTTTAGCACAATTTTGGATTTTATAACACGCATTAATATTAAACCAGTAGACAATTATTTAAATTAATCATTAATCTTTCAAAATAGAATTATCCAAAGATTAGGTTTTTTCATGTGTTAAATTTAGAAAATCATTTCCTATTAGTTTTTATTAATAGCTTCAAGTGGATTTATAAATAACATAATAAATTATTTATAGTGAAGTAGTTGATAGTAAATAGATAAATAAAACCAGTTTCCTCAAAGTCTTGTCTCCATGAATATTAAAACAATTACATGGTTATATCATCGCTTTATAATCGAATTAATATTTTTACATCGACATAAAAACTTGTATCAATTAGAGGTTGTTTTGTACGAGAATATTCTAGAATATGCAATCTCAAATTCTCAATTATGCCTTCACGAATCAACATCACAAACATCAATTATTTCTGAGGTCACAAAAACACGGTACATCGATTTTAATCATTGTTTTTGCATGCGAAATTAAAAATAACATAAGCATGAATAATGTAGATTCACGCCTTCCCACAGGGGTTCCCATCGCACCCGGTAAGGGGTAACAAGCAAAGGTGTTATAACACCCACTTTCCACCGAAGATAATTTGGTGCCAACGTGACTGATGGTGAGTCCGTCGCCGTCTCTTAGGCACTACATACGACCTCGAATTTCTTCTCAGACGTATGCAGGTTTCACGTTTTTCTTCACCGTAAAGTTCGTGGTGCGACTAATGACTACCTAAGTTTTAAGTTTGTGAGTATGGATGTATGTTACTCTTTCACGCAAAAATTACTGAATAGATTTGGTTGAAATTGGGAACACAGATAGTTTATAACCTGGATTAACATATAGGATACTTTTTATCCCGGAAAAATGTTGGGTTCCTCTGAGATTCTAAGCTCAACGCGGACGAAGTCGCGGGCAGAAACTAGAATACCTGTTATAATCAAAGATGAAATCAACAACTTAATAAAATTATAATATTACATTACGAAAATAATTAAAGGGATTGTTTGTACGGTATAATTCTTAGTTATCATCATTCTTTACATATTTATTGTCCTAATACGAAAATCTCCATAAAACACGGCGATAAATTACGTGTTTTTACATCGTAAATTCACGGATTGCTGTCCAGTTATTATTTTGTGTTCAGTACTTTAGTAACACGGGTATTTCCATTCTAAATCTGGCATTGTTTTTGTGCTTAAAATTACTATTAATTTACCGCTTAAGCAATGATGTTGACCACGCGAATACCAACTTAAAGTTAGTGATGAAAGACGGACCTATAAATATACAATGCAAATTTAAGTGCAAGAGAAGCCGCGGAAGGCCTATGTCCAACTTTAAAGATCAAATCACCAAACTCAATGATGGAAAGGTAAAGAGTACTCGGAACCGGCGGACATGTATGAAGAGATTGATGAATGTAGAAGAAGCAAGAGAGGTGTGCAAGTCAAGAGTGAAATCCCGGTCTATAATCTCTGTCTACCACGCGAGGGACTTGGTTTGGCGTGATGATGATGAGGAAGTACCTAAGATTCCGCTGAAATTTCTTAGGACTAACGAATCTAAATTTTAAATTTATAATACCCCTGACTCAAAATTCTCTAAAATATACCTTTAATAATCATTGGCTATACAAGTCAACAATAAATTCCACGCGAAGTCGCGGGTACAGCTGGTATAATAATATAAAATACAGTTATGACTTAGGTACAAACAAAATAAATGTTGGCTATTAAGAATTGGTGTCACTGGCCAATTATTATAACTTTACTTTGGCGAAGAGATCAATAATTCTTGAACTAGAATTTAGAATCGCTTGATGTTATTCATACTCGCGATTTATATTAAGAAATTTATCTTTTATTATAATTGCGCTAAGCGTACTACGATCAAATCTATGGGGTTAAGACGTAGTATTAGATCAGGGTCGATAGAAGACGTGTCTTAGAGTGGGTAGTGGCTAACGTAGTGCAAGATCAGCAAGCTGAAGTGCCGATGAAGCAATGTGTGTTTTGAGGGGCGATTTGGGCTTCCCGTAGGTTTTCCGATTTAAATTGGGGCCGTCCGACTGGGGACTGTACCTCCACCGTACAGAAGACCGCAGTCAGATAACACTACTTGATGTAGTGCTGTGTTTCTGCGGTAAGTAAGGTTGCCAGTGCTCCATGAGGATACGCTGGGCTAGTAGTAACGCTGCTAGCAATATCCGTGAGCAATAATTAGAGATATCCCTGGTATTGCTAGCGGCTATAAGCTACGGTGTTTGTTTACCATCAGGTGGGCCGCATGCTTGTGTGCCACCTTAGTTTAATAAAAAAAAGTGTTTTAAGAGGCATCATAATGATCTTTGGGTTCGATTAAAAGGACTCAGAGTAAGGCATCATAATTATATGCACGACAATGAAATAGCTCAAAAAGGGTCTTAGGATCCGGAAACTGATTTGTAATTTCGCATTGATCTGAAGCCGTTTTTAGGAGTAACCATATTAATATAAGTAACGACCGCGTGGGAACTGAACTCACGGCCTTTGTACCCGGAACTAACCACCCAACTATCGAGGTCAATTAGTGCAATAAATTTGGCACAACATTTTACTGTTCCAAAATTTTCATTGCCACTATGTTCAACTACTACGGTCATCATGAGATGTTTTTAGGTTGATGATGCTAAAGATAACATCCAACTTTTAAGAACTGTATCTATTTCGCTTCCTCCACACTCATCAATCTCTTCATACATGTCCATCGATTAACAATGTACACTCCTTACTTATCCTCAAGCCGTGTCCCTTTCGGGGTTACAGAGAGTATAGAGCGCCACTTCACTCTTGTCTCACACACCTTCGCTTCCTCCACACTCATCAATCTCTTCATACATGTCCGTCGGTTAACAATGTACACTCCTTACTTATCCTCAAGCCGTGTCCCTTTCGGGGTTACAGAGAGTATAGAGCGCCACTTCACTCTTGTCTCACACACCTTCGCTTCCTCCACACTCATCAATCTCTTCATACATACTCACGCCTAATTCATGTACGCTTAGGTACTTAACTCTTTTACTCTTATCAGTTATTAATTATATGGTGATTCTGGTTTGGTTCAAACCTTTTATTTGTTTTTTGAAATATATTTCTAAGTTTTTTTACATATGTGTGTATATGTAAATCTGCTTCTGCGATACAAGGTTTTTTAATGACATGAAAACGAGTCTTATACGCGATATTAGAGTCAGCCCGTGACCACGGCCGATGCAACTCGGTCGAAACGTCGGGAGGTAAATTAACAATTTAATATCGCGTATAAGACCCGTTTTCATGTCATTACTATGTTTAAATCGCGAAAGTTTAAAAAACAAAATTTTATTGTTTTTATAATAACCAAATGTCAAAAAGTTGAATCAAACAGCTACTGGAAAGGTTAAATTATGGATAAAAGTCAGTTTATACGAGCCACCTAGCACGACGTATAAAATAAAAATATCTAGTACTCGCTCAGAGAATCAGCATTGCTATCCAGCGTGGCAATGCTGCCAGCATTCTTGGCACGCTACCGCATGATTCCGGTGTGGGTCAGATCTTTTATCTATAAGTAGGTATGTTAAGATATGTTTTTGTAAATAGTTTAATCTGTTTTGTGTCAATAAAGTAATCTATGAACACTAAAATAATAATAATTACAAGAAACAAGAACTACAGGACTTATTTAAAAAAAATATTTCACATGTAGAATGCAATATTTTCACTGATTAGGCAACGTTAACAAAAAAAAGGCAATATATTATATTGATGCGTGGGCGAACGATATATGCTGCTAGACCATTGTGAAATTTCCTTGAATCAGGGCCGGTAGCATGAACTTTTTCGACAACGTAAC
The DNA here is from genome assembly GCA_951449985.1 of Falcaria lacertinaria. Lineage (NCBI taxonomy): Eukaryota > Metazoa > Arthropoda > Insecta > Lepidoptera > Drepanidae > Falcaria > Falcaria lacertinaria. The sequence goes on along the minus strand of OX602137.1, from coordinate 3,195,953 downwards.
TCGCGAAATGGCAAAATTGTCACACTAATTTTTAGTTCCACTTTTCACCGCCGCAGCGCTGTTCATTTTCCAATACAAAAATAGTCGAAGGCGATACGAAAACGTTGTCGACAATGTTCCTGCTACCGGCACTGAATAATTATTGACACTTCCCCTACCTCGATAACATGTCCATTAATATTATTCTACGCTCACGAAGTCGCTAACGGAAAACTGTTTTCAAATAATTTGACTCGACGCAAATGAAAATCGTTCCGTTTCGTATAAACGTACCTGTTTGGCCAAACAGGTCCATTCTAAAATTTGATTAATTAATATTTTAGTAAAACTAACAAAATAATGTCTGTTTATATTTCAATTTTGATATTAAATTGATGTGACATCTATCGAAGTTCATGGTGTCACTTGACAAATTATTATTTCCGCGTACCTGGTTCTAGCAGTATAGTATTTGTTTTAAACATGTTCGGCTGATGATAAATTATTATTTTATTGTATTCGGTCGTATTTCACTCTTAAAATATAAGTCTATATATTTTTTATTCTTCCATCTAAAGTGGCAGTCAAGCATACGGCCGGCCTGCGGGTAAGCAGTCACCGTAGCCTATAGCCGCTAGCAATACTAGGGGTTTTTAGGCAGGAACTACTAAGCTTCAACTACATTCCTACAGTCTCAAAATCGGCTTGGAGAATAAGATTGAACTGGAGAAAGAATCACATGTACATTCATACAAATTTATTACATAGATAAATATCATCACGCCAAGTCCCTAACGTGGTAGGCAGACAGTATAGAGCGGCATTTCACTATTTCCTATGCTGAGTATAATAATAATAATGCTTGGTCATTATCACACAGCGCCATCTGGCCCCAAACTAAGCAAAGCTTGTACTATGGGAACCAGTAGATGATACAATACTTATATACATTTTTTTAAATACATACTTATAATACATACCAAACACCCAGTACATAACACGATAAACGTTTATATGAGACAATGACTTCACCTGTGTTCTACAAATGTAGCAAATAAGTACATAGCTCATTTGGTTATGGCTTATACCATAGGTTTTCAAAGTGGGCGGTACTGCTCTCCAGGGAGCATAAAGGCAAGTCTGAAACGTCTTATATTGGGGGCGCTAATTATAATCGGTGGACGATGGAAACTATGTAAAAATATAATATAACGAAATGAAAAATAAGTCAAGCTAAGCCGTTACTATTTTTCCCTACATATTTCTATAAAAAAAATTATTTAGAATTTCGGGGGGCGTTGGGTATATATTTTTCCCAAACGGCGAGATACACCAAAAAAGTTTGAGAATCACTGGCTTATACTTACTTCGAATAAGGTGAGCCCAGCCCTGAATTCGATAGTTGTGACTGGTGACTAATAAATTGGCAGTTAAGGAAACTGGTTTACAAAATAACATATATTGTTTGAACCCAAATCGTGTTAATCTATAAATACATCGATTACTAATTATAGTCTAACCTTTACTGCTGCACAGGAAACCGGGTCACTTATAAGCTATAGGCTACGGTGACCGCTTATCAAGCGGGCCGTACGATTGCTTGCCATAGTTTAAAAAATATAAAAAAAACACGTTTCTAAATGATTTGATTCTGCTCAGGACATTAGGATAATTTTTAAAAATATTGCATTGATTCTAAAAAACCTTGCTAATTTACAGAATGATCCGCCATCTTAGTCAGTAAAAATGACGTGGAAAAATTCCGTTACATACTTATCATATTACATAATTATACATAATATTACATAAAGCGACTTTTAAGGGTTTCAGCAGACCTATTTACAAATTGTTTTTTTTATACCACTAAGGTGGCACACAAGCGTACGGCCCACCTGATGGTAAGCAGTCACTGTAGTCTATAGCCGCTAATACCAGGGACATCACTAATGCGTTGCCAAACATGTTGTTGATGAGGAGTCACTGTGCTAGCAGCATTACTATTACCACAGAAACACAACACTACACCAAAGTAGTGTTATTTGATTGCGGTCTTCTGTAAGGTGACTGAAAACCCACGGTGAACTGAAGGCGTAGTTATATTTGGTGTCACACAAATTCTATGTACCTTTTTATTACACCTGAGTAGGTAAAACATTCTTGCTATTTTTATTGATAACTTAACAACGGCCATAAATATGCGTTTATTGGACATGGTTGTCGTTAGTGGCACTTAAAACATGTCGCCTTTTCAATAATTTTAACTATAAAATATTCAATTTGTGGTTTTGTGTCTGTTGAATAAGTTATTTTGGCCCGCCCCCTAGACATTAGGTTTGGAGCATAGACATTTATCAAATATTTTGTCTACCCGTGCGAAGCCGGGGCGGGCAGCTAGTATAATATATAGCCTATGTTACGCAGTGATAATTTAGCTTTCTAAAGGTGAAATCGGTCCATTGGTTTCGGAGCCTATTCAATACAAACCCACAAAAATACAAATCTTTCCTCTTTATAATATTAGTGTAGATGTAGATGTAGAAGTGTAGAAGTGTAGATTTATGTTAGGCTGTCTGTACATCTTAAAATTAATAAGTGAAAGAGCATTGTATTTTTTCTTTACTTTCTTACGAAAATTGCGCGGATGCAGTAATTTGGTTTCAAAGTTCATTTGGAGGAGTACAGAAGCTAATATTTTAAAGAGCTTTGTCTGTGCTTAATCAAATATTGTTAGGTAAATTTTACCCACTTCCCAGTATAGAGCTGAAGTTTGGCCCACACGTTTGGATCCCGTGATAATGTACGATTATCCAAATGCCGCCATTTTTAATCCATTATGGCGGCGGTCACAAGAAGGCTACTTATAATTACCTCATTACCTCATTAACCCGTATTATATGGGTATTCAATGAAATGGCTTGAAGAGGGGACCTAGTTTTTTTAAAAGAAAGAAAGCTTGTTTTTTCTTTTCTTTCTTTCTTTCTTTTTTCAAAAAGGAAACTCTTTGATAGTATAAATTAGAAGTACTATTGACACAAGTCTTACTACACGCCATGTCAGAGTTAGTTTGTATTTCAAATTGTGGTTTGAATTTCGATCCTAAGGCGACAGCTACTAATAAATTATAGTTCTTTATGTTAATGTTCGTCTGTCTGTCTGCACATGAACATAAAACTATAGGTCTTTAAAACAAACTGGCTATGTTGATGCGGAACTGAGAATAAAGGAATTTCCCATTGATTCATACGATTTGACTACACCGTTGGTCTATGCTAAGTAATTATACTTATAGCCGTAGCAAGAAGAACTATTGACTACGTATTCGTATTGCTTTAAACTATTCGCATGGGAAATTGAACAGCGCTGCGCCAGCAAAAAGTGGAACTAAATACTCGTACCTTTTTTTACTATATACTAGTTTTTTAATACGTAGTAAAAGATGTGTGCAAGTCAAGAGTGGAATGTCGCTCTAATTAGCTCTATACTCTCTGCCTACCCCGTAAGGGATTTGGCGCGCAGATAATGTACCTATAACTTAGGAAGAAAATCTAGAAACGAAACACAATTTTTGTCTTCTGACAACCTTTACAAAATGGAATCACTACTGTGTACTGTAAACAAACCAATCAAGACGGTTGATGCTCTATACGAGCTGCGGCGGGTTGACATACGAACGCGCAGTACAGCCCCTTATTATATACTCTTTTTGCCAGACTGTATGTCTGTAGGTATGTACCTACCACAAATCTCCTAGACTCTCGGTGCGTCAATACAACACGTTTTTTGCTACATACAGACCTCATTTTTCAACGATTGTTGAAAAATGTACTGACACATACTTATTGAAAAACAGTTACGACTCCAGTTATGTTTCACCATACACCCGTAATAGGTATCTAATAATATATAATATATACTAAAATTATAAAGAGGAAAGATTTGTATTTTTGTATGTAAAGTATAAACTTAAAAACTAGTGGACCGATATTAAAAATTCTTTCACCAGCCGAATGCTATATATTATCACTGAGTAGCATAGGCAATATATTCTGTTGCTACGCAGGCGAAGTCGCTGGGAAAAAGCTAGTGTTTTATAAGTAGGCGGACAAAATAGTTAAGTATCATTGTCTCTTGCGTTTGAGAATCAATATTATTTTTATTTTTTAACATGCCTCTATTAGTTCCACCTGTATGTATGATGTGTGTAATATATTTATCCATATGTATCTATAAAGAGAAGAGAGGTAGGGCGAATCGGGATCTCCCGTGGGATTTCCTATACATATTGGAGCCGCCCGACTTGGGACTGTTCCTCCGCCTTACAGAAGACCGCAGTAAAATAATACTTTTTTGATGTTGTGTTGTGTTTCTGCGGTAAGTAAGGTTGCCAGTGCTCCACGAGGATACGCTGGGCTAGTAGTAATTCTGCTAGCACAGTGACTCCTCATCAACAACAGGGTTGGCAACTCGTTAGTGATACCCCTGGTATTGCTGGCGGCTATAGGCTACGGTGACTACTAACCATCAGGTGGGCCGTATGATTGTGTGCCACCTTAGTGTCTAATATTTTTTTATACAATCATTTCACTTATTTTTATTTTTTTATTCTTATATTAGGGTAGTTTTGAGTGTATATATCATTGCGTGTGCATTAAGTATATCTACGTACGTATCAAATAATTATTTTCTCTAGTGTTATTGTAATGGGAGGAAAACAGGATAGGATAACACAATTGTATAAGGCTGGCAGTCCACTTACGATCAATCGTGCATAAACTAAGCGTAATTGCTTGGGTAATCCCGAATCTATAACTGCATAACTGGTTTGGAAGGCGGTTACCTCTTTCCACTGGGCTGAACTGGGCTCTGTGAAGCAAAAACTGCGATGGAATCTTCCACTGTGGAATGATTCGCAAATTTTTTATGCCTTTTAGTCGTTAAGATCTGGTGTTGCGAACGAAATCGACTCATAATCGTATTGTACTCGCATAATGATTGATTGAGTGTAAAAAACTGTTATTTGCGTATTGAATTAATCACACAATATCTTTAAACAGCTATTCTAAGGTCGTATGTGTAGGTATTTTTAAAATGTACGTACTAGCTGTGCCCGCGTCTTCGTTCGCGCTATAATTTACAATTAAACATTTCATCCGTTCAGCCGCAGCGCTGCTGAGTATTTGGTATTTTTTCTTTCTCTCGGGAACTACACAATTTTCGGCGATAAAATGTATCCTATATATTAATCCAGCTTATAAGCTACCTCCATACAAACTTTTATACAAATCCATTCAGCCGTTGAGGCGTGAAGAGGGTACAAACACACACACTGACCCACAATCTTTGGCGTTTATAATAATATTCAGATTTGTAAAGAAATCTTTCGACATCATTTATACAGAGTTAGAGATGTCTGATTATTTTGAAAATTTGCACAATTAAGAACAGACGATACTACAATAATTTCATATGTTGCTAATACTGATTGTTAGATAAATATAGTATGCAGTTCTTGAAAGATTTTTAAATCGATCCTGTTTTTTAGGAATTTATAATTACAAGCAAAAATATGAAATAATATCTCTGTTTAACGGACTTTTGACCACTAGATGGCGCTGTAATGTAAATAGGCATTATTAGCACGCGCGGTAGAGAGTCTCCGTCGCTGTGCTATATATCTCAGCGACGGAGACTCTTTGAATAAACCGAACATACCGACCAGAAGCTCAATCAAACCAGTAAACCGGACTACGCATACAACCAACTAGTATTAACCACCACGCACAACAAGACCTGCTGCTGACTGCCTCCACTCCTAGGACTCAGTACTGGTCATACAATCTCTTCATAATAATTTATTAGTATAGACAGATATTGCTACGCGGGCGAAGTCGCTGGTTTTGCTAGTGTATGTAGAAATAGATATTTGTCTATTGATATTGTTATCTGTTTGTTCATTGTATTGTATTAAATTTATTACAAAGATTGCGAGGTCATTGATGTTAGGTAAAGTTTAGTTAGAGTTTGTTCAAATTAGTTATTATTTGAGCTTAATATAAAGCGTGTGTAAATATATATGATACTAGCGGCCCGCTCCGGCTTCGCACGGGTAGACGTTTATTTTGTCTATCCGTGCGAAGCCGGGGTGGGCAGCTAGTATAATATATAACCTATGTTACTCAGTGATAATTTAGCTTTCTAACGGTGAAAGAGTTTTTGAAATCGGTCCAGTAGTTTCGGAGCCTATTCAATACAAACCCACAAAAATACAAATCTTTCCTCTTTATAATATTATTGAGTGTAGATGTAGACTATACTACTTAAACTATACGGAACCGACGAGGCAACGCAACGGTACCAATTCTCTTGTTCATCAAGACCAGTGATTCCCAAAGTGGTCCAGTTGGACCCCAAGGGTCCTCGGGGGACTCGACGACGGGGATCTACGTTGGCGTGAAAAAATAATTAGGGCCTCAGACTAATAGTGAACTGGAGAGTTTTTTGGCGGAAACCAGGCAGAGCGGTTGAAATTTTGTCCAGTGTCACGTAAATTAAAAAAAAATTGTGTTATAATCTTTAATGTGTATTTTCGGTTTCATTTAGTGACTGATTTATAGGAACATTGGAAATAATGCAAATAATATGACTTTTGCGTTAAGTGATTTATCATTTTCGTCAATAGGTTACCTCCGACCTAAAGGCGTGTTACGATCTGCTACTGCCGTGGATTGTCTCCAGAAACTCCAATAAGCATTAGAATGCATGACACTAGGCATTTTAATGAAACAACCACGAAAAATTTTGAAACTTGTAAATCTCAAACGTTTGACACTGGCAAAAATAGTCCTTTACGAGGATTGATTGCCACACATACAGGAAGTGAACTAAATTGAATTGCAACAAAGCGAGAGGATAGATGCACACTCAGAATAATGATAAAAGCTCGCTAACGCTAGTTATTGTTCTGAGGTTACACATCAATAAAAATATATAACAAAATTCTTCTCTTCAAAATTTGGAAATAATTTCCAAAGCCCTTCATTAACTCAGAATTAAATGCACGGCAAAATAACCATGAAAGATCGACCCGAATTGAAAACCTGCTTCTGATAAAAATATGCCTACACTTTTCATGCACAGGCAAAATATAGTGCTACTCAAATGAACTACCTAAGTAGGTACTAAAACAAAAAGAGGTTATTACGAAAAATATGTCGTTTTTAAACCGTAGGTACCTATGTTAATTTATAAAACATAGGCGTGGAGTCTTAATAAAACACATGACTTAAGTTCAAATGTTCAGAAATTTAAATGATGATCGGATATTATTATTGGTTTCTATTAAAAAGGCAAATATTTCGCCATTTTTGCCGGAGTGTTGTATGAAGTTTTATAGTGTAGGTAGATACTCATTTTCCACCGCGAGTGAGCTCGTCTTAAATATTATAGATGATAGAGTTGGCCGTCAAATGTCAGATGCTACACATCTCATGCGACACATCTTAAGCGAATGTAACGAAAGGCTAGCTTGTTTTTTTATTGTGTTCCTAGAAACTGTCTTATAAAATAGTAAATTTTAGGATATTTTTTTATCAAATTCAATGCATAAATTTCCATTATTTATATATTTATTATATATGCTTTTATTAAATATGTAATTTTATTATATAATATTAGCATCGTTGCCTTGGCCTTTAGTCCACTCTAGATTTCCCGATTTTATGTACATTTTTAGAGACTTTAATGTATATTATCTACACTGAGTTTTTTTTTATACCACTAAGGTGGCACACAAGCATACGGTCCACCTAATGGTAAGCAGTCACCGTAGCTTATAGCCGCTAGCAATACCAGTGATATCACTAACGAGTTGCCAATCCTGTTGTTGATGAGGACTCACTGTGCTAGCATTACTACTAGCGCAACGTATCATCGTGGAGCACTGGCAACCTTACTTACCGCAGAAACACAACACAACATCAAGTAGTGTTATTTCACTGCGGTCTTCTGTAAGGCGAAGGTACAGTCCCCAGTCGGGCGGCTCCAATTTAAATGGGATAACCCACGGGAAATCCCAAATTACCCTACCTCTCTTTAAAAGGTAAAGTCTTAGCTTAGATACTTTGGTTATATACTTGTCTGTAATGAAAGCTTAGATATATTGGCATAACGTAATTTTATGATTCCTGGTACGAATATTTTTATTAGGCTTTTCAGTTAGTATATTTTTTTTAAGAAATTCAAGGACGTATGTAGTGCCTAAGAAACGGCGACGGACTCACCATCTGTCACGTTGGCACCAAATTATCTTCGGTGGAATGTGGGTGTCTGCCTACCTCTTCAGGGACGGGTGTGAAGGCGTGAAGATAAGATATATATAAATTATCCGAGAGACTGTTGGTCTGGTGGTTAGTATACTTGACTGGCACGCTAGGGGTCGCGGGTTCGATTCCCGTCGGGCTAAACATTTATGTGACCAACATGTTTGCCTTGCGTCTGCATGTTTATAAGTATGTATTAATTTACAAAAAAATAAGTATATAAGTATTGTATCAGCTGCTGGTTCCCATAGTACAAGCTTTGCTTAGTTTGGGGCTAGATGGCGTTGTGTGATAATGCCTAAAAGAAAAACAGGCATTTGTTCATAATTTCTTATACTTATGTGTTTTATGAAGCTGTAGCCTTCCCGCAAGGAAGACAATCGAATTACTTTCGACTACGTATTCGTTAACTTTCAATTATTTTTGTAAGGGAAAAAAACTCCGCGTAGAACAGCGCTGCGTTGAAAATGTAACTAAAATGTGTATTGATTGTAATTTGTAGTGGTGGTAAAATTTTAAACGACTATTAAGAATCCTCTACTCAATGAATAATCAAACAGTTCAATATACTAAGAGACAGAACGGAATATTAATAAATTCCGCAAAAACACATTTATAGCCACTAAAACCCAATTTATTTATAAGACACCACATAAAACGGCACGTGCGTTATGACACGTGACTTTTTAATGTAAATATGATAAGAATAAGTATGGATAATGACCGACCTTTGGCTTAAATAGAGTTCCCCAATTCGCACCATTTATAGGGAAGAAGTTAAGATCCTTAACATGGGGAATTAACAGTTTAAAAAAATAAATTAGACCGGCCAAGTGCGAGTCGGACTCGCGCACCGAGGGCTCTGTACACACTTGTAGGTAAGGTTAAGAGTAAGCGAACTTCAAACGAGGTCATTATTCGTCGGTGACTCTCAACAGCGCGATTCAGATTTTGTTTAGTAAATTCGCTTTGCTTATTTTTTTTTTAAATAAGCTACATATTAACAGTTTTCAGAATTTTTCCTTTACTTGTGCTTCTCGCCAAATTTCACGATTCTCGCGAAATGTCAAAATGGTCTTACTAATTTTAGTTCCACTTTTCACCGCCGCAGCGCTGTTCATCTTTCAATACAAAAATAGTTGAAGGCGATACGAAACCGTTGTCGCAAATTATTCATGCTCGCGCTACAACACCGGGCTGACTTATGACATAGTATTACCTCAGAGTAGATATATATAATATACTACGTACAAGTATTACGTTAGCTGTTGACATAGTAGACATAGTATGCCATTTTGTGCGGCCTTGACAGTGATCATATAATAAACTAGTATTGAATGCATCAGTGAATTGCAACATAAATGACGTCATAACAGGTTATTATTAATCTATTTAGTAATATTTCCACTGCACATACTACGCATCAATCAATCAATTATTTATTTAATGGTAGAAAAAGTAATTCAATTTTGTATTTATCCAATATCATGTAAGTAAATAATTGGCAAGTGATTGTTTTTTTTTATACCACTAAGGTGGCACAAGCATACGGCCCATCTGATGGTAAGCAGTCACCGTAGCCTATAGCCGCTAGCAATACCAGGGGTATCATTAACAAGGTGCCAACCATGTTTGTTGATGAGGACTCACTGTGCTAGCAGCAATACTACTAGCCCAGCGTATCCTCGTGGAGCACTGGCAACCTTACCGCAGAAACACAACACTACATCAAGTAGTGTTATTTCACTGCGGTCTTCTGTAAGGGAGGTACAGCTGTCATCCAATTTAAATGGGATAACCCACGGGAAATCCCAAATCGCCCTACCTCTCTTAAATGTATGCATACCAAACCACATACTACAAGGCAACTATAAATTATGACGTAAGTGTTTGCCCCGGCGGGAATCGAGCCTGCTACCTCTAGCGCAGCAGTATACCTACCTACTAACCACAAGACATTTGGAAACAAAATTGGAGCCGCCCAGCTGGGGACTTTACCTCAACATTACAGAAGGCCGCAGTCAAACAACACTACTTTCGTACTTTGATATAGTTTAGTGTTTCTGCGGTAAGTAAGGTTGCCAGTGCTCCACGAGGATACGCTGCGCTAGTAGTAATGCTAGCACAGTGAGTCCTCATCAACAACAGGGTTGGCAACGCGTGATACCCCTGGTATTGCTAGCGGCTATAGGCTACGGTGACTGCTTACCATCAGGTGGGCCGTATGCTTGTGTGCCACCTTATAGTGGTATAAAACAAGACTAACGGTGTCACATTGACCATACTTATTATACAGCTATATTATACAGAAGTATTTATTTTAATCAGAGCTAACGATCACTATGTCACGGCAAATGCATCTGAAATCTAGACTCTATCTAGACTTGTTGCATGTTTTGAACCACACAATTTCTAAAGAAATCTTAGTTATGTGTTGCTTTACATTTACTTATTATTGCAACCATGTTTTAACCATGACAATCGAGCGAAACGCACAGCTCTTATCTATGTACATCTTCTACATATAATATTATAAAGAGGAAAGATTTGTATTTTTGTATGTAACGAATAAACTTAAAAACTACTGTACCGATATTTTAAACTCTTTCACCAACAGAATGCTATATTATCACTGAGTAACATAGGCTATATATTATATTGATACGCGGGCAAAGTCGCGGGAAATAAGCTAGTCTGTCTATAAAAGTATTATGAGACATTTTGTATGTTTGTGGTAAGAATTAATGAAAATATATTTCATTAATTGAAAGCTTTATTATATCTTCCTCACGAGGGTCCCCGAAGGGGTAGGCAGAGGTGTTACAACACCCACTTTCACCGAAGATAATTTTAGTGCCAACGTGACAGATGGTGAGTCCGTCGCCGTCTCTTAGGCACTACATACATCCTTGAATTTCTTCTCAGACGTATGCAGGTTTCCTCACGACTTCCTTCACCGTAAAGCTCGTGGTGTGACTAATCACAGCACTCAAGTTTATCCTAGTATTCCTATTATAATTTATTTTCCTAGCTCCTCCATCACTTTCTAGGGCACGCGGTACGTTCGTCTATTAGTTATTCAGTTTACGGTTAACAACAAAAAAAAACTTACGAGTACCTACTTATAAGATTAATGACATTGTATTTTGACAACGAGTTGATAACACCACTTCAATCTCACACAAAATGTCCTTAAAGCATGCATTAAGCTACCGCCACAGCATATAAGGTACTCATTAATCAAGTTAAATTATAGACTTCTTTGTCTGTACGTCGTTAAAATTACCATAAACGTTAAATAATTGGTGTTTGATTATGTTACATTGTTTTATATTCAAAACTATTGTTGTATTACGTATATGGTTAATGTCACTCGTTGTACATATAAATTGTGAATATCAGTGGAAGAAACCGTGGAAGGACAAGGTTCGACTTTCTAGACCAATTACCAAAGTACTCAATGATGGAAAGGTAAAGAGTACTCGGAACCGGCGGGCATGTATGAAGAGATGAATGAATGGTGAAGAAGCAAAAGATTTGTGCTAGTCACGAGTGAAATGGCGCTCCATACTTTCTGCCTACGCGTGAGGTAGTTGGCGAGATGATAAAGTTTTAAAATGAGACCTTCCATGAAAATTGGAGCCTGGCTCGGGACTGTACCTCCACCTTACAGAAGACCGCAGTCAAAAAACAATATTTGATGTAGTGTTGTGTTGCTGCGGTAATAAGGTTGCCAGTACTACAAAAGGATACGCTGAGCTAGTAGTAATGCTAGCACTGCGAGTCCTCATCAACAACAGGGTTGGTGAAACCCGTGGTGTGGCTACGGTGACTACTTACCATCAGGTGGGCCGTATGCTTGTGTACCGTAGTGGTATAAAAACGAATCTCTTCATGTTTGATTCAATTTACCCCATCCACTAAAGAAAACTAGATTTAAAAAGTTATTAGATGTTACAATAAACAAGTTTTCGTACACAAAGACTTAGCCGAACGTTCAAGTGTTTGCGGAAATGAATACAAAACATATAATTACACCAAGAAGTAAATACCAGCAATATTACTCTTACTACGTTACTAGTGAATAGCAGTGCGCATAATTTGACGGATATGGTCAAGAATTTTGTGTCCATTGCACCACGATAATTGGATGGAGTTTTAAAGATGAAAATATGCGATTCAAAGTTTGAAATGTACATAATTCATTAATTATCAACATAATGCCTTTATCCCACACTAGCGGCCCGCCCCGGCTTCGCACGGGTAGACATTTATCAAATATTTTGTCTACCCGTGCGAAGCCGGGGCGGGCAGCTAGTATAATATACAGCCTATGATACTCAGTGATAATGTAGCTTTTCAAGAGTGAAGATTTTTTGAAATCGGTCCAGTAGTTTCGGAGTCTATTCAACACAAACATACTAACAAAAATACAAAACTTTCATCTTTTTAATATTATATTAGTATAGATTATATTTGGTCGGTGCATGTGTATTTCTCATCCATCCCTCTCTATCAGCCGTCATCTCTGTATTCACTTCTTTTCTGGCCATGTCAACTTTCACACAGTCTATCTTTTCTTACCACGTTATCTTCATTCCTCTGCATAACATGTCCATACCATGACAAACGATTTCTCCAAGTCACTATGAGCAAAGAAATTTTATAATAACTGTATTTTTTTATTACTAGTAGGAAATAAACCCAAATTCAATAAAACTTGTCAAAACAGACGAGCGAATTCGCTGCAGAAATAACCGTATCGCCTAACAGTGCAACCGCACAAGAACGCCCCGCAGCCCTACGATTAAAATGACGTGTGATAACATACCGCAAAGCGCATTATTTTTAATCTGTTACACAAACACAAAGACTTGTGACGTCAATACCATAAGTGATACTTAAAGGGATTTCTGGTCGAGTAGTGACGTAGTCGGAATCAATTAGCCATGCTAATTGCCCCTGGTTTAAAGGTTGCGTTATTCTGACCGTAAGTGTAAAATCAAATGCGTACTTTCTTACAACACAAAGTAATTATTACCGATGGTGGCACAAACGTATAAGGGTCGGCAACGCGCTAATGACAACCCTGGTATTGCAAGCCGTCATAAGCTACGGTAACCGCTTACCATCATGCGGGTGATATGCTTGTTTGCCACCTTAGTGGTATAAAAAACGTAAGCTTGATTGACAGTTTTTTTTTTTTTTAACAGCGCCATCTGGCCCCAAACTAAGCAATGCTTGTACTATGAGAACCAGCAGCTGATAAAATACTTATATACATACCAAACACCCAGACGCAAGGCAAACATATTTGTCACATAAATGTTTGCTATGGCGGGAATCGAACCCGCGACCCCAGCGTAGCAGTCAGGTATACTAACCACTAGACCAGCGGTCTCGTATCAGTATAGTTTTTTTTCAGTTTTTGAAACTATTTCATACCAATGATCTGATATTTTTTGTATTAGACGTTGTGTTTTATACCATGGAATTTGCGCTTAAATTGGTGTGACACATGGGTGGTAAACTAAACAACCCTAAAAATTAAATTCACCTTTCTTGCCTCATAAGTACATTACGATGATTCATAATTATTACGACTAACTGTAAATAAACCCATATATGTCCGCAGGTATGTAAAAGAAAAAAAAAAACAAACCGTTATACTCATAAGGAAAACTATTTTCTGCTATGCTACAAGATTGATTTAGAAGCAAAAGAGGTGTGCAAGTCAAGGGTGACGCTCTATACTCTCTGTCTACCCCGAAAAAAAACCTAGGTCTGTGGTCTACCCCGTGAGTGACTTGGCGTGATGATACGTAATTTTAATGCGTAATAAATGTTACTAAAAACAAGATGAAAATCGAAATAAAACATAATAATTACCTATCTATCCTTACACCATTTTTCACCCTGTAATCGACTGTATATTTCGACAGTGCGTCGCTAGAATAGCAGGCAACGCTTCCATAACACGGCCACCGTGGATTTTTTGATATTTTTTAAAATATAACTTAGATAGTGAGAGATACCTGTCAAGTCATATTATTAACTAACTAGCTTCTGCACGCGGCTTTGCACGCATGTTAAAGTTAATAAGTCAACATGTACATATCTAAATTATAGCTTTTGCCGACTAATTCCTATTTTCATGGATTTAACTTCAAAAATGACGGATTTTCATACAAACTTTCATCCCCTATTATAGCCCCTTAGGGGTGGTATTTCCAAAAACCCTTCCTTAGTGAATGCCTACGTCATAAAAGGTACCTACTGTCAAAATTTCAATACTCTAACTCCAGCCGTTTAGGCTGCGGGTTGATATGTCAGTCAGTCAGTTTTTTTTATGTATACAGATAATTTATTACTGTTTTAATTAAAAGGATATTAGTATGCCTTCTTAGGATTTATTTAGTAGCCATTACGGTTTTATTGTTTAATTATTACGTCAATAGAAATTATATTTTGTTGAATGCCATTGGGGCTATTCATTTCTGATTACTTTGTTTTTAATTATCAACAATAAATGTTTTAACATTGTTGATAAAATATTTATTGATCTAACTACGAGGTCCGTACTCCATATTATGCAGTCCTTTAAAAAGTATCATTATTTATACCACTAAGGTGGCACTCAAGCGTACGGCTCACCTGATGGTAAGTAGGCACCGTTAGCCCATAGCCGCTAGCAATACCAGGGTGTCACTAACGCGTTGCCAACCATGTTGTTGATGAGGACTCACTGTGCTAGCAGCATTACTACTAGCCCAGCGTATCCTCGTGGAGCACTGGCAACCTTACTCATCTTTTTTATCTAGGTACATTGCTGAGATTTTTACCCTATCTTCAAACCGAAATTTGTTATCTTCAGTAAAAAAAACGTTGAAAATCCGATGGTAGATAATAATGAATAAACGGAGCGTTGTAATTTATTTTTTATTTTTTTCTTAATTTTATTGAATGTAAAATAAGATCTTCAGCACTATGGATTAAGTAAAAAAAATATGAATAGTTAAATAACTGAGCTTATTGGTACTTGAACGGCCTTAAAACTTGTAATACCAAACAGGTAAACATAAAAATTATTGAAATGTTCAAATTATGTCGTCCAAACTTAAAATAAAACCGAAAGTACATTAAAAAAAACCGATTTTTTTTCTTTAAACTTCCTGAGTAACAAGTACCTAGTTGATGTTTAAAATTAATATCAGTAACGAATATTTCCGGACTTATGTTTATTTAAACTATAATAATATTATAAAGACGAAAGATTTGTATTGTTGTGTGTGTGTTATGTTTGTGTTGAATGGGCTCCGAAACTACTGGACCGATTTCAAAAACTCTTTCACCGCTAGAAAGCTACATTATCACTGAGTAACATAGGCTATGCGTATATTGATACGCGGGCAAAGTCGCGGGGAATTATTAACACATATACATAACACATAATAACACAATATTATCACGCCAAGTCCCTCACGGGGTAGGCAGAGGTTATAGAGTGACATTTCACTCTTGACTTGCACACCTCTTGCTTTTTCACATTCATAAATCTCTTCATACATGCCCGCCGGTTCCGAGTACTCTTTACCTTTCCATCATTGAGTATTTCTCGCTGTGATCTAGAATAATCTTTGGTCTTATGAGTCTTCTTCTTCCACTCACGTTAGAATTGTATAATTATTTTGTTAAGTTGGTATTTCCTCATCCAAATCATATATGGTGGACTTTATGAGTGAAGTCTAAAAAATCTGAATCCCTATTTCCCTTCGTCACGGCATCACGTGTGAACTAGACAGAATTAGCTATTACATAATATTTTGTGGTTGTTATTGTCACGAAAAAACACTTGAACTTTTTAAATTTCGCGATAAACTAAAGGACCTTTGTTCTATGGTGTATTTGTCATATGAATTCATAGCTAAGACAGGACTACGTCTCTAAACACACAATGTATTCAAGCTGTTTTGTTTATACCACTAAGGTGGCACACAAGCATACGGCCCACCTGATGGTAAGCAGTCACCGTAGCCTATAGCCGCTAGCAATACCAGGGGTATCACTCGCGTTCTTAGTTTTTAATATAAGTATATGTTATATGTATGTGTATATATCTCTTCATTATATTACATATTATCTCTTCATTTTAATTTGTCATATTTTCGTGTCGGCTTAGGTTCGTTAAGAATAATTTATTTTTGAAATAGCTTAAGCTCACTTGCTTTATAAATATATAAATAAGAAGTACATACCTACTCGATATCTACGCAATACGTATATTGCTCACTACAATCATAGCGCGCGAGGGTAGAAAAAAATAATTAACACAATAAAAAAACAAAGAGAATAAAATAAAGTACTCACATTTCGGTTGTCTAGTATGATGCCCTTTCCTCCTCCTTTCGAACAATCGATTTATAATCGCATTCTTTTTAACGTTGAAATCGATATCATCACTAAACTTAGAGTTCAGAACTTCACACTCGGAAAAATTCGCTTCAAATGCCGATGTGTTCACATCTCCACCTAATCGATTGTTCGTTAAGTCCCTTAATTCCCGATCAGTGCAATTCGAATAACGCCGGTTCGTCGCCTTGTTCCAAATTCGAACGAAGTCCTTCATTTTGATTTTTTTATTCAATATCAGAACGTGTGTCGTCAGCCAGTGATTATTCTAGCAACTAATTTTCTTAATTTGTTTTTAATTGCTATTTGGTCTTCTTTGTTTTCCGTTCCGTAATTTGTAAATGAATTAATTTATACCTTCGCTATTAATCAGGTACTACGCAATGTCAGTCATCGATTTTACCGAGAATTCACTGGATATTTCTAAGAATAAAATTAGAACACTTCAAATACAACTACGAAATTCTGTATCACTTATGAATTCACCAAAAAGAAAGATCTTAAAAGTCACATTTCCACATTCACTGAAAAAAAACAGTGTGAAATTCGGCGTTTTTCGCGGTTAACGAAATGTCACGCGGAGAAATGTTATCGCGCGCTTTTCCCTGTCACCGCGGGGAAATAACTCGATGAAATTTTGCTTATGCACACCGTTTACTTGTATCGATCAAAGTCACGTATCTAATGACAGCGCGGCGGTCATTCCCGCGCTTATATTAAATTCGCACGTCTACACGCACACGACCAAACAACATGATGACGTAGTAAAACTTGATTTAAAAAAACAAGAGCAAACCAGCATTTAGTGCATTTTTTCGCTTAGTTATTTTTAGCTTCTAAAACCCGCCGTTGGGTATTTCTAACTTATTTCCAGTAACTTTCCATGGTACAAACATCAGATTATACGATTTTGAAGACGTACCGTCATCCTTGTCTTAAGTACTGGGCTTGAAAGGGATAGGCTATCAAATTTAATTATGCTGCCAATTAAGCCGGGCCGGGAGATTTTTGATCAAAACCTCTGAATAAAATGAAATAAATTTAGCTAAATTCATATAATGATTACATTTTTGTGTGATTTTTTTAGTATCATAGTCGCTAAATTTATTTGTCGTGTGATGTTGGAAATTTTCTTAGACTGTTGGAATGGTATTTCCTATTTTTTATACCATTAAGGTGGCAAACAAGCTTACGACCCGCTTGATAGTAAGCGGTTACCGTAGCCTATGGACGCCTATTTGCGCGTTGCCGACCCTACTACAATACACTTCCTTTTCAACGACTTGTCTTTCATTTACTTGAAATAAGCGATTTTCTACCATTCTATTAAGAATTCATTTCAGTTGAAGTAATTGAAGCTATCACAGATCTAATAAAAAGGTTTAAACTACTCAACAGATTTGAATGCAGTTTTCAGCAATAGATAGATTGATTCAAGAGGAAGGTTTTTATGTACAATTCATTTAGGTTTTGTGTAACCCTTGCGATCTGGGGCGGGTCGCTAGCAGGCTCCAAAATGGCAGTTCCTAACTCGAAGACAGAGTTTTTTTTCCAAAAAGACCTATTATCTTTTCCATAAAAATCTCCATGACATAATCATAAGTGACGCGTTACATTTTATAGAAAACTACTTAATTCATAAAAATATCGAATGAGGCGCTTTATATTCTACAAGAAACTCGTTTCCTTACGCGCATAAAGGTTCATACATACGCATAAACCAGCCAAGATACATGGTTTTCCAACTTTTACGTACAGAATGAACTTGTGAGGTCAAAGTATGATGGGTTTGGGTGAAAGTTGCTTACATTCTACGGAAATAAAACCAATAAACATCAAAATAATAATATCGTCAGCAGAAAATGTCGAAATTCAGTAATAATCTAGGTATGTACAGTTCGACTGCAATTCTTTCTTTGTTCGACTGCAATTCTGCTTTCTTGTTCTTTCAATTTGGTCTTGGTAAATGAATTCGCGAAAATGGGTTTTGTCCTCAGACCTCCAATCTCAATATCTTGAAAAAAATGTTTGACCTTACATACATATTTCAAACAATTCTGTCATTTTAGCGGATAAGTTAGTTAATTAATTCAAGGGCGGATCTAGGGGGGGTGACAAGGGGTTCATGACCCCCCCCTAGCCTCCTGGGCTGTGTCTACAAAAAACAAGAGATTTGATTTCAATTATTTGGATGTAAACAATTTAAACACAATTTCTTTGGAATTGTTTTTTTTGTAATCGAAATTATAGCGTGTCCTGACTAGACCTCGACTATGACCCCCCCTTGACTTGACTTGAAAGGCTGGTTCCGCCCTTGTTCATAATACAGCTGACGATATATTTTTCATTATCACACAAAGAATAATGGTTTATTTATGCAAACACGTAATATATAGGGACAAAAATAAAATAATCTAAAACTAAAGGAAAACTAACCTAATATAAAAAAAATACACTTGTCCCAAATTGCTGTCACGCGGGAGGGTGCCAAGAATGCCCGCTGTATGGCAAGGCTGAAGTAAAGTAAATGGTAATTTAGACCTTCATAAGTGCCTTAACTTAAGTCAGTTTCACTAAACTTTTTTATACTACTAAGGTGGCACACAAGCATACGGCCCACCTGATGGTAAGCAGTCACCGTAGCCTATAGCCGCTAGAAATACAAGAGGTATCACTAACGGGTTACCAACCATGTTGTTGATGAGGACTCACTGTGCTAGCAGCAATACTACTAGCCCTGCTTGTACAATGATTAGCAAAACTGTAGCCTAAGCAGGAAGACTATCGAATTATTTTCGACAGTAATTCGAACTGCTTCGACTTTTTGTGTAGGAAAATAAACAGCGCTGCGGCGGCGAAAAGCGGAACTAAAAATTCGTATGAACATTTTGATGTTACGTTTTCGAAACCTTATTCGAAAAATGACTGATAGAATACTAAGTAAAGTAATACTTATTGTTTTTTTTATATTTTTTAACTGCTCGATGTTAAGATGACATGTCAATAGGTTACATAAGTTATACATGCAAGACTACTTTTATTATTTCTATACTGCACTGCTATTGTGTCAAAATACGCGTCTGACCTCGCAGACAGGGAGACAAATATTTGCTGTTTTTATTGATTGATTTATTAAGACAATGGACATCGCAACATTAAGATTTTAATTTTAATATTCACTTTTCTGTACCTACAGATAATTTGACAGTTTAAAACAATTGTCTTTGTAACGTGTTTGTTGGAAATCATTGTCACGTTCTTAATTGAATTACGGTTTCGTAAATTAAAATATAAGTTAAGTTTTTTGGGTGCGTGGGAGTTCGAAAGAAATATTTTTTTATAAACGATCAAATAAATCACGTCGGCTGGTTGAGGCCTCCCGTGACAGGCGTGCTGGAACATATCTCGCTCAGAGAATCAGCATTGCTATCCAGTGTGGCAATGCTGCCAGCGTTCTTGGCACGTTCCCGCGTGATTCTAGTTTGGGTCAGATCTTTTATCTATAAGTAGGGAGGTTAAGATCTGTTTTTGTAAATAGTTTAATCCATTAATTAAAATAGTTTAATAAATAAACACACAGTAGATGATTTTTTCCTTTTTCTTAATAGTTCTCTCACAGTGAGATGGCAATATTTTATATGTACAGACGCGATAATTTAATTATTATCGATGTGCCAATATAATATTTTTTGATCTTTTGAATCACCATTGATGATTTACATGATAGTCACGTGAATCATTATTGAGCGACTCGAGTCAAACATGGAGCTATTTCAAAGTATTTCTTCCATTATATAAAATGCATTGTCATCCCGTCTGTTATTATTATCTTCGCGCCGTATCTTCTCTGCCTACCCATAATCGACGCGGCATGATAATTTGTATGTATGTATGAATGTAGCAAGAAAAGAGCCGTGGTGGCCGTGTGGTCTATGAAGCGTTGCCTGCTATTCTAGCGACGCAAGTTGCAATTCCACCGGTCTGTACCAATGAGGTTTTATAACTTAAGTGCAGTGATTAGTCACACCACGAGCTTTACGGTGAAGGAAAACATCGTGAGGAAACCTGCATACGTCTAAGAAGAAATTCAAGGACGTATGTAGTGCCTAAGAGACGGCGACGGACTCACCATCTGTCACGTTGGCACCAAATTATCTTCGGTGGAAAATGGGTGTTACAACACCCATCAACACGTCTGTTTCCCTTCGGGGACCCTTGTGGGAAGGCGTGAAGATATATTATTTATATATTAATTGGTAAAGTCAGTCTGTGGATTTATTTTTTGTTGTTGTAGCTGCAATTCTCTAAAATAATAATTAGACGGTTCACTTATTGAACATATTTTCTCAAGGAAGCCTTGACTTGGCCGTGATGTTTGCCAAATATAATTGCGTGTTGAAAAACATTACCTACTTATTAATTACAAATTACAAAAAAATATACGCAGATCCGCCAATACATAATCGAACAAAAAACGTGTTGGATCATGACTTTTTGATTGGTGTTTTTTTACAACTGACAAGCTACTAAAATGCTTCATTAAATATATGTATATATCTTATATTATCTTATGAAGGCGTTATTATGTCAACTTCTGAGTAAAAGCCTCTTTCCCCTTTCCCAAAAGATATATTCTATAAAGGCATATACTGGTGCCAATTACCTTGTTCAAAATTACTAAGCTTAACTATTTTGACAGGTCTAAAAATATTGCCATCCTTATTTAACCCCGCACATGAGAAAGGGATAGCAAGACTTTTAGACCTGTCAAATTAGTTATGTTTAGTAATTTTGAACAATAGAATCGACACAACTATATGTATTCGAACGAGAACAGTGCTGAAAGCAAAAACATCTTCCGACTATGATTTCGACAACGTAACTCTCAAACTGTCAAAATGTTGATACGAATACATAAATAGTCGAAAGTGATAGGAATATGCAGTCGAAAGTTGTTTTTTCTAAGGCTACTCGATCTTTGCAAATTCAAATTAAAACATTTATGGCCAGTAATGTCACTAGCTACAGTGCCCTCCACACCGGAACACAGTGTAGTGTACGTACACTAGTGCTTTGCAGAATATCTGACACTGCGGTGGTATCCTAGCCGGACTCTTGCAATAAGAGGCCTACCACCTAGTGCCTAGTCTCTTACGGCCAGTAATGTGACTAGCTACAGTGCCCTTCACACCGGAACACTGTAGTGTACGTACACTAGTGCTTGGCGGCAGAATATCTGACACTGCGGTGGCACCCACCTAGCCGGACTCTTTCAATAAGAAGCCTACCACCTAGAACCTAGTTTCTTATGGCCAGTAATGTCACTAGCTACAGTGCCCTTCACACCGGAACACAGTGTAGTGTACGTACACTACTGCTTGGCAGAATATCTGACACTGCGGTGGTGCCCGCCTAGCTGGACTCTTTTTTATTGGGAATGATCTTGAATACCGGAACATGTCATGTCAAGTTGCATTAAGTTAAGCTATTAATGTCCAACATTGTGAATGAGGGCCAGAGTAGATTAAAAATGTAAAAGGAGCCTTAAATACAATAGTGAAGGGTCTGCTGAATAATCAGCTGCCAGCCTTCTTGACACACTTTCGCGGATTTGGGTCAGGTGTTTTTATAAATAAACTCATTGCCTACATGTTCTTGTAAATATTGTTATATAATGTAAAAAATATACATGTAATTTTATTTGCCAATTGATCGTTATCTGCGACTCTTATCAAGACTTAAGTTTTTTTTTAAATAAACCATAATATTTATTAAAATAAGTGTACAGTATTGTACAAGCTTTTAAACTTTTACTAATACACACTCTGTTTATCTCTCTCTCTCAGGTCGGTCCCTCATTACTGAGGATCGTGGTCACTTGGTTGCAATTGTACGATCCGCCTCCATCGTTTCCGGTCCATTTACTTCATCACGGCTTGTTGGATATTGATAGAGGAGGTGGCTTGTTTTACTTGGTCACACAAGCGTGTTGGGGATCGGCCTCGCGCTCTTTTGCCTTCTGTCTGCCCAACAATGACTAGCTTTTCGAGACTGTCATCTCCTCTCCGCATTATATGGCCAAAGTATATCAGTGTGCGCTGTAGGCATACGGATGATAGTCTATTTGTAATTTGGAGTTGTGTTAGAATAGACGCATAGACCCTGTTTATACGGCACAGTAATTGTGACAGTGAGAGGGCATTTTTTTTTTCTATTTTATATTGTACCTAAGATTAATAAATATTTAGTACACATTTCTCATATTAATTTAATTATGTTATTAAATAGAATATTGCTGTTTTAATATCACAGACAAAACTTTAATACGAATAAGCTATTTGTGTTGCAAAAAAACAATATTCGCTGATGGTACACGGCTTATTACGGACTAATTTAAAACGCCTTTATTTAAGAGTAAGCGTCACCCTTGAGGAATAATGCCCTAAATAGAGATAATAAAAATTTGAAAAAGTTTGAAACAGCCGTGGTGGCCTTGTGGTTGAAGCAACAAGCCTGTCATCTGATGGGCTTCGAGTCCCGGCCTGTACCAATGAGGTTTTCTAAGCTTAAGTACAGTGATTTGGGATTTACCGTGGGTTATCCCATTTAAATTGGAGCCGCCCGACTGGGGACTGTAAAATAACACTACTTGGTGTAGTGTTGTGTTTCTGCGGTAAGTAAGGTTGCCAGTGCTCCACGAGGATACGCTGGGCTAGTAGTATTGCTGCTAGCACAGTGAGTCCTCATCAGCAACATGGTTGACACCCCGTAGTGATATCCCTGGTACTGCTAGCGGCTATATATAGGCTACGGTGACTGCTTACCATCAGGGGGGCCGTATGCTTGTGTGCCACCTTAGTGGAATAAAAAAAAATCAAGTCTTCAAAGAATTAATAGAAATATCAAAAAAACATTATTTAAATCTGTTTTTTTTATTAAAAAAGAGGTAATGTTTTTTGATGATTTTAAAACAGATGTCAAAGTTTTTTGTCGTCTAGTACTACCCGTAATTTTGCATAAAAAAGTCCAGTTCAAATTCCATCTAATGGATGGTAAGCGGTCAAATGTATTCCCAATGCACCGTCTATCTATCGAATATAATATAATATATGTAACAAAAATAAATCCCTATTTCCCTTGGTCCCTATCCCTATGAGAACGATTTCGTATTTCTTTTTTGTTTGGTTTTAAAAATTATTTTTTATAAAAACTGAACTTTTTTAATTTCAGGATAAACAAGTACATAATCAAACTCCTTTTTTCTATGGTGTATGTGACATATGAGTGAATTAATGTTTTGAATGAATGAATAAATTGGGTCGGCAACGCGCGCGATACCCTGGTGTTGCAAGCGTCCATAGGCTACGGTAACCGCTTACCATCTGATGCCATAAAAAAAATAATTCATAGCGAAGACAGGACAACGTCGAGACAGCTAGTTAAATATAAATATTAGCTTTCTGGGTTCCTTATCCATATCCACTACTGCAGATATTATCGCAAAATTGATTTTGTATGATTTTGAATTTTGTTCCTGATAAATAAATAAAAAAAATAAAAAAAAATATACACAACTCCACCATCTGCGTTTGTTTTTAAAGAGGAATACAAACTTTTTGCTTCGCTATATTTTAGTTTTATTTAGTTAAGTCATCGTAGTTATTAAGTAAATTCTTATTGTACATACGTCAATTGAAAGTACGTCACACCTCCATTCGGTTCCGTGATTATAGTTCGCAATATAATATGCTTGATTAAAAACAGGTTATAAAACCGACATGAATAATCTATTTTATAAGCTCTCGCCCATATCCAAGGGCATGGTTCTTTCATGAGTCTATCATCATAAAATCAATAGTGAAGCAAAAACTTTGTCGACGTTTGACGAAAATTGCGCCGTGTTTGAAATTTGGCACAAGAAAAGTTTATTTGGAGAAAGAGCGCAGAAAAATTATATTAATATTTATTTTCTTAACTCAGGTTTTTTTTTTTTATTTTTTTTTTTTTACAATATGCCCATGAGGAATGAGCATGGGTTTAAGATGGTGAAAGGGAGTTTTTGGCGGGAATCAGGCGGAGCGGTTGAGATTTTTTCCAGTGTGTCGTAAATTGTGTTATAGTGATCTTTAATGTGTATTTTTGGTGTCGATATGTGCAGTAAAGTTTCATTTAGTGACTGATTTATAGGAGCATTGGAAATAATGCCATAATACGACTTTTGGGTTAAGTGATTTATCATTTTGGTCAATAGGTTACCTCTAATCTAAAGGCGTGTTACGATCTGCTACTGCCGTGGGTTGTCTCCAGAAACTCCATTGGGCGTTAAAATGCATGACACTAGGCATTTTAATGCGGCAAACACGAGAAATTTTGCAACATGAAAATTCTCTAACACTCGACACTGGCAAAAATAGTCCCTGAAGGGATTGATTGCCATACTTAGGAAGAAGAAGAAGAGGAGCATGGGTTGAAGATGGTGAAAATGTGTTTTCATAATAGTGTGTTTTTTTTGTTAATTGTCACGTAATAAGCTTCGATTCAAAAATCGAACGGAACTGGAGCGAATGATTCTCTTCTCTCTTCTCCTGTCAGATTTGAATTTGGAACTGTCAATCATTTTTGAACATCCAAAGTGTTCCAAGTCCCGTATTATGTTAAAAGAAACATTACTCTTTAATTATTTTTTTCAAAGTATTGATGAATGATTACGTGCCAAAGGTAAATGAACTCAGGAACAATGTATTATCACATTGCGTCGTGACTCCATCGATGTATGAAACATATACAGTATAAGCTACAGCGATATCTTAAGACCTACTTAAATAATTTAACAACAGCTTCCTGCCCGCGACTTTGTCTGCTGTACTAGCAATAAATAAAAAAGTAAGTACCTAATCAATTTCATATAGTCACACCACGAGATTTACGGTGAAGGAAAACATCGCGAGGAAACCTGCATACGTCTGAGAAGAAATCCAAGGACGTATGTAGTGCCTAAGAGACGGCGACGGACTCACCATCTGTCACGTTGGCACCAAATTATCTTCGGTGGAAAGTGGGTATTGTAACAACTCTGCCTACCTCTTCGGGGACCCTTGTGGGAAGGACTTAACAATTTTTAAAGGTCGGTTACGTGCGCGTGGTACCCCTGGTGTTGCAAGCGTCTACTACGGTAACCGCTTACCATCAGTCGGGCCGTAGGCTTGTTTTCCACCTTGGTGGATGGGCTTCATTTTAGAAAGGCATATTATTTTATGCATACATTTGCGGTGAACGGTAAAACAAGGCGTCAGTGAGTCTACCACAGATCACTAGCTTCAGTGTTATCTATATAAATAAATACAATCGATGTCTGTTTGTAGTGTCGAAATAACAGTGACAAAAATGACAAAATGTCAGGTAGAAATCGGTAGATGGAACTTTGCGTACAAAGAAGTGGGCAAGGCATAGTTTCGTGGTATTAGTTGTAGGTGTGTGCGTGTAAGTGTGTATATGTAGTGTACACTGCAAGGCGTAGTTTAGCCGGCGTCACTTCGTTGCTTGCAAAGCAACATCTACCTTTCTCATTTACCTAATCATAAAGTACATACTTATGGTATTTATAACAAAAAACGTATCTTTTGTCTTTACTTAAAAAAGACTTAGGGATCCGCACAAAAAAACACGCAGACGAATTTGCGGATTAACAGCTAGTAGGTACATATATTTTTTGTATTATAATTATTTATTTAATTAAGCTTTATTTATTAACTAGCTTCTGCCCGCGGCTACATCCTAGTACAATCCATAGATTTATAGGAGCATTGGAAATAATGCCATAATACGACTTTTGGGTTAAGTGATTTATCATTTTGGTCAATAGATTACCTCTAATCTAAAGGCGTGTTACGATCTGCTACTGCCGTGGGTTGTCTCCAAAAACTCCATTGGGCGTTAGAATGCATGACACTAGGCATTTTAATGCGGCAAACACGAGAAATTTTGCAACATGAAAATTCTCTAACACTCGACACTGGCAAAAATAGTCCCTGAAGGGATTGATTGCCATACTTAGGAAGAAGAAGAAGAAGAACAAACATCCATCCATCCATACTCACAAACTTCCGCATTTATAATATTAGTAGGATTTCAGCTTTATTGTACAACACCAAGGAATACAGAAAAACTCAGTGTTACATATTAAATACAGTACAAATGGCGGCTTTATCACACTGCGATCTCTTCCAGACAACCGTGGGATGAAATAGAATAGATGAACGATACATTAAATAATTACTTACCAAGAATGTAATCTTTATTGACATATATAAGACACGTATTACTATAGAAAACGATAATATTCTGCATTATTTTATCGACCACACACGTGAAAAGATGCACGTTTTAGCCGACTTTGGAAACGAATGAGACTTTCTTACGATGGCACGTAACTTCAGACCGTGAGTAGCGTTGATTAACCTTGTTAACGATGCAGTCAAATAACACTACATACTTTGATTTAGTGTTGTGTTTCTGCGGTAGGTAAGTAAGAGAAAGAGAAGAGAAATTCAAGGACGTATGTAGTAGTGCCTAAGAGACGGCTACGGACTCACCATCTGTCACGTTAACACCAAATTATCTTCAGTGGAAAGTGGGTGTTGTAATACCCCTGCCTACCTCTTTGCGGACCTTTGTGGGAAGGCGTGAAGATATAAATATACACACATAAAGTAAAGTCCTATTTTTTTTATTGCTCGGACATTATCACACAGCGCCATCTGGCCCCAAACTAAGCAAAGCTTGTATATGGTAACCAGCAGCTGATACAATACTTATATACTTTTTTTTTAAATACATACTTATAATACATACTAAACACCCAGACGCAAGGCAAACATATTTGTCACATAAATGTTTGCTCCGGCGGGAATCGAGCCCGCGACCCCAGCGTAGCAGTCAGGTATACTAACCACTAGACCAGAGGTCTCGTCAATTTAAAGAAAAACCAATCTAAGTGTACGGAACTAGAATTAGAACTACGCAAGCGAATCTTTTATGTAAATACGGAAACAACAACTTCCTGTAAAGTGGGTGGGAGTCTAAATGGATAAAACCGCAGGCTTTCCTAATACGTGGCATCAAGGTTCTAAATAATATATGTTACGCTAAACATAGTCATATTATATGCTAATTCACCACATAAATTGAAGGATAATATGATTCTTCTCCCTAATCGAGATCATATTAAGACGAGGCCGCTGGTTTAGTGGTTCCTATACCTGACTGCTACGCCAGAGGTCGCGGGTTCGATTCCCGCCGGGATGAACATTTACGCAAGGGTTACACAAAATCATATTGAATTTTACGTAAAAACCTTGACCTTAAAACAGTCTATCTATTGCTGAAAATTGCATTAAAATCCGTTGAGTAGTTTAAAAGATTTAAGCGAACAGACATCGGAAGCGATTATTTTGATACTATGTAAAGAATATGGTTTGTTTATAATCGAGTACTAATTACTTTTTCTGTTATTATTATGTCACCACGGCGACTCGTGATGTTAATTGTTTTTTAGATTTTTTTTTTCTTTTTCTGCTGCTTACCTAGATGTAAATCCAATATGCATGTTCAAAATTGTTAACTGTCTGTGTTTAGTTGTGTGAATCTGTAATTGGTTTAATGTTGCTAGATTAAAAGTTATCCAAATTATGTTAACTGTTGATTCGCCTGTAAAAAATAATAATAATAATAATAATAACAGTAAGCTTGTGGCGAGCTGTTGGTGAGTAGCGACACCACGGACCCGAGGCCTCCAGGGGGCCGCGCCTAGGCCCCCGCCTCTGGCTTGCCTTCACTGGCCGGCCAGAGTGGAGCGCGAGAGCTATATGCTCGAAAGGGTGGAAGTGCTCAATATGCGTAATAGCGGGAAAACCCGCTCCGGGGACTGCTATGCCAGTACCCGCGATGGTGAAACCGGTGCACACCTCTCCACACCCTTCAGCCGCCTGCGCCCATGTTGCCCCTTAGCGGCATCTTATACGCCGCACTTAAGGGGGGCCCATCTAGCAGGTGGCGAGTCACCGTCTGCCAATTTCTATCCAATATTGAGACATATTGCATGGCAGACGTCCGTAGTCTCATCCCATAGCCCAGATATCCCAATCCATTAACAGTTCAACATAATAGCCCAATTTTAGTTTTCCATCCCCATGAAATAGTTTCTGCACTCGGCGAGGATCATCCCCGGGTGCATCACTATGCACTCCGGGGATGATACTCGCCACGTGTATCCCATATCCCAAATATTAAACTTCTCGAACCTCTACGTGTTGGATATATATCCCCACGCAAGCCTTGATAAAGGACCGGACCTTATGAGTATTGCTTATGAGGCTCCGTGAATTTAAGGGATAACAATAAAACAATATATATTTCAAATGAATCCAAACTAATATTATAAATGCGAAAGTAGGTCTGTTTGTTTGTTTGCCACCTTTCAGGACTAAGCGGCTGAACGGATCGAAATAAAATTTGACAAGGGCGTAGATTTTACACTTAAAAATAATTTTAATTTTATTATCATCATCATCAGCCGATAGAGGTCCACTGCTGAACAAAGTCCTCCCCCATAGATTTCCACAATGACCGATTCAAAGCGGCAAATTTTATTTTAACTGTACATTGGTGCCAACTCTGTTGTTCAAAATTACTAAACTTAACTAATTTGACAGGTCCAAAAACATTGCCATCCTTATTTAACCCCGCACATGAGAAAGGGATAGCAAGACTTTTTAGAACTGTCAAATTAGTTAAGTTCAGTAATTGTGAACAACAGAATTGGCACCATTACTTCGCTATACAGAGAAATAAAAGTTATGCACAAGGAGAAAATAAATATCCTGGGGAAGGACATAGGACATAAGGACATACTTTTGTCTTGAAACAAATGCAGACGAAGTATCGGGTAACAGCTAGTTTATCACAAGTAAATGATTGTCGCGTAAAATTTAATGGCACTATCATTCGTGGCGTGATTTTTCCGATTACAGTTTTGATGTGGCCACAAATCCGTCTTTATTCTGTTAATTATTGCATTCCCAACATACTATATTTAGTATTAAGCACGAAAAAATATTCAACTGAGACTCAAGAGGACTGAGGTCTCACGACGATTGATTGAGGCCTCCGGTGACAAGAAGGCTGGAACATATTTCGCAAAGAATCGGCTGGTAGCAGGAACATTGTCGAGAACGTAGTCGAAAACGTAACTCGCGAAATTTCATTATCATACTAATTTTTAGTTCCACTTTTCACCGCCGCAGCGCTGTTAATTTTTCAATACAAAAATATTCGATAGCGATACGAAAACGTTGTCTCAATTTATTCATGCTCGCGGTGCATTGCCATACTGCGGGGCAATGCAGCCAGACCAGTTAGTGATACACCTACAAAACACAATGACTTATACAAAAAAACCTTCCTCTTGAATCTCTATAATAAAAAAACCGTATGAAAATCCACTGCGTAGTTTTAAGGATCCAAGCGTAAATGGACAGACAGACAGCGCGAACCGACTTTGTTTTATACTATGTAGTGATAGAAAATAAACAATCTGGTTTTATTTACATCGACTCTTATGAAGAACGAACCACTTTATTATAACAAATATATAGTTGTGTTTTCCCCGCGACTTCGCCCGCGTAGCAATATAGTATACTATTACCCGTTTTCCCGTAAGAATGAAGCATGTTCCCGCGTTAAAAAGTAGCCTTTGTTCATCAAGGATAATGTCGGCTTCTAATGGTAAAAGAATTTTTCAAATCCGTCCAGTAGTTTTGGAGCCTATTCAATACAAACAAACAAACAATCAAATCTTTGCTCTTTATTATATTAGTGTACATCTAGATTTGTACGTATATGCTCTTATCTGAGGTTTTATTAAACCACAAATGTGCCTGTCTGTAACCCAGAATGGTCATCTCTTTCCTTCGTAGCGTGATTTCTTGTAGTTAAGGCGAGATGAAAGATGTGAGTCATAAACTAGTTTATTCTAAAGCAGATTTGAAGAATTTCTAAGGTTGAATAATAAAATAACTGGCTTTTAATTATAACTAGCGACTCGCTAAAGCGTCACACGGGTAGTATATTTATAAGGCGGTGGCCTTGTGGTTGAGACAACGGCCTGTCATCTGACGGCCCCAGGTTCAAACCCCGGTCTGTGACCGATGAGATTTTCTAAGCATTTTTTATACCACTAAGGTGGCACACAAGCATACGGCCCACCTGATGGTAAGCAGTCACTGTAGCCTATAGCCGCTAGCAATACCAGGGGTATCACTAACGCGTTGTCAATTGTAGATGAGGAGTCACTGTGCTAACAGCATTACTACTAGCCCAGCGTATCCTCGTGGAGCACTGGCAACCTTATTTACCGCAGAAACACAACACTACATCAAAGTAGTGTTATTTGACTGCGGTCTTCTGTAAGATAAGGCATAGCTGAGGCCTGGTGTTATGGCCAAACTGAATCGAGATTATTATGTGAATGTTACAACAGAAATCTTACAAGTTTTAATAAATGCTAATAGCCAAATGTTTTGCAAAGAAATAAAATGGTAGAATATTACGGTATTATAATACGATTGATATAAATAGAATCTATAAAAAGTATCTTAGAAAAATCACCTGTCCGGTTGTTGTAGTGTGATTATGTAGTACTATCATTACCATTTTAGTGGGATACAAAATAATACTTTTATTACCAAGATTATAATGTTACTAGCGGCCCGCCCCGGCTTCGCACGGGTAGATATTTATATCAAATATTTTGTCTACCCGTGCAAAGCCGGGGCGGGCAGCTAGCCTATGTTAATCAGTAATAGTGTAGCTTTCTAACGGTGAAAGAATTTTTGAAATCAGTCCAGTAGTTTCGGAGCCTATAGACATTTATCAAATATTTTGTCTACCCGAGCGAAGCTGAGGCGGGAAGCTAGTATAATATATAACCTATGTTACTCAGTGATGATGTAGCTTTCTAACGGTGAAAGAATTTTTGAAATCGGTCCAGTAGTTTCGGAACAACACCCACTTTCCACCGAAGATAATTTGGTGCCAACGTGACAGATGGTGAGTCCGTCGCCGTCTCTTAGGCACTACTATCTTGAATTTCCTGAATATCTTGAGTATATAATAATAGGGGCTGTACTGCGCCGTTCGTATGTCAACCCGCCGCAGCCCGTATAGAGCATCAACCGTCTTGACTGGTTTGTTAACAGTACACGTCATAACATGGATTCCATTTTGTGAAGGTTGCCAGTAGACAAAAATATAGTTCCGTTTCTACAATTTTTTGCCGAGCAATAAAAAAAGTAGCTCCAATTAAATATTACTTAGGCGTTTCTTGAATTAACGTCAGTGCACAGTACATACACATCTTGATTACATAACGAACAAAGGTTTTCGCGAAATATTCCATACATATGATCATGTTGGGAAAACCCAACATCTTCGCGCTAGAGAAGCCTTGGTAATTGCATGTTGTTCATATTGGCCAGGGTTTCTCAAAGTATGACAGGTACGCAAACCCTAGGGGATCCCCATTCGACGGGTTCGCGACATGGTGACTGGCAAGCAAATTACTCTTAAAATAGACTCAATTTGCGACAAGAAATAAGCTCAACCATTACATTAAAATTAATAAGATGTTTGGCATTGTAATTGCTAGCTTTTATTTAAATTAAACCGTATTTTCTTCAACAGTACATTTTCTTTGGGAGGGGGGGGGGGGGTAGTTTACTTAGTTAGTTAACGGGTTCGCTGTCAACAGGGGGTTCGTGGAGCGAAACATTTGAGAAACTCTGATATGGGCGGTCGCGGAATTTAATGGGATATAATCAATTGTTTTGATATCTATAAATTCGCCTAGTCATCTTACATACATGTCTTATTATGTGGCAAGTCGACCATCACTGTCTTCGTCCATTCTCTATCAGCCGTCATCTCTGTATTCACTGCTTTTCTAGCCATGTCATCTTGCATACAATTCATCTCTCCTTATCATTTGTAGTCACAGCAATATTTTTCTCTTTATCAGCCGTCGTCTGTGTATTCACTTTTTCAAACCACTAGGGTGGCGTACCAGCTTACGGCCTGATGGTAAGCAGTCACCGTAGCATATAACCGCTAGCAATACCAGGGGTATCACTAACGAGTTGCCAACCACGTTGTTGATCAGGACTACTAGCGCAGCGTATTTTTGTGGAGCACTGGCAACCTTACTTACCGCAGAAACACAACACTACATAAAAGTTGTGTTATTTGTCTGCGGTCTTCTGTAAAGTGGAGGTACAGTCCACAGTTCCAATCTAGCTATCCTTATCTCATGTCATTTGTGGTCAGCAATATGTTATCTTCCATACCTCTCTGTCAGCTGTCATCTCTGTATTCCCTTCCTTTTTAGCCATGTCAACTTGCATACAATCCATATTCTTTTATCATTTGTAGTTGCCGGAAGGGACCTCGAGGGAACGATGTGCTGGCATAATTTGACCTGTAGCTATTAGTTCAGCAATTTCTCGCAACGTAAGGTTGGCAGTTGGCAAAGCGTAAGGTGGCAGGCGTCTTTAAGTGCGGAATCTGGCTGTTTTTTTTTATGTCATACTAGCTTTTGCCCGCGGCTTCGCACGCGTGGTAAAGAAGTCAATATCTGAAATTGTAAATGATAGCTTATGCCCACTGCTACCTATTTTTATGGATTTAACTTAAAAAATGTAGGTTTTTCATACAAACTTTCATCCCCTATTTTATGCCTAATGGTTGGAATTTCTAATAATCCTCTAATATATATTTATTTATTGTTAACTGAAAGGCCAAATACCAAATTTCGCATTTTCATACAAACTTTCATCCCTTATTTTACCCCCTTAGGAATGGAATTTCCACAAATCCTCACATACGTATTTATTTATTTTCAACTGAAAGGTCAAATACCAGTTGTCATACGTTAATCTTAAAACTGACGGATTTCATACAAAAATTTCATCCCCTATTTTACCCCCGTAGGGATGGAATTTCCAAAAATCCTGAAATACGTTTTTATTAATTTTTAACTCAAAGGCCAAATACCAATTTCTATGCTCTTAACTTAAAAACGACGGATTTTCAAACAAACTTTCATCCCCTATTTTACCGCCTTAGGGGAGGGATTCCCAAAAATCCTGAAATACGTATTTATTTATTTTTAATTGAAAGGCCAAATACCCATTTTTATGCTCTTAACATAAAAAACGACGGATTTTCAAACAAACTTTCAACCCCTATTTTACCCCCTTGGGGGTGGAATGCCCAAAAATCCTGAAATACGTATTTATTTATTTTTAATTAAAAATCCAAATACCAATTTTCATGCTCTTAACTAATGATGAAATACGTGTTTATTTATTTTCAACTAGAAGGTCAAATACTAATTGTCATGCGACAATCTTCAAATTGACGGATTTTCATACAAAACTTTCAACCCTTATTTTACCCCCTTAGGGGTGGAATTCGCAAAAATCCTGACATACGTACTTATTTATTTTTAATTGAAAGGCCAAATACCAATTTTCATGCTCTTCACTTAAAAAACGACGGATTTTCAAACAAACTTTCAACCCCTATTTTACCCCTTTAGGGGTGGAATTCCCAAAAATCCTGAAATACGTATTTATTTATTTTCAACTGAAAGGTCAAATACCAGTTGTCATGCGACAATCTTCAAAAATTACGGATTTTCATTCAAAGCTTTCATCCCCCTATTTTACCCCCTCAGGGGTTAAATTTCCAAAAATCCTGACATACGTATTTATTTATTTTTAACTGAAAGGTCAAGTACCAATTTTCATGCGCTTATCTTCAAAGCTGACGGATTTTCATACAATAATTTCATCCTATATTTGACCCCCTTAGGGGTAGAATTTCTAAAAATCCTGAAATACGTATTTATTTATTTTCAACTGAAAGGTCAAATACCAGTTGTCATGCGTTAATCTTCAAAACTGACGGATTTTCTTACAAACTTTCAACCCCTTTTTTACCCCCTTAGGGGTAGAATTTCCAAAAATGCTTTCTTAGTGGATGTCAACGTCATAAAAGGTACGTACTGTCAATATTTCAAGTCTGTACCCCTAGTCGTTTAGGCTGTGCGTTGATATGTCAGTCAGTCAGTCAGTCAGTCAGCCTCTTCTTTTATATATACAGAAGACTACTTACTCTTTATGTCGTACTCTAGCTAGACTGATTTATAATTAAGCTGTCACGTACCTCTAGACAAACCTAACCTAGGTATAAGATATTGTCGCGCCTCTTGGCGGCTATAAGATGCTGAGTGTCTAGTAATATAGGGCTGGAAAACTCGCCTAATTGCAATAACAAAAGTCTTGTAAAGAGCAGCACACGTCTTGTTTATTTGGATGTTGGCGGGAGAGACTGAGGGTTGCCAGCACATAAATTTACATTTCTACTATTTTAGTGTTGCTATGCAACAGATATAAATCGTACGGAGTATAATACCTACTCTGAGATATAAGTAACCGAAATATATGATGCTATTTCGTAAAGGATAATTTAATTAAGTAAAAAAAATATCAAAATACATAACTAGTACTGGGCCCTTCTAAAAATGTATGAGGATGAGTAATTTACTGATTATATCGTATTTACCCAAAACATATTTGTTTTAAATGCTAACGTCTGTGAATCAATTTTGAATGTATGTCAAGATTAAAACTGCAGTCATTATTTTTTATGAAGACATGAATCGTAATTATTTTTAGTTTATTCTATAGATTATTATTGTAACTGCACAAAATCTTCCGCTATGCGTGTGTTCGTAATTCCACCTCCTAAACGGTGTGACCGATTTGATGAATATTTTCACTAGCTTCATCCCCACGACTTCGCCCGTATCAATAATATATAGCCTGTGTTACTCCGTGATAATAAAGTATTCTGTTGGTGAAAGAATTATTAAATCGGTCCAATAGGTTTTGAGTTCCAATTTTTTTCTCAGTATAAGTTTAGATGTGTAAAATCTTGCCTCTCGCTTTTCCAGGAGTGATATCGTGGGATGGGGATGGGGAAGGGACGGAAATTAATCACAGGAAACCGGGCAACAGTGATGCCAATTTTGGGACATTGTCGCTAGAAGTGACGACTTTTGTTTAAGTGTTAGCGACAAAAAAGGGGTACAGATGTCAGATGCTACACATCATATGCGACTACAGTGCGGCTCGCTCGCTTATTAAGCCGTACCTGTAGGGTGACCCACGGAACCTATATATTTCCGTAGTCATGTTACAGTTTTTCAAACTTTTTTAAATGAATTATTTTATTAATATACATTTAAAAGTAGGGCATTGCCCCCGTCTAGCTACTACGGTACTGTTCGTAGGTAAAACCTATTGTGTCATACGTACTGCACACTGTCCTACTGAAGAGATGACAGCTGATATATTCACTAAATCTCTCAGTGTTGTTAAGCATAATAAATTTGTTCATGACTTAATGTTAGAAGGTAACATAAGTACGTAGATAATTTGTTTGTTATGAGTATGTTATTATTTTTAGGTTTTGCAGTATGTATTGGTTTGGTTTAAGAGTGGGTGTTAAAAAGGTTAACACAAACCAATAATTAAAAAGAATGTTTTGTCTCTTGTCTCTGGTTGCTCTGTTGTGTCATGGCAGTCTCTGTCTGTTGTTTGGTTTGATACGTGTGCATGTGCAATATACTTTTATTATTACTATTTAAATCTCTGCGTTTTTGTCCATATTCCAATAGTTCACTTATACCTGTTTGTTTGATACCAAATATTTCTTCGTAAAAATATTCTACATAAAAAATATTTAATTGCCACCTTTTCCGATCTCACGGAAGTGAACTAAAGTTGTTTTATTTTTAGCGAAAAAGTTTTTGCTTGTTCATTTTTAAAACCAGTTTCATTGAAACATACCAGCAGCATAAACAGCAGATGATAGTTTGATGTAGTGTAGGCAGGCAACATAACTTCTGTCCGTTGCATTACATAAGTATGTAGATATCGAAAGACAAGCAGCATAAATAAACTTCTTAAGTTAATAAAAAGTAGTGTATACAAAATAAAGTAGTGGTTACAAAAAAAAAAATGCACCGAAACTTTTTTCGTGAATTCTGTATTGTTCCCAGTCCCAATCCATACATTGTTCCCAGTACTCCGAAACGCATTGTTCTCGAAAATTACTTTCATACATAAGTTCCCCCGACGTCCATGACAATATTTTTTTTATACCACTAAGGTGGCTCACAAGCATACGGCCTGATGGTAAGCAATCACCGTAGCCTATAGCCGCTAGCAATACCAGGGGTACCACTAACGGGTTGCCAACTATGTTGTTGATGAGGATTCAGTCAATAGGTTACCTCTGACCTAAATGCATGTTACGATCTGCTACTACCGTGGATTGTCTCAAACTACAATAAGCATTAGAATGCATGACACTAGGCATTTTAATGCAACCAACACGAAAAAATTAGATACTTGAAAATTCTCTAGCACTTGCACAAAAATAGTTCCTAAAGAGGATTGATTGCCATAGTTAGGAAGAAGAAGTGGATTGTGTAGACGTAGGTGGTGTGTGTGTGATGTGTATGTCGGTGTATTATTAGGACAGAAGTAAATAATACTCACGGTTAAACGAGAACATTTTCTTTGGTCTGTGCTGGAATCCTTCTTCGACTTCCAACTCTTTTGATTGTTGACTTTTTGAAGGAATTACTGCTTAGTTTTATATTGCTTTATTGGAAACTAGCGACCCTTTATACGATAAATCAGAAGGTATTTAGTTTTAGTTCATTACAAACGAAAGAGCACTTGAAACCAAGAAACGATTAATGAATGTAGAAGCAAAAGAGGTGTGCACGTCAAGAGTGAATGACGCTCTATACTCTCTGCCTACCTTGACTTGGCGTTATTTTAAGTTATTTGAAACGATTCTCTTCCCAACAATAAAACATGAAATATTTATTTTAATTATTGTTTACGTCCGTATTGTGTTTTGGTTTTTTAAAGTTATATATGAACTTGACTTTACAGAACTTTTTATTAAAAAATATATATAAAGGAATGTAAAACGACAAGTTTTTAAAAATATTTGTAATTAGTCAATTGTTCTTTTTTGATACAATTATTGTAAATACAGTTTTTTTTTTCTTTTAGCATTGATATTGTTATATCGGTACTAAAATAAAAAAGGTTTTTTTTATTAAAATTTAATTATTAAATTAAAGTTTAAAAATAGTAGCCGTGCGTGGTAACATTATTTGCTACGTCAAGTTTTTTTATTTTTATTGTTAATTAAGCACCATAGATAATTAATACATTTATAGTTTTTTCTTAATTATTCCGTCCATCATTCTCTCCGTTACGTGTACCTGTAAATAAAAAAGTAGCGTTAATCAGGGTATTCACACTAACTTAAACACATGTTTTTTCCTGAAATGTAGCCGAGTAATGGGTCGTGAACCGTGCTCACTGCCTTCACCTATAGTGTGCAAGTCATCAGTGTCGGTAGCAGGAACATTGTCGACTACGTGAACGAAAACGTAACTCGCGAAATGTCAAAATTGCCATACTAAGTTTTAGTTCCACTTTTCACCGCCGCAGCGCATTTTTCATTTCATTTTTCATTTTTCAATACAAAAATAGTCGAAGGCGATACGAAAACGTTGTTGCAATTATTCATGCTAGCTCTACTGGTATATTTTTATTTTTTTTTATTTTACACACTAAAACCTACTACTACCTACTACCCCCCGGTGGCCATCCTCCGTGCATATAGGAGGACTCCGGGTGCTCTTGACAGCACTTGCCACGTCGTGCTGCCACCAGCCCCGGGCCCGCTTGAAGGGGCAGTCAGAGCCCCCACTCTGGCTGCCCACAGGCCCGTCGGCCCCTTTTTAGTCGCCTTTTAAGACAGGCAGGGGAACTGGTATATTATCTACTCTGAGCTGACATGTCATCTAGCCTTACTGTTAAGAAACATACGTATGAACCTAAAATACCTAATGTGAGGACATTGTTACACGGTCGGAAACGAGTGATACTCCTAGTGTTGGAAGCGTCCAATGGCTACGGGACGGTAACTGTTTATCATCAGACGGGTCGTATTGTATTTTTTTATACCACTAAGGTGGCCCACAAGCATACGGCCCACCTGATGGTAAGCAGTCACCGTAGCCTATAGCCGCTAGCATAACCAGGGGTAACACTAACGGGTTGCCAAGCATGTTGTTGATGAGGACTCACTGTACTAGCAGCATTACTACCAACTAGCCCAGCGTATCGTCGTGGAGCACTGGCAACCTTACTTACCGCAGAAACACAACACTACATCAAGTTGTGTTATTTCACTGCAGTCTTCTGTATGGTGGAGGTACAGTCCCCAGTCGGGCGGATCCAATTTAAATGGGAAATCCCACGGGACATTCCAAATCGCCCTACTTCTCTTTTAAATTCCTATATTCAAACCAAAAATAATCTTTAAAATGCTCGGATAGTCACGACAGCTAAACGACTTATCATTTAATTGTTCTGTCTACAACATTCTCGAAATAACTGCTGTTATCAAAATGTAATGTTATAAAAACGGAATGACATTACACATGTTACCTAAATGTAAACACATGAACTTGATTAATTCGCAATTAAATCCAGGGAATTAATAATAATCTGCAACTTTCTATAATGCGAATGTGAGTGGAAGAAGCTCTAAGTAGAAGAATTACCAAAGTACTCAATGATGGAAAGGTAAAGAGTACACGGAACCGGCAGGCATGTATGAAGAGATTGATGAATGTTGAAGCAAGAGGTGTGCAAGTCAAGAGTGACGCGCTCTTTACTCTCTGCCTACCCCGAAAAGGACTATCTTGTTGATAATATATACTAACCTAATATGTGTGAAAGAGAGGTAGGGCGATTTGGGATTTCCCGTGGGATTTCTATTGGAGCCGCCCGACTGGGGACTGTACCTCCGCCTTACGGAAGACCGCAGTGACATAACACTACTAAGTAGTGTTGTGTTTCTGCGGTAAGTAAGGTTGCCAGTGCTCCACGAGCATACGCTGCGCTAGTAGTAATGCTGCTAGTGCTACCACAATGAGTCCTCATCAACAACATGGTTGGCAACCCGTTAGTGTTACCCCTAGTATTGTTAGCCTTAGGCTACGGTGACTGAATACCTTCAGATGGACCGTATGCTTGTGTGCCACCTTAGTGGTATAAAAATATGTATACATGTTCCTTATTCAAAACGGATTAAACTATTTACAAAAAACATAATACTTAAATAGATACAAGAAACCAGAATCATGTGATGCGTGCTCAGAATACTCAATTATGTATGTAGTTATGTACGTAGGTAATTATGGTCTAAATAGTTTTTAAAATACCAATACAATAAGTCGGCACTAAGATCAAATAGAAAAGGACGATGGAACTTGGTGAACAACGAAAGAAGACGGTTTTTAAACATGTAGTGCGCAATGCGTAGTTAGGTGTGAGCATGTGATTGTGTATGTACACTGCATGGCGTAGTTTTAGTTGTTCTCAAAGTTGGCAACGCGCTGGTGCTACCTCTACTATTGCAAGCGTGTACTACGGTGACCGCTTACCATCAGGTGGGCTGAACGCAGGCCTGAACGAAAAAGTATTTTTTTTTGTTGTTAATAATACCTACGCAAGGTTAATTAAACGTGTCAACAACATTACCTCATGTTTTACAACTATTGTAACCAAAACATTGATAATCATTTTAAAACAATCACTTCAATTAAAAACACGACTATAATAAAGCAACAATGATTTAATTGAAATACTCATAAGTAAAACACACACACATTTTTTCTAAACCACTAAGGTGGCACACAAGCTTACTGCCCACATCATAGTAAACAGTCACCGTAGCCTATAGCCACTAGCAATACCAGGGATATCAGTAACGAGTTGCCAACCCTGTTGTTGATGAAGGGTCACTGTGCTAGCAGCATTACTACTAGCCCAGCGTATCCTCGTGAAGCACTGGCAACCTTACTTACCGCAGAAACACTACATCAAAGTATTGTGATTTGTCTGCGGTCTTCTGTAAGGCGGAGGTACAGTCCCCAGTCGGGCGGCTCCAATTTTAATGGGAAAACCCACGGGGATTAAAATTCGCTCTACCTCTCTTTTTAACCTCATGGTGTGATTAATCACTGTACTTAAGCTAGGAAAACTCGTTGGTACAGGCCGGGATTTGA
This sequence comes from Falcaria lacertinaria, assembly GCA_951449985.1. Classification (NCBI taxonomy): domain Eukaryota; kingdom Metazoa; phylum Arthropoda; class Insecta; order Lepidoptera; family Drepanidae; genus Falcaria; species Falcaria lacertinaria. The sequence goes on along the minus strand of OX602137.1, from coordinate 3,154,961 downwards.
ACCTGGGTCCATCAATGACAGTGCCGTTGCTTCAACCACAAGGCCACCACGGCTTACTTATTACTTTTTTTTAAACTACCCGCTACTGTTTTTTATGGACTTTTTTATGTCATGCAATATACGTCTGAACATAATATATTACTATATAAACGCGTATGCAAAATTTTTGGACGATATGACACAGGGTATAAGGACAAATTTATCTAGCAAGGTTTGATTAGAAATACCTACAAGTTTGGATCCCGTGACAATGCACCATTACCTAAATACTGCCATTTTAAATCCAATATGGTGGACGTTGGAGCTTTACAATTTTCATAGTAACCCCTATGATATGGGTATCAAAATTAAAGCCTTGATAGGCGAAATAAGAAAGAAGAAACAAGTAAAGTGACGTCATTCTAAATCCAATATGGCAGCCGCTGCAAGATGGCGATTTATAATTTCCATATTAACTCCTTTTTTTTTTTTTTTTTTGATGACGAGGGGGAAACCTTCAAAAGGTACCCGCCTGCTTAAGGGGAGCAGACGGGGAATGTGAGATTTTGACTCACTAAAACCCCCCCGGTGGCCATCCTCCGTGCTATAGGAGGGCTCCGGGATCTCCAGTGGAACGCACCGGTGCCCTCCTGCACTTTGCCTGAGCACGTCCCGGTGGCGGCCATGTCACCGCCCCTGGACCCTCGCGTGCTCTTGACAGCACTTGCCACGTCGTGCTGCCACCAGCCCCGGGCCCGTTTAAAGGGGCAGTCAGAGCCCCCACTCTGGCTACCCACGGGCCCGTCGGCCCCCTTTTAGTCGCCTTTTACGACAGGCAGGGGATACCATAGCCAAATTCTTAGCGACCCTGGCTTATTGGGTCAACGGTCTGGGGCGTCTGTTGCCACCGCCCCGCCGTCGCCGTCTCCGAGAGGGATCGGCTCTCTCCCGATCCCGCTCGGCGGCCTCCTTCTGGGACATGACAGTCTCACAGAAGGAGACCACGGCCTTCCATGCCTCCTCCTCTGCCAGCATAGCCGCTACTACGCGTGGCAGGGAGAGGTCCTGCCCGATCCTGGCGACCAGGATCCGCCGTTCCGAGCTCCACGCCGGACACTCCCCGAGCGTGTGCTCAATGGTGGCATTGCGCCGTCGGTTCGCGACCGATCCGGTTCAGGTACTCGCCGAAGCACCCGTGGCCGGTGAGCACCTGAGTCAGCCGAAAGGTGACATGGCCCTTCCTCCTTAGCCAGAGCTTGAGGCTGGGCAGAATTGCACCAACGATACGCTGGCGGGCGCTTGGCAACTCAGAGAGCCGCGTGCGCCACGCCACGAACGCCAGTCGGCGCTCCTGCCTCCTCACTTCAGCCGCATTAAGGGGAGCGGCTCCGTCCGTCTGGTGGAGACGGTCATACACTCAAGCATCCATCTCCTCCAGAATATCCAGGGGCGGAAACCGCGCCAGGATAGTGGCCGCCTCAAAGGACACCGTACGGTATCCTCGTGCGACCCGTATGGCTATAGGACGCTGCAGACTACTGTACATAGTTCTGCAGCGCCTAACGCCCGCTAGCCTTTTGGACCAGACGAGCGCTCCGTAGAGAGCCATAGATCGCACTCCGTATTAACTCCTATGTTAAAGGTACCAAATGAATTGCATGTTTTAAAAAAGAAACAGGTTTTACCTACTTTTTAACGTTATCTAGTACATTATAACGATTCGGTAAGGAAGGCGACGCTCCGGGTCACGTTGCAATAAAATTGTGTAATTATTTTATCATCTGTGACCTGTTATTGCGAGCCCACAAAGACGACCTACTTACTCATTCAGTGTTTGTTACATTTTAAATTTAAATTATTTAATTCTTGGAAAGCTAAAGAGTACTCGGAACCGGGCTTATTTGAAGAGCGACTTAGGTGATAAGCTAAATCCCATTCGGGAAAGGCAAAGAGTATAGAGCGCCATTTCACTCTTGACTTGCACACCTCGATGGTAAGCGGTCACCGTTGCCTATAGGCGCATGCAATACTAGGGGTAACACTAGCGCATTGCCAATTTTATTCTATAAATAAATTCAACATAATTACATACACATCATCACAGAGTATAGAGCGACATTTCACTAAAATTGCACATCTCTTGCTTCTACATTCATCAATCTCTTCATACATGCCCGCCGGTTCCGAGTACTCTTTACCTTTCCATCATTGAGTACTTTGGTAATACTAATATGATCTAGAAATTTATACCTTGGCCTTCCACGGATTTTTATCCTCATACAATCTGGTTTTCTGCGAGAATATTAAACGTTAATGTCCGAATTCAAACAATAATTTAAACGTACTGTAGAAAATATGTATGTGCCTACATATTTGTTAAGAGAAGCATAGCTTTACTACCTTTTAAAAAATTGGATCCGCCCGGCTGGGGACTGTACTTTCACCTTACAGAAGACAGTAACATAACACTACTTTGATGTAGTGTTGTGTTTCTGCGGTAAGTAAGGTTGCCAGTGCTCCACGAGGATACACTGCGCTTGTAGTAATGCTAGCACAGTAAGGCCTCATCAACAACAGGGTTGGCAAACCGTTAGTGATACCCCTGGTATTGCTAGCGGCTATAGGCTACGGTGACTGCTTACCATCAGGCGGGCCGTATGCTTGTGTGCCAGAGTGGTGTAAAAAATGGACAGTCAAATAACACTACTCTTATAGTAGTGTTTTCTTCCTGCGGTAAGGGCACCAGAGCTGAGAGAATACACTGCTAGCACAGTAAGTCCTCTCACTAATAAAAACTGGCAACACACTAGTATCATACTGGTACTGCTGGTGACCGCTTACCAGCAGACGGGCCGTGCGTTTACTAGCCACCTTCGTAGTATAAAAGAAAAACACTTCCGTACCCAAATTGTGAGAACGGTTCGTTTGATATGTGAAGTGGGTTCGTTACCAAGAAATATTAAAAGTTATAAATCAGAAGAATAACAAAGCTCGCTAAAGTAAAAAAAAATCAACTCCTTTATTAACGTACTTGTTTTATAAAAGTTTCTTTGTTTTTTTAAATGGTTCAAAATTATATTTTTTTAGGAACTACACCCAAAATCTTCATGAAGGTTATAAATATGCATTTAATGAAAATACTACAGTGTTATTTTTAAGGATACACCGTGCCAGTTAGGCAATTTTAAAACTTTTTTATTGTTTTTATTGTCTGGGTAAGAGGTCTTTAGCCTGACCACAAAAAACCCTCGCTTTATTGCGGAAAGTTTTGGAACCAAACCGTTGCGGTCAACATTAAATTAACATTTATGTTTTAGCAAAATGAATGACATATTTTATTTAATTATTCCGATCAGAGGGCAAGATTTTATTTATCAGCCATATGAAACATATGAGTGAGTCAAGACTGAGAAAAAAAAATATACAATGCGAAAGTGAGTGGTAAAACATGCCCTGGAAGATTAAACTCTAACATTCTAGATCAAACTGTCAAAGTACTCAATGATGGAAAGGTAAAGAGTACTCGGAACCGGCGGGCATGTATGAAGAGATTGATGAATGTAGGAGAAGCGAAAGAGGTGTGCAAGTCAAGAGTGAAATGTCGCTCTATACTCTCTGCCTACCCCATGAGGGACTTGGCGTAAAGTTAGTACCTATGTAATATGGGTCAGACAGTCAAGATAAATTAAATCTGAGTCTGAGGTGTAATGTTTATATTTTCAAAGGAACATTTTGACATGACAAGGAGCCCACACCCTAAAGGTCAAAGGTCAAGGGTCTCAACTCGACCGCAAATGTCTAAGTACTTATAAAGGTAGCAATAAAACTAAAGCCAAACCCAATAATATTATTTTTAGATTGTAGTGTTGTTACACTGCAGTGTAGGTGCCTAAGGTAAATAATTATGAATATATTACCGTTTTTAATTCGATTGTCTGCCCGTCATTATCCTTCCTTACTATATCATAAACAACAAATGTGTGTCTGTCTGTCCGACTGATTTTAATATTTTCACGGGTAACTTACAGATTATTTTAAGTTCCACTTTTCGCCGGCGCAGCGCTGTTCATTTTCCTATACAAAATAGTATACTATAATATAAAAATGAATCGCTAAATGTGTAAGCGCAAATCTCGAGAGCAGCTGAACCGATTTCGCTAATTCTTTTTTTAGAATATTCCTTGAAGTACGAGGATGGTTCTTATGGAGAGAAAAAAATTAAAAAAATCCTGGTAAAGTCTAAAAACGGGTTGACAAAATATTTGATTACCCGTGCGAAGCGAGCTGCTAGTAATGTAATAAGAATCTAAAAGTGTTCTTGCGAAGGCTCTAAGCTACTAAGCGAATCCGGTGGTAGATTCTGACGATATGAAATTACTCGTAAAGTCTAGACTTTACGAGTTCTTTATTTGACTAGTCAAATAAAGATAATTGTGAGTTTGAGTTATGTTTAGTCTTTAGGAAAGCCTTAAGGAAATTAGGATGCATTAAAAATATTTTCTACTAGCTACCCGACAGACGTTGTCCTGTCTTAGCTTTGAAATCAGGTATCAAATACACCATAGGATATAAGACCTTTAGTTTATCCCGAAATTTTGAACATTCCGTTAAATATTTTTTTTTTTCTATTTAAAGAAACTTCTCCTGACATTATCAAATATAAAAACAAGAGAATCGTGATGCCGTGACCAAGGGAAATAGGGATTCAGTTTTATATAAATAAAATAAATAAATAAATAATGCTTGGACATTATCACACAACGCCATCTGGCCCCAAACTAAGCAAAGCTTGTACTATGGGAACCAGTAGCCGATATAATACTCATATACTTTTTTTTCGTAAATACATACTTATAATACATACCAAACGCCCAGACGCAAGACAAACATATTTGTCACATAAATGTTTGCCCCGGCGGGAATCGAACCCGCGACCTCTAGCGTAGCAGTCAGGTGTACTAACCACTAGACCAGCGGTCTGATATACAGAGATTATTGACCAATTTATCAAAATACGTATGTGTATGCTATGTTGACCGTCTGATATTCGAAATATTAATAAAAAACCTAATTGAATTTGTATATGGTAAATTATTCTAAAAATACGTGGGACACACGAATATGTTATCTTCTTGCATTTAAATGAGACACCGTTTGAAATTTGAATAAGTTTGTGTTAAATTAATGTTTTTGGTTTCTCATTTGTTCAAAATAAAGCATATAATATTTAAACCTGTCAAAAAAACAACAAAACAAAGTCTTGAATCTCTCAAAATATTTAAGATTCTTTTTGAAATACCTACAATATTTGACGTCAAAAGTCAAAATAAAGTACACTATTTTATCTTTGTTTTTTTTATAGCGCCAAGAGTTGCCCTTGATATAAGTGAGCAGTAAAACCGAAATGTCACCTGTTTTATTTTGTTACCAAATCGGGGTAACATTCACATTTTTAGACTTCTGTGCCGGTAGCAGGAACATTTTTCGACTACCTATTCGATAACGCAACTCGCGAAATGTCAAAATTGTCATACGAATTTTTAGTTCCACTTTTCACCGCCGCAGCGCTGTACATATTTCAATACAAAAATAGTCGAAGGCGATACGAAAACGTCGCAAATTTCAATTATATAAATTCATGCTCGCGCTACTGAAACTAAGAACATATACGTATTAAAATACATATGGTCTCGCTTTGATATACAATTGTCAGTTACTCTAAAGTCTAAACTAATTAGCTACTTCACAAAAAATCCTAGGTCTGTGACTTACTAGAATCCGTACAAATAAAAAAAAAAAGTACAAATATAAAAAAAAAAATTAAAAGTCTGTTTCAATGTCAAAATTACATTAGATATAAATATATATACAACGGGGCAATGCTGCCAGCCTTCTTGGCACCCTCCCGCGTGACAACAATTTGGGAAATGATTTTTTTTTTTTTTTTTTTTATAAGGTTAGTTTTAGTTTTAGATCGTATTATTATTGTCCCATTTATAATATTTATATCATGGAGATTTATATAATAGACTAGCGGCCGGCGCCGGCTTCGTACGGGTAGACATTAATCAAATATTTTGTCTACGCCATTGTAGACTTTTTTTTTTTTAATTATTCTCTCTGTAATAGCCATCCTCGTATTCAAGGAATATTCTAAATAAGCAATAAGCGCAAACGGTTAAGCTGCTCTCGAGATTTGCGCTTAGCAACACATGGTCTATATTCCATCCCATGGTTGCCTGGAAGAGATCGCCGAGAGTGATAAGGCCGCCATTTGTTCTGATATTTATGTATAACCTAAGCTAATTTATAAATGGTGTACAATAAAGTATTAAAATAAATAAATAAAATACAGCGATTAATTTTTATATTATAAAAGATATTTATTATGAGAACGAACCTCACTGGTAGATAGCTGATGCTATAAAGCATACTTTTATATTGGAAACATATGTGATAAAAGTTGTGCGAAACAAAATAAACCCTACGAAATTGGGAACTAAATCCGATTTCACCCCTTGTCACGTGTGCGAAGTCGCGGGCACAGCTTGATCTCTACTAAATCCTACTAATACTATAAATGCGAAAGTTTATGAGTATGGATGGATGTTTGTTACTCTTTCACGCAAAAACTACTGAACGGATTTAGATGAAATTTGGAACACAGATGATAACACATCGGATACTTTTTATCCCGGGAAAATGTTAGGTTCCGCTGGGATTCTAAGCTCAACGCGGACGAGGTCGCGGACAGAAACTAGTCTTTTAAATGATGAGTAATTTATGTCTATGAGAATCAATTGAAATGCAGGACATGGCAAATTTCACATGCACTAACAATGATTAAACACTTAAAGTAATTGTGGAATAAAAATATTTCCCCGTTCATTTTGTTAGTTTACTCATATAGATTCGATAAACCAACAAGCTACATATTTTATAAGATAACTAGCTACCCACCCCTACTTCGCACGGGTAGCAAAACTAAAGATTACTGTCGCACCATGAGTAATTCTGATATCATCACCAATTATTGACATGTGGGCAACTTAACTTATATATAGATACATATTTATTCAGATATATTTAAATTCATAGATAAACAAATTAATATCATATACATATTCAATATATATATTGATCACTTACATAAATAAATATTAAAAAAGGTTCTTCTGTGCCTGTGCTTACAGCTACTGTAGTGCTATACTGTTATTACTCCTTCTGTGTAAGTAAATAAATTATTTAAATATCTTGGGTGAATTGAGTAGTGTACTGATTTTACCAAATAAGACGCCACTCATACACACACCCCCCATTGACATATTTTAGTCATATTACACATAACTTTAAATGCATTATACATCTAGACCTTCCCCATAAATTATTCTGTCGAAAAGCGAAAACCATATGAAAATCCGTCTAGTAGTTATTGAGTTAATCACGATCAGACAGATAGACGCCGCGGGAGGACTTTGTTTTTTGGCATGTAGTGATTAGAATTTCTGCATGATGGTGCGTTATGACCAATTAATGGACATTGGACATTCCAGTACTTTTATTATATACTAGCTTTTGCCTCGCGACTTATATTACTTAATACTTATCTAAAATAAACTTAACTACTTGTGACCGCGACTTCGTACAGTTTTTTTCATTTTTCACAATTTCAAGGATTTTTTTTTGGGCGGAATTATATTTTTCTCAAATAAAAGGGCTCTGTAGTGTAGCATCAGCTATCTGCCAGCGAAGGTCCCGTTCAAATCGGTCCAGCCGTTTCCGAGGTAACCCGGAACAAACAGACAGACAGTCAAAACATTTTTAAACTGGTTTTTCGTATGCATTAAGTAAATGTAATATAAAAAAAATTAAAAATGTTAATTATATGTATTGCTTTTAGTTTCAAAACAGTAATTGCTGAGTTTCTTGGCAGATTCTTCTCAGCAAAACCGACCTTCCGAAACAGGTGGTAGATTCTGACGATTTGAAAGTGCTTGTCTGTAAAGTCTAGTCAAATAAAAATCATATTGAGTTTGAGTTTGAAAAGCTGCTATTTTGACATTACAATCAGACACTGGTAGTTTTTTTTAGTATATGGTTAGTTACTTGTACAGGAAAACCTATAGCTGAACGGATTTATTTAACAAAAGTATCGACTACATACTTTAATAGTCCATAAATTATATTTAGTAGACCGGAAAAACACATGTTTACAATATATTTCAATTTGGGATTTCCTAAATTGTTCCAATAAATAAATTGGAGCCGCCCTACTAGTGACTGTACCACTTTACAGACGACCGCAGTCAAATAACACTACTTTGATGTAGTGTTGTGTTTCTGCGGTGAGTGCTCCACGAGTATACGCTGCGCTTGTAGTAATGCTAGCACAATCCTCATCAACAACAGGGTTGGCAACTCGTTAGTGATACCCCTAGTATTGCTAGCGGCTATAGGCTACGGTGATTGCTTACCATCAGGTGGGCCGTACGCTTGTGTGCCACCTTAGGGGTATATAAAAAAAACGAATCGATTGACACCTTATTCATCAAAATCGGACGAATAATTAAGGCGCTACTGAGGCACATGTGTAAACACAAACATACATACAACCCATTAATATTATATGCGTAAACATAGACTACTAAAACCTTCCTTTTGACTTCGTAGTCGAGCAAAAACAAGACACCAACATAATAAGTACATTTATTTCTTAAACTTTTTGGTTTTCGAAATCAGTTCAGCTTTTCTTGTTTTGTGTCAGATACAAAGTGCATCGAAAAAGCAATAAAAAGGATTGATTTGCCATTAAACGTCGATGAGCTGTCTCTTTTTCAAAAGAGAGTAATCTCTGCCTACTGCCTACCTATTCGTCGGCAGCGCGAGTGATACCCCTGGTGTTGCAAACGTCCATAGGCTACGGTAACCGTTTACCATCAGGCGGGCCGAATGCTTTTTTACCACCTTGGTGGTATAGATTTTAATAAATTATACATATTAAATATTTATTGATGATGTAAACGCGAAAATAATTAATTACAGTTTAAAATCTTAGTATTGGGGTTCCATTGCACATTAGGTAGGGCCTTGTGGTTGAAGCCACAGCCTGTCTTCTGATGGGCCCAAGTTCAAATCCCGGCCTGTATGAATGAGTTTTTCTAAGCTCACACCCTGAGCTTTTAAAAAGATAGGTAGAGCTAAATAGAGGTTAAACATTAATAACTTAATACATAATTTTAGCAAATGCGAAATTTTTGTAAACAACAGCGACTTAATTATAAATGACGTTAAACAAAAATTTAATACTTTGGCTCCAAATATTAAAATAGTAAACAGCAATTCCCTTTACCTTTTAGGTTCTCCAATTTTTGATGAATCTATTTCTGAATATATTAATACTATAATAAATAAATTTCAAAATTCTGCTGATCGTCTCCTTGAAATTAGTCCACATTATGCACTTTGCATCTTAAAATTCTGTCTTTTCGTCCCAAAATTTACATACGTGCTCCGTTGCTGCTCCTTTTGGAACCACCCAAATCTTTTGACACAATAGATGACTTAATCAAAATTAGCTTAGAATCCATTCTTAATATGCAACTGAACGAGCAATCTTGGACCCAAGCATCCCTACCCATCCGTTATGGTGGTTTAGGGATACGCATAATTTCCTGTGTCGCTTTACCAGCCTTCCTATCTTCTGTCCATAGTTCAGCAAATCTCATAAGTCAAATTTTAAGGGCATCCCCTTCAAACTTTAAGATTGCTGGCTTGGAAGAAGCTAGAAACGCTTTCTTAATTGCAAGCCCAGGTCAAAATTTTCCAGTTTCTCCAAATTCACAGAGGAGCTGGGACGACATAAGCTGCAAATTGACTTATGACAATCTTTTGAGCTGTAGTACAGGTTCGGCGCGTGCTAGGCTCTTGGCCGTGGGTGCGCGTGAGGCCGGCTACTGGCTCCACGCGTACCCTTCGTCAAATACAGGAACATTTCTTGAGCCTGACACGCTCCGAATCGCAACCTGTCTACGGCTTGGGGTTCCGGTCTGCGCTCCTCATAAATGTCCCTGTGGCAGTGATGTCGACAAGCTAGGACATCACGGACTGTCATGCCAAAAAAGTGCAGGCCGCTTCTCGAGACATGCCGCACTAAACGATATCATACGCTGGTCCCTTGCCACCGTCAACGTGCCAAGTCTACTTGAGCCGACTGGTATTGCAAGAGACGATGGCAAGACACCGGACGGTATGAGTTTGATTCCATGGAAGATGGGCCGGGTGCTGGTATGGGATGCAACCTGTTCAGACACGTTAGCCCCTTCCCATCTACATGGAACCAACAACAGAGCTGGTGCGGCTTGTGAAGCGGCTGAAAAAGCTAAAGCGTGCAAATACAGGGGTCTAGGCTCCGAATATGATTTTGTACCATTCGGTGTCGAGACCCTTGGTCCGTGGGGTCCGCTATAAGGCTTTTTAAGGAAATAGCAAAAAGGTTAGTTGACATCACAGGAGACCGAAGAGCTGGCAGCTACCTCGGACAAAGATTAAGTCTTGCTATTCAGAGGGGGAACGCTGCCAGTATCTTCGGAACCTTGCCCACAGGGACTCCGTTTAATAATATGTTTTAATATTTATATTATATTTTTAAGGTTTTTAGTTTTAGGTTATGTAATAATTATATATTGCTAATTTAAGTTCTCAATATTATATAACATCGCTTGCTCACTGCTTAATATATTTAAATTAGTGTTGCAAAAAAAAACGTAATATACATACATAAAAAAACAATGCCAAAACCCGCAAAAGAAATTAATTACTCACACATTATTTAGTAATCCAAATTTTCATCTTAAATTAACTAGCACTCGACCACAATTTTATTAGCTGAACACGCTAAGCCGTTTATGATAATCGCTCATACATACACGCAATTTAATATGATACGTGTATTGTTTTGAGATGTCACGCGTGCACTAAATACAGTAGGGGATATCGGTATCAATATATTTAAGTTAGCACTTGTACCCGAGTTTACTTGGCCTATTTAAATCTTTACCTGTAAAGATGGTTGTGAATTAGCTCCTTAAATTTTTTGTGCATAAAATCGTTCTCTTAATATATTTAAAAAAGTCAATCCGACAATATAATTATGATAAAATTAATTTACTTTACTCTGCTCAAAAAATATATTAAACAAAATGTTTTGTATAAAAATATATTGAATGGAATGAAAATGGGAATAAACCTATAATAATATTTTGTATTTAATAAATATGATTTTCCGCAAAGCAACGCCCGATTCTATTCGATTATAATGCAATCGTAACGTTCAAGACGTTGTTTATTATTTTTTACAAAAAAAAAGTATACTATACATACATTTTTGTAAAAAAATATGTCGTGGCTAGGCTAGGATGTAGGAACCTTCAGATCAAAAACGGACAATTTAAATTCTCCTTTAAAATGAATTAATAATTCTTAATTCTTTTTAAATTAAAGAAACTTTGGTTTACAGAAAGAAAGTTTATAGTTTTTGGTAGGAACTAGTTGCCAGCTTTTACCAAAGAAAGTCTACAAGAATATTATTATTTCTTACCTATACACACGAACAGACATGGTCTTACAGTTTTTAATATTATGTTTCACATATTTTAATCAGTGTGGAAAATCACTTCGATGCTGTCCGACCGTTGGGGAAAAAATAAAAAAAGACATCGGCGCGGGGCGCAATGAAATATGAAGCTATATAGGCACTAGCTTTTGTCCGTGTCTCCGCCCACGTGTTAATATTGAAATTTTAAAACAACGTTTACAATCCTGGGAAATTACTTGTTTTCCAGATAAAAGTACTACTCTTTATTTGATTCAGAGCACAGTCAAATCTATCTATATAATTAAAAAAAACATAAAAGTCGAAATATATGTACGCGCATAATTTCCGAACAACTAAACCAATTTTTTATTTTTATTTTGTTTCTTTTACAAAGAAAATCTTTAAAATCTTGGGATAGTTTAAAAAAAAAGTGATATGTAAAGTGAGTTTTATGAAAAACCGTTCAATTGTTTTTGAGTTTATCGCGTTCGACAGATGGTCGATGGTTTTCTATAAATATGTAGAAGTAGGTATGTACCATGTAGATACTTACCTACTATCTTTGTGAGATACTACAAACAAATATGATTGTCTGTGCGCGACTGTGATATTTATAAAGATTTTTTCTTAAAAAAGCTATTTGCTAACAATCAAAATTAAACCGAAGTGTTTGGCCGTCTTCATCCACGGTGATCTCCAAATTTTTTTACGGGACTTTCACAGACAAGAATAGAAGTAGTTCAGAAAGTAATCTAGGCTTAGAGGAATATCTTTTTAACCCAAAATACTACGGTCACCTTGGGAATTTACTAAAAACTATCACTTACGGGGACTCAGACTAACGAATAGTTAGTTATATAAAAGCGAGCGAGCCTTGCAGTAGTCGCATATGATGAACATCAGACATCTGACAGCCAACTCTAAAATCGCACTCAATCATTGGTCAAATCAAATAGCGCGCACTTCACAGGGTTCCTGTAATGTAACACACTTCCGTCTCTTTTCACAAAATCCCTCCCACAGCAGGAAAGCTAGAGAAAAGATGTAGGTACGGCAAAACTATAAATTAAGTATAAAATATACTTAATTAAATATATTGTTTAATATACTAGTTGTAGACCCATATAGAATTCTATACCGGTAGCAGGAACATCGTTCGCCTACGTATTCCAAAACATGTCGAAATGTCGGAATTTTTAGTTCCACTTTTCGCCGCTGCAGCGCTGTTCATTTTCCCATACAAAAATTGTCGAAGGCGATAATCAAATCAAATCAAAACTCATTTATTCAGTTTAGACCCTAATAAGGCACTTATGAAGGTCTAAATTACCACCGGTTCGGAAAAAAAGCCACCTGAGAAGAACCGGCAGAAACACAGTGCTCTGTCTTTTTTTTCATGTAACAATAATTATATAACGAATTGTAACAAACTTACTTGACTTAACTTCTTGCTAGGGCTACTGTTGTCACATAATAATATTCAAGAAAACCTAGATGTGAAGCAAGTATTGCCACAGTTAAATTCAACCCATGCAGGTGAGAATTTATTTCTTTTGGAACCGCTTTCGAGATCACGTGTATTCAAAGTCCTCTTATAAATACGTACTGTTGTTAAATGCAATTAGCTTACCTTGACGTTTAAAGATCAGAAGTGAAAATAAACTTTGCGGAGACTGTAACAAAAAAACCAACTTCAGTTCTTAATGGCCGAAAATTGAAAGACAATTCTGATGGTCATTTTTTATACCACTAAGGTGGCAGTCAAGCGTACGGCCCATCTGATGGTAAGCAGTCACCGTAGCCGCTAGCAATACCAGGGGTATCACTAACGGGCTAGCGTTACTACTAGCGCAGCGTATCCTCGTGGAGCACTGGCAACCTTACTTACCGCAGAAACACAATATTACATCAATGTAGTGTTATTTGACTGCAGTCTTCTGTAAGGTGGAGGTATAGGCCCCAGCTGGGCGGCTCCTTTTTAATGGGAAAGCCCACGGGAGATTCCATTTCGCCTTACCCCTGCTATTGCAAGCGTCCATAGGCTACGGTAACCGTACAACAAGGGCCGTATTCTTCACAATCACTACATAGTATAAAACAAAGTAGCTTCCCGCTGTCTGTCTGTCCCTATGTATGTTTAGATCTTAAAACTTCTACGCAAAGGATTTTAATGTAGTTTTTTTAATAAATAGAGTGATTCAAGAGGAAGGTTTTTATGTGTTATGTCATTTAGCTTTTGTGTAACCCTTGCGAAGCCTGAGCGGGTCGCAAAGTAATAATAATAACAATGCTTGGACATTATCACACAGCGCCATCTGGGCCAAAACTAAACAAAGCTTGTACCATGGGAACCAGCAGCTGATACAGTACTTATATACTTGGTTTTCTAACATTATAAAGAGGAAATATGTGATCGTTTGTTTGTATTGAATAGGCTCCAAAACTACTGGACCGATTTAAACAATTCTTTTACCGTTAGAAAGGAACATTATCACTGAGTAACATAGGCTATATATTATATTAGCAGCACGCCCCGGCTTCGTACGGGTAGACAAAATATTTGATGTCTATCCGTACGAAGCTGGGGCGGGCCGCTAGTATAAGGTTGCCGGTACTCCACGAGGATACGCTGGGCTAGTAGTAATGCTGCTAGCACAGTGAGTCCTCATCAACTACATGGTTGGAAACCTGTTAGTGTGACTGCTTACCATCAGATGGGCCGTATGCTTGTGTGTCACCTAAGTGGCATAAAAAATGGTACCCGTGTGAAGTCGCGGGGAAAACAGCTGGTACATAAATATCGTCAGAAGAAAACCGACATACATTCTCGTTGCGGTTCCGTTACAGATAAGTGACTGGTCTATATTGTACGCTGCGATTATTAATACATAATTGACTGTTATTACAACACATTAGATAGTTTAACCGTATTAGTGTCGTTATCGTAAAATTATTACATTAGGTTAGAAATAAATTAAGCGCCACTGAACAGACCGATAAAATTTATTTATCTATACAAACAAATAAATTCCAAATGTCTTTTTGTAGTGTTGTCACCGGAAGATAACAAGAACCGCAAATTTATAAATTTCCTAGGAAATTCTAGGAAATTTATCAACCTTCGTAGGATTCTAAACGAGAGATTCATTGTATTAATTTACGTTCACCGTTTGTAACATTGTAGTCCGACATGGCCGTGATAGGTTAGAGGCGTAGCGTAGCACCCGCCTTAGCCGACGTTGGTTGTTTTTTTTGTTCGGTAAGTTTATTAATTTGCGAAAATGTGGGCGTAAATTAATACAATTAATCTCTCGTTTAGAATCCTACGAAGGTTTCCTAGGAAAAGGAAGCCAAAAAGCGCAGCGGCGGACGGCCCCCACTAGATGGCCTGATAAAGGTCGCTGGCAAGCGTTGGATGCGGGCCGCATTGAATCGGTCTGCGTGGACATCTATAGGGCAGGCCTATGTTCAAAGGTTCAGCAGTGGACGTCTATCGGCTGAAGACGGTCTTTATGTCTACATGTAATCTCCAAGGTCCAAATACTGGCCACGATCAATGATACTTAACTTCCTAGATCGATTGATATGCGCAGCCATCACTCGGTTTTACTCTTTTCCCGACCAATTAATTTGCTAAACAAGTAAATAAATTAAAATTTTTAGACTTTATCAAGATAATTTCCTACACTACAGCATCGGAAAGGCGTTTATAAATCTTACTACCGTCAGAAATATGTTGACAGGTAGAATCTCATTTTGTATCTGCATACCTTGCTTTAAGGCTATTGTAATTAATCCAAAATGATTAATTAGTAGGTACCTTCTTATAGGAAATCTCAGTCAACACTGCTATGTTTTCTTTCTGATGTGAGTAAGGGCACCAGTGACAGGTAGCAAGATCATATTTCGACTATGTATGTATTTGAAAACGTCTCATAATGTCAAAATTTTTAGTTGCACTTTTCACCGCCGCAGCGTTGTTCACTTTACCATATCGTCGACCGGTTCAATTGGAGTAAGGGACAAAGTACGACTTTTCAGGAGAGGCCAGGAGTACAATATTTTTTTTCGGAAAATCGCCTATAACCTTTTTGTTATTAACCTTTTATCAATTTAACACTGTTTATCTTGTATTTGAGTGAATGAAGACAAAGGAGCGTGCCGTATAAAATAATACCATTCATGATAAGTTTGTGTTGCATAGTAACACTAAAATAGTAGTAATGTAAATTTATGTGCTGGCAGCACTCGCTCTCTCTCCCGCCAACATCCGAATATACAAGTCGGGTGCTGTTGTAATTAAAAGTTTATTTGCAAACAATTAGTGTATGATCTATGTTTGCAAATGCGAGTTTTCCGACCCTATGCAACAGCCCTACACACTCAACAAATTCTAGCCGCCAGGAGGCGCGACAGTTAGTTATATATAAGTACGATTGAAAATAGGAGGGGCAACATGATTTGCCATTTGCTACGACATGACGCAATTATACGAAATATCATAGAGGTAAAGATCGAAGGAAAGCGTGGTAGAGGAAGGCCGAGGATAAGTTACCTGCAACAGATAAAGACGAAGGCTAACGTTATGTCGTACCAAGAGGTCAAAGAGATGGCTAACGATAGAACGGCTTGGTGATTGCTCCACCGACAAGAGCCTAGCTCTTAAATAAATGATGATGATAATTGATAAGTTAGTTTGGAATAAGATATTATTCGCAAATACCCGTAGTATGGACAGTAATACTTGTACCTCAGAGTAGATAATATACCGCGTACAAGTACATAATCTACTCTGCGACTAAGACCGAAAAAAATGGTTTTGTAGGTTTGAGGTCTGAGCTCTGTTCCTATAATACTAGCACAGTAATTATTATTATCTACCCCGAGATACTTGTGCTCCATCTTCAATTTCTGTACAAGTCACGCCATCTACTGCAATTTACTAGAACCAAAATTGTTATAGAAAGATAAATAACAAGTGACTAACGTATACTTAAACCTCTAGCGTGCTTCAGTTATTATTCTGAGACTTAAACAGATTAAGTATTTATAAGACACGCAGTGTACTCAAGATAAGGCTAAAAACTATCTTTTCTCAGGCTTGTACTAAGACGTTTACTAAATTTTTCGACAAAGTATGCCATCTTTTTAAATTTCCCAGAACTAAAATTGCAACATTTTTATTTTGTTCGTTCACTCACCAACAGTGTGTCCAGAGTTAATAGGATCTTGTGATTTAAGCATAATAAAGACATATACCTACGGCGGTATGTTGCCAAAGATGACAAAAATCATTATTTTTACCTTCATAACCATTTCATAACTATTGCAGTAGTCCTACGCATTTACCATAAGATAAAGTGTTTTGTGTTAAAAATAAGTATTAAGTTTTAGTAATCGATCCAAAGTGAATCGTAATATGTGAATGTACTTTTATATGAGATTAAGTGAAAATTTTCTAATATTTTCATTATTATTATTTGAGCATTCTCAAACTCAAACTCAAAATAATCTTTATTGGACTAGACTACAGCGAAGCACTTTTAAATCGTCAGAATCTACCACCGGGTAGTTTTTTGCTGAGAAGAATCCGGCAAGAAACTCAGCAGTTACTCTTTTAAAATCAAAAGAAATACATATCATTTCCATTTCAATGACATTATTTTTCAGCATTTTTTAAGCAGATTTCCTTAATTTATATATGGTCACACAGCTCACTGAATAATTTAATATTCACTCATCAGTTCAGTATTCGCAGTCATTCTTATCATTCATTCCATTATAGAAACAGGTGATTGATGGACTTGACTTGAATTTGGCAGTTTTAAAAAATCCGTCTTTCACTTTGTTGTTCACGTTGCTTTTCCATTATATTTCTGATTTATATAGAATTTAATTCGATAATTGTTATTTAAAATTAACGCTAACAGTAATAACCGAGTTATTAATTGGTTGTTATTACCAAAAAGTGCCGTGCTTGTGTTATTAATATCGTGTTGCGGAAACAGCTGACTCTTATTCGGAATAATATATTTCAATTTGGTAAGTAAAGAAATTAATTAGAGTATAAGACATGTGTTCGTGCTTTGAACACCACTTACTGTATTTTAACTTCTTTCGTATTTAAATATTGTTTGGAGACCTTAAATAAGTTTCGCAATGTTTTGTAAGTGTTTTTTGGCACGTTTTAAAAAACGTTCTCAACCTTCGTAGTTTTTAAACTTTTACTAACATAAAACTCCTGTAATTTACCGCGGATTAATTAAAATATTCTTACAACTACAAAATGAGAAGTATTTCAGTTTAAATATGAGATAAATAAGTTGGCAGTCGTTGGTATTCCCTTTTTGTAAGGGGAAGTAAAATCTTTATAACTAAAGTCAAACCGCGTTAGATCGAGTGCTGGAAAGGTGAGGGTCATCATTAAATGCCGCTTCCTAGATAGCAAATATTTTTTTGTTAGTTCATTTGCTTGCCTGTTTTACATCAAACAAATCAGATCAAAATTAAACAGCCGATAATATTTTGCGTGGATTTACCTGTTACCTGTACCTGTACCATTACCTGTAATAATAAATATTTTATATATTGATATTTAAAAATCTCTTACAAATATGTACTAGTTAATTTGTTAGGTACTCCATTTTTTTAAAATCTAAAACTACAGCTCCTCCCCGGCTTCGCACGGTAGACTGTTATTAAATATTTTGCCTGCCCGTGCAAATCCCGGGCGGGCTGCTAGTATAATATATAGCCTATGTATTCAGTGATAATGTAGCTTTATAATGGTGAAAGAATTTTTGAAATTGGTCCAGTAGTTTCGGAGCCTATTCAATACAAACATACAAAAATACAAATGTTTCCCTCTTTATAATATTTGTATAGATGGTAGGAGATGAATTTTGTTAACAAATGTACTAAAATGTTAGAAAAATAATTATACCCAAGGCACACTGAAATTCTTCATCTACTTTTTTATATTTAAAAATGTAGAGTAATAAGCAATTATGGCTTAGGTTGAGTTGCTTTTCGTATTTCATTACATATAGTATGTGTATATAATTTTACAATTTGTTATACTGGCTATTTCTATATGTTCCATCTATATCTGCCATCCCCAAACATTAAGGGCATTAACCCAACCATTGTACATATGTTGCCTTTTCAGTTTTCAGTTAAATTCAGACAACCATAATATTTATACAAGAAATAGAAACAAAATTGTGGCTCCTAGGTTTAGACTAACAAAAGTAAATAAATCATTTATGGGAAACTGCATCCGTTTTTACAATAAAATCCCACAATCTATTACCGAATTAAATTATGATAAGTTAAGGACTCATGTCAAAAGAATTTTGATAAATAAAGCCTATTTTAAAATTAATGATTATTTAAATGATAAAAATGCTTGGAATATATAGACTTACTCTGCACAAGTGGCTCCCCGCTCCTGGTAATTGTAATAGTTTAAAATATGTATTTTATGAAAGCAGTGACAAAACCAACTTGGTAGCTTTCATTTTGATATTTGTAATTTCATACCAATGTCTAGAAGAATTTTGTTACAAATTGTTATATAATGATTGTTACATGAAAAATAAGACAGAGCACTGAGTTTCTTGCCGGTTCTTCTCAGGTGGCTTTTTTTCCGAACCGGTGGTAATTTAGACCTTCATAAGTGCCTTATTAGGGCCTAAACTGAATAAATTATTTTTGATTTTGATTTTGATTTTTGATTTTAACTTAAGGCTAAGATGAAGATTATATTTTCTTGTGTTTTACCTCAAAAGGAACTCTTATAGGATCACTTTGTTGTGCGTCTGTTTGTCTGTCTGTCTGTCTGTCTATCAAGGCCTTTTTTCCCAAGAATGCGTGAAGTATATCAAGTTGAAATTAATATAAAATACCCGGGTCTATGGTCTCTTTCAGCTGTGAAAATATCAAACTTGTAAGTCAATGTGAAGAAAAGATATGACGGTTTATGTTGCAAATTTTCGCATATTTGGTGATTTAATTAGGGAATCAAACCTATATATATATATATGGGTACATACAGAATATGTAGTTTAATAACAAAAAAAAGCGAATTTACTATATATAACAATCTTACAAAATGAGAAGTTTGTACGGAACCCTCGGTGCGCGAGTCCGACTCACACTTGGCTTTTTTTTTATAGATTTTCTGTATTTTCCATCTCAGCAGTATTTAAGCTACCTACTTACACTAAATAAGAATTTATTTTAAACTAGCTATAGCTTTAGCTCTACTCTCATCCCTTGGGAACCATACAACTTTCCAGGATGAAAAGTATCCTATAGATATGATAATCTAGCTTATAAGCTACCTCCATTCCAAATTTCATACAAATCCATTCAGCCGTTCAGTCGTGAAGAGGGTACAAACACACACACACAAACAAAATTACTAAACTAATCTAATTTGACAGGTCTTAAAGTATAGCTATCCTTATTTAACCCCGCACATGAGAAACGGATAGCAAGACGTTTTAGTACTGTCAAATTAGTTAAGTTTAGTAATTTTGAACAACAGAATTGGCACCATTGTGATACCAACATGTGATATTGTGCATATTTCACAATTTATATATTGAAACTGTTTGTAATTGTGTAAGTGATGTTGTTGATATAATTATATGCTTGTGTGTTTAGCTTGGGTAATTATTTAATTCAGAACAAAGGCTGTATCACTCATTACATGTTGATCTACACTATCTGCACTTCTACACTATATAATATATCTAATATATAAAATTCTCGTGTCACAGTTTTCGTTGCCATACTCCTCCGAAACGGCTTGACCGATTTTGATGAAATTTTTTGTGCTTATCCGGTATCTATGAGAATCGGCCAACATCTTTTTTTCATCCCCATAAATGCAAAAAAAAATTGTCCACACGAGCGAAGCCGGGGCGGGCAACTAGTATTATATATAATAATATTATAAAGAGGAAAGATTTGTATTTTTGTATGTATTGAATAGGCTCCGAAACGACTGGACCGATTTCAGAAATTCTTTCACCTTTAGAAAGCTAAATTATCACTGAGTAACATATGCTATACATTTTACTAGCTGCCCGCCCCGACTCCGCACGGGTGAACAAAATATTTGATAAATGTCTATGCCCCGAAACGAATGTCTACCCGTGGGAAGCCGGGGCAGGCCGCTAGTAGAGTAGGTAAACGAACCTACGTCCTTTCTTGTTATGTTTGAGTTGTATTTGTTTAGCTTCTACAACTAGCTGTGCCCGCGACTGCACGCGTGAATTTGTTTTCTATTCACAATTTCATGTTTTTTTCTGTAATGTATAACAAAAAATAACGTTGCACACAAACATACGGCCCATCTGATGGATAGCCGCTAGCAATACCAGAGGTATCACTAACGGGTTGCCAGCCCTTTTCAGTTGTTGATGAGGACTCACTGTGCTAGCAGCATTTCTACTAGCGCAGCGTGTCCTCGTGGAGCACTGGCAACACTACATCAAAATCTCATTTGACTGCGGTCTTCTGTAAGGCTGAGGTACAGTCCTCAGTCGGGCGGCTTCCATTTTAATGACAGAACTCACAGGAGATCCTAATTTGTCCCACCTCCCTCTCTTTTTAAGCTCATGGTGTGATTAATCACTGTGTTTACGCTTAGAAATACCCATTGGTACAAGCCGGGTTTGAACCTGGGCCCATCAGATGCCAGGCCGTTGCTTCAACCACAAGACCACCACGGCTTGTTTTCCGTGTACCTACATGTTCAAGTTGCTCAATTAAACACCATCTTAATGGTTACTTGATGGAAAGTTTATTATCGCCTGTTTATGTTCTGTTGCCATGGCGACGACTGCACAACCCCGTCTCGCATTATGCAGAGATTAATTTTAGTGTTAAAGATCTAAAGATCAGTAGAAGTGTATATATAATAATTGTATATCTTGACGCCTTCCCCGAAGAGGTAGGCAGAGTTACAACACCCACTTTCCACCGAAGATAATTTGGTGCCAACGTGCCAGATGATGATCCGTTGCCGTCTCTTAGGCACTACATGCGTCCTTGAATTTTATCTCAGACGTATGCAAGTTTCCTCACGATGTTTTCCTTCACCGTATTCTATATATAATTATACTGGAAAACCACTACATGCATCGTCACGAGTCGTTCGTGTTAGGCAGAGAGTAAAGAACGCCATTTCACCTTCGCCTTGCACATCTAGCTACTTTCATAATGACATTCATCCCTGTATTCTTAAGTCTTCGTCGACTCTTTGACCATAGGTGGGTCAATGACCACCACATTCATATAATATGGAACTTTTCTTACCACGTTATTCTCATTCCTCCGCATAACAGGAACCCAATCCTATCTATAATATAAAAATGAATCGCTGAATGTGTTGCTAAGCGCAAATCTCGAGAACAGTTGAACCGATATCGCTAATTCTTTTTGTAGAATTGAAGAACGAGGATGGTTCTTACGGAGAGAAAATTTGTAAAAATTGCCTGAAACCGTGTAACACGATGTGTACACAAACAGTAACAAAGAAACGAGTTTTTTTTGGCTTTCACTGGCAGATAGCTAATATTACAGGGCGTAACTTGGGATACTTTTATATCTGAAGTTAGGGTTCGCGCAAAAAAATAAACTCAATTGTACACAAAGTGAATTCCACGCGTACGAAGTCCCGGGCACAGCTAGTCTATGCCTACTATCTACACTGATATTATAAACAGATGAGTATTTGTGTATTTAATCTAAAAAATATGTAATTCTTAAATTAAAAAACAATTGATCCAATTTTAAAAATTCTTTCACCAACAGAACACTATATTATCACTGAGTAACACAGGCTATATACTATAATAGCTGTTCCCCGCGACTTCGTCTGCATTTTGTTAAAGACAAACGTAGCCTATGTTCTTCCCCAGGACATAATCTATCTCCTTGCCAAATTTTATTACAATCCGTTCAGCCGTTTAGTCGTGAAAAGGTAGCAAACAAACAAACTGATTTCCTTTCGCATATACAATAATATTAGTATATGAATTGATACACGGACGAAGTCGCGAGGAAATAGATAGTATATTGAATTATATATATTACATATATTATGTTGTTTTGGTATGGTTTGGAATGAAGATAACGTGGTAAGAAAGGTTTTATATATGAATGTGGACGGGTACAGGGGTCGAGGTAGACCTAAGAAAAGATGGATGGATTGTGTGAAAGATGAAATGGCCAGAAAGGAAGTGAATACAAAGATGACGGCTGATAGAGAAGGATGGAAGAGTAATACATATTGCGCCGACCCCAAATAATATGGGATAAGGGCAGGAGAATGATGTCATATATTATATTGTTTCATACGATCTGATAGTAGGTAGTTAGGTACGTAAAATATTTCTCCTGAATCAACAACAGCTTGCAATAAGATTAGTCACTATGTACCTATTTTATTGTCAGCGGGTTTTCCCTATGTACGGAGAAAACGCGATATTTTCAAATCAATTCCATTCAGCTTTTATTGAGTTATTAACCGCAGTTTGTATTACAATCACATTTTACTATATAAATAACTAGCTGTTTTCCCCGCGACTTCGTCCGCGTATCAATATAATTTATAGCCTATGTTACTCAGTGATAATGTAGCTTTGTATTGGCAAAAGATTTTTTGAAATCGGTCCACTAGTTTCGGAGCCTATTCAACACAAACAGACAATCAAATCTTTCCTCTTTATAATATTATAGTGTAGATTACCTTCGGCTACTATTACTTCTGTGCTAATTGTACAATCTATACACTTATAATATTACTAGCTTCTGCCCGCGACTACGTCCGCGTTGAGCTTACAATCTCAGAGGAACCTAAATTTACCCGGGATATAAACATTTGCCCTTGTTAAAAAAATCCCGGGTTAAAAAGTATCCTATGAGTTAATCCAGGTTATCAATTATCTGTGTTCCAAATCCGTTGAGTAGTTTTTGCGCGAAAGAGTAACAAACATCCATCCATCCATACACACAAACTTTCGCATTTTTAATATTAGTAGGATAAATGCGAAAGTAATTCTGTTTTTTGTTTGCTACCATCACGACTAAACGGCTGAACGGATCGTAATGAGATTTAGGAAACCGATGGATCATAACCTGGGGAAGGAAATAAAAAATAAAATGAAAAAGAAAAGGAAAAAAATAAAATAGGCTATATTTATCTAGAACCACGCGAGCGAAGCCGCGGCCAAAAGCTAGTAGAATATAATAATGTTTCCTATCATAAATTGTATCCTCTTTTTCTGATATAAGTGTATCTAATATTCTATCTATGTATTTGATGTACATAATATACTAGGTTAAAGAAGATTGAGTTGCTGAATCTATTTAGGTCACGGCGCATCACATCACAGTATTCAAATACGACTCGTTATCAATTATAATTGTAATGTAATTGTCAGAGCTTAGTAAAGTACCTAGATACAGTTTAATTTATGCAGATAAAGAACAGTTTAATTTGCAGACAGTGTTTTTTTTTCTACAAAAAGATTCTTCATGATTTTTTTAATTTTCATGCAAGCTTAGTTTATACTATATATACTAATATTATAAAGAGGATATATATTATATAATTGTCATGGTATGGGCTTGTTATGCGGAGGAATGAGGATAACGTGGTAAGAAAGGTTTTATGTATGAATGTGGACGGATACAGGGGTCGAGGTAGACCTAAGAAAAGATGGATGGATTGTGTGAAAGATGACATGGCCAGAATGGAAGTGAATACAGATGACGGCTGATAGAGAAGGATGGAAGAGAAATACATATTGCGCCGACCACAAATAATATGGGATAAGGGCAGGAGAATGATGATATAATATATATATTATACTAGCTGCCCGCCCCGGCTTCGCACGGGTAGACAAAATATTTGTTAAATGTCTACCCGTGTGAAGCCGGGGCGGGCAGCTATGTATATTAATTTTATGGGAAATGGGTGGCTTAGTCGCTCTCTCAGTCTGCCGCCCTGGGCAAAGGGGTCATTTATACGCCCCTAGGGCCAGCGCTGCTTGTTTGCCACCTTAGTCTATACATCTACAATAATATGAAAGATTCAGCCTAGGGGGCCCTGGATACGCCCTTGTATATAAGTCCGGGTGAAACCAAAGCATGCACTATCACCCAACGGGACGCCTGACCAGTTTAAAATTGTGTTTGCTTGCACTTGTATCTGTATAACTAGCCCCACCCTGCTCCTTGTACACTTATTGTGACCAATAGAAGACTTAAAACATCTCTTTTGTGCTTAAATCCTTTGTTTATTAAATTAATTATATTGCTCTTGCTTATTGGTTTGTTGACTTAAGGTAATAAATATTGCACATGTTAACCAGATGTGGACCTTTGTTATTGTGTCGTCCCGAAATCGAGCAGTACTATTGGTTTTCAAAAACAATGCAATGTGGGGGCTATTGACCGGTCACTTCACAGAATATGCACCGTTGTGGTGTCAAGGTGATCGTTTCGGCGATGGTACCTAGTTGCAGTGACGCGTTGTGTTATGGCATCACGACTCCAGATCTCTGGAAACGAGAGTGTTATTAAACAAACACCACGGTGACACTTATAACAGTTTCTGTTTATAGATTTTTCCATAAACATTTCCATTTGGCGAGAGTTGTTGACGAGTATCGTCTCCGGTGATATATTTTCATTTATCTGGTTCATCTGATTAAATTATTATATTTACCCTATCGGTAGCAAGAATCTTTATACAACGTATTCGATAACGTAATTCTCAAAATGTCAAAATTTTCATACGAATTTTTAGTTCTACTTTTCGCCGGCGCCGCGCTGATTATTTCCCATACAAAAATATGTAGTCGAAAGCGATAGGAATACGTTAAGTCGAATGTTGTACTTGCTTAGGCTACTACCAAAGTATTCATTGTTTTGACAAGACTTTTTTTTTTTTTTTTTCAAGACTTCCCACTTCACTTCCCGCTGCTTGTTGAGGCTGGTCAAGCCACTTTCTTAACGGTATGCGGGTAATAAAGATGGCGTCCATCAATCAAGTGAAGGGCTTACAAATGTATTTCCTTCCACCACAATGATGATTATGTTCTGAAATTAAAAAGTAACCAATAAAAATATCCTCTCATTCCCAATAAAGTTTTCTAAGCGGTTAAACAAAAATGACATCACTCATGGAAACATAATGAAAGATTTTTCAGGTCCCAAAATTGAATTGAATTTTGCAACCCGAATATTGAGATATTTTTTGTGAAAGTAAAATAATGTGGATGAAGTACCTTTTAAAAAATACGTTTCTCTTGCGGTTAGTGACATAACTGCGTTATTTTTATCACACACTCACACGCATGCACACACACATACACACATCACTTAATCTCGATAATCGGGGTTGGGAGCTTAAAGGTAATTCTTGCGTAATATTTTACAAGTAGGAATGTGCGTTTTCATTTCAGAGGATATTAGCTAAGGCACCTATGATTATTATTTTTTAATACACATTTCGAAGCCTTTTCGAATATTCATCTTAGAAGACCACTAGTCCAGTGGTTAGTATACCTAACTGCTACGCTAGGGATCGTGTTCAATTCCCGCCGGTGCAAACAGTCGCATATTTTGCAATTTCACAAGGACATCAAGACCTAGAATCATGAAATTTGGCATGAAGCAGCGTCTTTATAGCACATGTAAGGGAAAAAAATCTGAAACCGTAAATATGTAGTTAAATAAACAAAAAAGTGAATTCACTATAACTAACTTATAAAAATATAACTTCCTTCATTCGAAACTAGATGGCGCTGCGTTTGTTTACATTATTCCTGGATCGCGCTGTTGAGAGTCCGACGAATAATGACCTGATTTAGTGTTTTATTGTTACGATTTTTGAGTCGATCTCTCTTTTAGACCTCTGCTACACAATTATTGAAACATATCGAAATATCGAGTAGCGTCATATCATAATAGCACGAAATAAATTTGTGATCAATTAAATAGCGCACTCCAGGCCCTGAAAGTGCCGGCCAACGCATATTTTCTGTTTAGAGCTCGCCCGTCTAAACATTATTGATTATCGGACCAAAGCTGTAGGACCATATTCCATGATTTGTTTGAGTTTGAAAGTTAGAATATTCATACATTTGTGTCGGAAATAGGTATTCAAAATAACCATTAAAACAAATGAAATGTCCTGTAATATCCAGCTTTGCTGTCATGGTTATAAATGCTCAGACGGAAGAGATCTAACAGAAAATCTTAAAAAAAAACGTTGGCCGGCACTTTCAGATTTGGACCAAATCTCTATGAAACATGGATGATGTCCTTTCAGTTAAATTTAATATTTTTGTTTCAATTTAGTGCATAATATTATTTTATATACTTAAAAAAGTGTATAAGACTATGAGTATTCTTGACTCAAATTCGACTTACAAAACATACACCTGCCTTGCTAATCTCAGCATCACCAAAAGGTTGACTGGTAGAGATGCCTTCGGCATTAAGTCCGCCCTTGCAATTTTACTTGCAGGAAGTTTTAAATAAAAAATATATTATGGGTACCTACTGCGGATTACATGTTGTTTTTGCTTTCGTGTCGTGCCGTAGTTTGTTTTTAAACCGCATATAATGTAGGTACTGTTGCTAGCCGTTGTCAAAGTCATCAGACTTCTGAAACAATGTATAAATCTATTCCTGACTACCTACTTCTGACTCATGGCGTCCTCTTGCTGTCACAACACCATTATTTTATTGCGTAACCACAAACTTGACTACACCAACATCTGAACTAGTATTTGTTTAACTCTGAGCCTCTATCTATTCAACTATCTATTTAGTTCAAATACCTATGTTTCAAGTGTCATTGGAATGAGGCAACTCGAGTAGAACAAATATTGTAACATACAAATAAATTGCCATTTGTAAATAAGATAAGGCATACAATCGTAGTGAAAAACAAACAATGCATTCATCTATAGTATAGAGCGCCGTTTCACACTCGATTTGAACCCGTCTATATTATGATGCTCAGACGGACTAGCTCTAACAGAATATACAAAAAAATGCGTTGGCCGGCACTTTCAGATTTGGACCAAATCTGTATGAAACATGGATGATGTCTTTTATAAGAACTATCGCTAAACACAATTCAAAAGTTTCGATTCATTAAAGCCTATTGAACGCGTCAGTATATTTTATTCGTCAATTTTACGTACTGCGACTGCATCTAATTTTTTTAAATTGTATAATGTCATTGATATTTATTTTTCTTATAACAATATACGGAACCTCGCTTATTCGACACAGTTGGGACTCAAACATTTGGTTTGTTCTCAATACTACCTTCAGCAGTTTTACGGCCTAACGCCTCGCCCCTTCGTCTATATTTGGGGCAGGGTCAGCTAAAATCAATGAAATCTCACCTTTTAGTTACACGTAAATTTTGATATTTGCATAACCCTGTTTTGAGATGTAGGGCGAATTCTCCCCCGAGTGTTTTCCCGGTAAAATTGGAGCCGCTCGGCTGGGGACTGTACCTCCACCGTACAGAAGACCGCAGTCAAATAACTAACACATTTTTGTTGCTAACCATACATACAAACAGGCAAAACAAGAATCAAATTTAACATGGGGCGAATAAAGTATTGTAACTTTACAAATGACGGATTTTCATACAAACTTTCGTCGTATGTACGTTGATCCGTCAGTCAGTCATTCAGGACAAAGCCTTTTATATCTATAGATAGATACTAAGGCTGGCAAGTAAGGATCGCTCGTTTTTGTAGTTCAACATGGTGAAGTCGTTGGATATTGAATATGCAAATATTCCGCTTATTTATCTATGTACAGTTTGTATCAAGAGGATCATTTGGAACCCGTACGAACTAAATATTTGCATACATTACTTGTCTGCTAGTTCATCCACATAATTGTTTAAACCGTTTAAGAACAGCGGGTTTTTGCATAATTTGATCAATTTCTTAGGAGTGAGAATCCGTGAGTAAAATGTTTTTACGACTGTCAAAGAAACATGATAAATTACTCACAGTCTTAACCAATGGGGAAAGAAACATGAATTATCTTTACTTGTTTTCATAAATAACTTATATCGAGAATTAAGGATAGATTTTTTACCAAAAAACCTGAGAATGAATTTGAAAAACCTAATAAAAAAATAACACTCGGGAGTTAAAAGATTAAACAACTAAAACCACAAAAAATACCTTCAAAAAGAGAACTCCGTGTTCACGTTGGAAATGAAATCGGTTCATCTGTATAAAATATACATGTAAAGAATTATTTACAGATAAAAAATATTATTATACTTCTTTTACCCTGAGAATTCGCCCGCGTAGCATTATAGTATACTATTACCCGTTTTCCCGTAGGAATGAAGCATTTTCCCGCGGTAAAAAGTAGCCTATGTTCATCAGGGATAATGTCGGCTTCTAATGGTAAAAATAGTTTTCAAATCGGTCCAGTAATATCGGACATTATTCAATACAAACAAATAAAGTGTAGATGTTAACAACTACATATAATTAAGATTTTTTTCTATTTTGTTTCAGATCTCAAGTTGAGGAGTCAATCTATAATGGCAGCTACTTAAACAAACCCAGTACTTAATATTTACCAGAGGTCTTAGACTAGTACTTATCTGCCAGTCCATTAGGAATCGTCAAAGATTGCAACACTTATTTTGTAACTATACATAGTTTAAGCAAACTATGGACCCTGGATATTTCGACATCGACAGAAAACAAAATCCCCGAGAGAAGGCAAATATATTATCTACAATATGTTATTGGTGAGTGAAACATTTTATATTCACTAATAGGCATCTTATTCCAAGAGTCCGGCTAGGTGGGTACCAACGCAGTGTCACATATTCTGCCGCCAAGCACTAGTGTACGTACACTACACTGTGTTCCGGTGTGAAGGGCACTGTAGCTAGTGACATTACTGGCCATAAGAGACTAGGTACTAGGTGGTAGGCCTCTTATTGCAAGAGCCCGGCTAGGTGGGTACCACCGCAGTGTCAGATATTCTGCCGCCAAGCACTAGTGTACGTACACTACACTGTGTTCCGGTGTGAAGGGCACTGTAGCTAGTGACATTACTGGCCATAAGAGACTAGGTACTAGGTGGTAGGCCTCTTATTGCAAGAGTCCGGCTAGGTGGGTACCACCGCAGTGTCAGATATTCTGCCGCCAAGCACTAGTGTACGTACACTACACTGTGTTCCGGTGTGAAGGGCACTGTAGCTAGTGACATTACTGGCCATAAGAGACTAGGTACTAGGTGGTAGGCCTCTTATTGCAAGAGCCCGGCTAGGTGGGTACCACCGCAGTGTCAGATATTCTGCCGCCAAGCACTAGTGTACGTACACTACACTGTGTTCCGGTGTGAAGGGCACTGTAGCTAGTGACATTACTGGCCATAAGAGACTAGGTACTAGGTGGTAGGCCTCTTATTGCAAGAGCCCGGCTAGGTGGGTACCACCGCAGTGTCAGATATTCTGCCGCCAAGCACTAGTGTACGTACACTACACTGTGTTCCGGTGTGAAGGGCGCTGTAGCTAGTGACATTAATACGATTAGATTATTGATAGCCACGTGGTTTTTTTTACTACTTTACGATTTAATATCTTGGATGACCTTCACCCAAAACACTACCAGGCTTCAATAACTAATGTTTTTTTAAATTGACAGGTACACCCGAGCTGTGTTCGTGAAGGGTCGAAAAGGACAACTCAGTATTTCAGACATATACAGGTAAATCAATATTTTCACAAACGGACCTTAGTATATTTTTTTATGCCACTAAGGTAGCATACAAGCATACGGCACACCTGACGGTAAGCAGTCACCGTAGCCTATAGCCGCTACACTAGAATAAGGCTGGCGACGCGTTAGTGATATCCCTGGTATTGCTAGCGGCTATAGTCTACGGTGACTGCTTACCATCAAGTGGGCCGTAAGCTTGCTTGCTTACTTAACATACATACAAATCATTAAACCAAGTCCCTCACGTGTAGGCAGAGAGTATAGCGCGCCATTTCACTCTTGACTTGCACATCTCTTTTGCTTCTACATTCATCAACCTCTTCATACATGGCCGCCGGTTCCGAGTCTCTTTATCTTTCCATCATTGAATACTTTGGTAATTGGATGTTGAAAGTTGGACCTTGACCTTCCACGGCTACTTCCTCTCACATTCGCATTGTAAATTTCACTTCTTTTCACTTTCACTCAGTCTTTCATCACTTATTCATCTATACTAATCTATACTCTATACTTAATATTATAAAGAGGAAAGATTTGTGTTCTTGTACGTGTGTATGTTTGTATTGAATAGGACCCGAAACTACGGGACCGATTTCAAAAATTCTTTCACCGTTACGAAGCTACATTATCACTGAGTAACATAGGCTATATTGATACGCGGGCGAAGTCGCGGGGGAATAGCTAGTCACTTATATAAATAAATCTCGCGTGACACATCCGCTCTCTGTCGCACAATCTCTCTCAGAGGGCATAATATTCACCGAGTCTTATGTTGTCATAAGGAAGTACCGTCTACATCAACTACCTATACATTGTTATTGCATTGATAATTTGCAGTCTGACAGCCGTACTTGAAGTAATGCTCGGAGATCTGTTACATGAAGTTTTTATTTAATGATTTCTTCCGCGTATTCAGTTTCTAACTGGTTCTAATGTAAAAAAAGTTCAAACGTGCTCTTAATTTTTTTGTCATATTTGTTATATATATGACACCGGAAGATAACAAGAACCGCAAATTTATAAATTTCCTAGGAAATTCTAGGAAATTTATCAACTTTCGTAGGATTCTAAACGAGAGATTAATTGTATTAATTTACGTTCACCGTTTGTAACATGGCCGTGATAGGTTAGAAGACGACGTTGGTTGTTTTTTTTTTGTTCGGTAAGTTTATTTGCGAAAATGTGGGCGTAAATTAATACAATTAATCTCTCGTTTAGAATCCTACGAAGGTTGATAAATTTCCTAGGAAATTTATAAATTTGTGGTTCTTGTTATCTTCCGGTGATATATACATATCTATACTAATACCTACATATAATAAAGAGATTTATTATGTTTGTTTGCTGCAATTAATAAACTTAAAAACTTACATCCGATTTTATTACATTTTTCACCAACAAAGCGCTATATTATCACAAAGTAACATAATCTATACGCGATACTAACCATGTTGTTGATGAGGACTCACTGTGCTAGCAGCATTACTACTAGCGCATCGTATCCTCGTGAAGCACTGGCAACCTTACTTACCGCAGAAACACAACACTACATCAAAGTACCTTGTATTATTTGACTGGGGTTCTTGCATGTACTTCGTGTGTAAGAGGTACGTACAGTCCCCAGTCGGGCGGCTCCAATTTTAATGGGAAGACCCACGGGCGATCCCGTTTTGCTATGACTCTCACAAATGTAGGATGTAATTCAATTCAATTCAAATTTACTTTATTGCACACCATGAAGTAAGTAGCTCATTAAAATAACAGTACAATTATACAAGTGTTAACAAGACGCGGCCTTATCGCTAGGGCGATCTCTTCCAGGCAACCCTTGGGTACAAAAGAAACGAAATGAAAGAGAAAAGGTATGCAGGTTATATATCAAATTACAAAACAGTTTTCGCGTGGCTAAACAGTTCGCGCTTCATCTATTTTACTATATTATTGCTAATAGTTTTAACGTAAATTGAAAACAGAGAGTTAATTAACATGTTTTTTCCTTCAACCATGAAGGTTTTCATTTTTTTGTTTCTATAAGGAATAGCGTTCTACCGTTCACTTTATAGGTAGACTTGCATTTAAAAGAAACTGTGTCGGTAGCAGGAACATTTTTCGACTACGTAAGCGAAAACGTAACTCGCGAAATATCAAAATTGTCATACTAACTTTTAGTTCCACTTTTCTCCGCCGCAGCGCTGTTCGCTTTTCAATACAAAATAGTCGAAGGTTGCCAGTGCTCCACGAGGATACGCTGGGCTAGTAGTATTGCTGCTAGCACTGTGAGTCCTCATCAGCAAGATGGTTGGCAACCCGTAAGTGATACCCCTGGTATTGCTAGCGGCTATAGGCTACGGTGACTGCTTACCATCAGGTGGGCCGTATGCTTGTGTGCCACCTTAGTGGTATAAAAAAAAACATGCCGGTCGGTTCAGAGTACTATTTGGGTTCCATACCCGAAGGGTACGCTGTCCGTCCGTCTGTCTGTCTGTCGGTCTGTCTGTCAGACATTCAGCGATTCATATTTATATTATAGATAGAGTGGGTATTGCCATACTATTTTTTTTAACTAGAGCGAATTCTGATTACAAACGTATTATTTGTGTTTCGTGCAATAGCCGTGTCTAGGGTTCGAACCGCAAAATTAAGTTTGTCATTCAACCTAGTTTGTTTTTAGTAACCCTCGATGTGCGAGTCCAACTCGCACTTTAATTTATTTATTTTATTAGCCTATTTTATTATGGTACATATATATACTAAGCTTGTTCTGTCCAACAGATGTAGCCCTAATCACCGAGCCGCCCCCCGGGGGGATACCCTGGCTGTGAAATGGAAACAAGAAGAACAAAGAAACGAAGGTAAATTTTTTTCACTCCTCATGCTCAAAAAGTTTGTCGTTGTAACGTTCCGGAGCGGGGAAAAAATATAATATCCTGTTCTAGGGGAAAAAGGTTTTACTTTTTTAATTTTTGTCTGTTACTTATAAAAACGAAAATAATTATTCATAAATAGAACAATTATGAATAAAGACTCGACTTATTACTGTTTTATAACAAATAATATAATTTAATTTTTGAAAATGTAACTACCAATTCGGTGATTTCTTCGGAGGAATAAGTTGATTGCGTTGCGACTACAAAAGTAATAAAAAGTCAATGTTAGTCAATTTTCTCTTATTACAAATTGAATTGGTAACCATAATTTATTTTTGGATTATTTTATTTTTTCGCATTCGTAGTGAAAAGCTGAGTGTTACACACGGCGCTAAAATCCATTGTAACTCGGTTTCCATTTACTCCCTCGCTACAGCTCGCGAGTAAAACTACCTCGTATACAATGGGTCACTTTAGCACCTTGTATAGCAATCTAGTATTATTACACTCGCGACCAATTTACAAAGATCAAAATGAAGCTACCAAGTTGGTTTTGTCTTGTAATATTCAATTTTAACCCCGCTCTGGTACGTTACAATGACGAAATGATTGAGCATGAGGAGTGAAAAAAATATTGTAAACATAATTGGAAAAATATTCTAAGCCACTGGTAATATGGGTACCTACAAATAAGCAAAAATAAATATGGTGTCTGAAATATCACCGGCGGTATGTTTCAACCATCACTATTTTTCTCTTGTGACTTGATAGTAGGTCACTATTAAAAAATGTCACGCGGTCGTATTCCTTACAAATTGGACTGGTCTATTCTAAAGCACGTCTCTGATTTTACATAACAATCGCTTTCAAATAATTGTAATTATAATATAATTGTAATTTCCAAAAAAGTAATTATTATAATTAACGGTGTAATGTATAGTTGTGCGTGCGTAATTGACTATTATATACTAATTATGTTAGAACATGAGTTTAAAGTGTGTAACTAATTGCGAATTATTCTTTTGGATTTACTGCTTTCATTGGAGACGGCAACGCGCGAGTAGAACCCCTATGCCAGTAGTAGGAACATATTTGACCAAGTATTCGAAAACGTAACTCGCGAAATGTCAAAATTGTCATACCAATTTTTAGTTCCACTATTCGCCGCCGCAGCTCTGTTCAATTTTCAATACGAAAATAGTCGAAGGCGATACGAAAACGTTGTCGCTAATTATTAATGCTCGCGCTACTGATGTTGCAAGCGTCCATAGGCTACGGTAACAACATACGCTTTTGAAACGGATCACTCTTGTGAAGTGTTTGTTCTAGTTGAACCAACTGGGTTTACCTATTTAAATTGGAGCCGCCTGACTGGGGACTGTACCTCCACCTTACAGAAGACCGCAGTCAAATAACACTACTTGATGTAGTGTTGTTTCTGCGGTAAGTAAGGTTGCCAGTGCTCCACGAGGATACTCTGGACTAGTAGTAATGCTGCTAGCACACTGAGTCCTCATCAACAACATGGTTGGCAGCCCGTTAGTGATACCCCTGGTATTTCTAGCGGCTATAGGCTACTGTGACTGCTTACCATCAGGTGGGCCGTATGCTTGTGTACCACCTGAGTGGTATAAAAAAAAGTGTTCTTTGCCTGTGATGAGGATTCTTTCAAAATGCCTCTGCTGAAAGTAGGTGATCACTCGATCAATTGTGCTGCTCTAACGTTGAACACTCTACATGCCATTTCTTTGCAGTGAAGAACAAGAAACCGTCCCTATTAAGATCCGTGGTGAAAATCTACGGCCCTAAGTTCATCGTTCTCAATATTATTTTCGCTTTCATCGACGCCAGTATCAGGTAATTATATGTATACTAGCGGCCCGCCCCGGCTTCGCACGGGAAGACAATTATCAAGTTTTTGTCTACCCGTTTTTAGACTTCTTTAGGCAATTTTTTTAAATTTTATCTCCGTAACAACCAAGCGAAATCGGTTTAGCTGCTCTGTAGATTTGCGCTTAGCAACATTCAGCGATTAATTTTTATATTATAGATCTTCCCACTGCTGAGTATAGCCATAGTGTAAGAAATATGTAGTGAGTCAACTAGGCCACCAGTCAGGGCAAGCTCCTGTCCCCGATGGAAGGTGGGCGGCGTCCCCCTCCTGCCCCCAATGGAAGGAGGGCGGCATCCCCCTCCTGCCGTCGATGGAAGAATGTCGCACGTTTAGCCACGTTAAATATGTTAAGCCGTCGGAGGTCCGTCAGAGGCAGAAAGTGTGACAAATAATTTAACGATTTAACTCAAGTATTTGATCTTCCTTGAACCAAATGGGGCTGTATATTTCGTTGTTTTTATTACAGATTAACAATACCAATGTGCCTAGAGGGTCTCATACACTATTTCTCTCCGTCACACTCCGGTGTGAGCTCCACTGCGGCGTATCTATACGCGGCTGGCGTCGTGGGGTACGTATCGTATAAAAGAAACAGTTCTAGTATTCTATATTACACATATATACACATACATATCACCACGCCAACTCCCTCATGGGCTAGGCAGGGCTAGGCGCCATTTAAATCTTGAGTTACACACCTCTTTTTCTTTTGCTTCCTATACATTCATCAATTTCTTCATACATGCCCGCCCAGTCGTACTCAGTAGTACTCTTTACCTTTCCATCATTGAGTACTTTGGTTATTTGATCCAGAAAGCTGGACTTTGGCCTTCCACGGCTTCTTCCTCTCACATTCGCTTTGTATATATTTTTTGTCAGTCTTTCATCACTTATTCGTTCTATATTAATAGTAGAAAATCACAGACAGAAGAGAAATTGGTATTTATGTTTTGTCTTTGCCTATTTATATAACGGTATGCAATGAAATTATCAGAAATCAGCATGGATTGAAATGTTATTATTGTATTTATTGTTGAAACCTGCATTCGTCTGAGAAGAAATTCAAGGACGTGTGTAGTGCCTTAGAGACAACGACAGTCTCACCATAGGTCACGTTGGCACTAAATTATCTTCGGTGGAAAGTAGGTGTGGTAACACCCCTGCCTCTACGGGGACCCTTGTGGGAAGGTGTGAAGATATATGATTTTGTAGCTGTTATCATTACAGCGGTATGGCAGTGAACGCCGGTATGCTACATCTCATGTTGCTGTGGCTTCTAGACATGGCAATGAAGATACGAGTCGGGTGCTGCTCGCTTATTTATAGAAAGGTATGCTCTTTACGTAACGTTACGTCATTATGTGTAGTGAATACTACTAGTGAGCAAGAATGACTGGGCAAGGGTCGTGGGCAGGAGTGGGCACGCCGCCCTCCTTCCATCGGGGGCAGGAGGGGCACGCCGCCCTCCTTCCATCGGGGTCAGGAGGGGCACGCCGCCCACCTTCCATTGGGGGCAGGAGGGGATCGCCGCCCTCCTTCCATTGGGAGCAGGAGGGGACCGCCGCCTTTATTCCATCGGGGGCAGGAGGGGACCGCCGCCCTCCTTCCATTGGGGGCACATACAAGAACCTGAGCTCTTTCATTTTCTAATGATGAAGTTCTTTAACAAAACGCTTAGCTTTCATTTGCGGCAAGCGACATGTCGCTGGGCTGATTTTTACACAAAGTGACTGCAATCTGACCTGCGCTACCTATTTTACAGGAAAATAAGGTTACCTGTGTAAAATTTACTGTCAGATTTTCTCCTTCTGATAGACCTCTAAAAATTGTCAAATATATAAATTTGACAACAGACAACCAGGGCCGACCGCTTTAGCACGGAAAATGCACTACCATCTTTATAATTAAAATGTCGTCTTCCACAGCTCCTTCTGCTGGACCTAACATCTGGGGGCAAGGCCTCCGAAGGCCTAGCGGGTCACGTGATCAATTTGCTAACCACAGACGCGCAGCGGTTTGATATGGCGTGCCTGTTCATGGTGGACCTAGTACGGACCCCTATTGAGAGTATATTCATAGTGTATCTCATGTACAGACAGATTGGCGTCGCGACGCTCATAGGTGTCGCATTCTTACTGCTCTTCATTCCATTACAAGGTATGTTATAGACGTAATTTATTATTGTTTCGAGAATTGGGATCTCCCGTGGGTTTCCCATTAATATTGGAGCCGCCCGACCTGGGGCCTGTACCTCCACCTTACAGAAGACCGCAGTCAAATAACACTACTTTGATGTAGCTTTGTGTTTCTGCGGTAAGGTTGTCAGTGCTCCACGAGGATACGCTAGTAGTAATGCTGCTGGCACAGTGAGCTCTCAACAACATGGTTGGCAACGCGTTAGTGATATCCCTGGTTTGTTGGCGGCTATAGGCTACGGTGACTGCTTCCCATCAGGTGGGCCGTATGCTTGTGTGCCACTTTAACCGATTGGTATTGCAAACAATTTTACTTCTACATGCATCATACATTCCTGCCAGTCCAATATTTTTTTTAATGTTTTTCTTTTTGCACAGGCTACCTAGGCAAGATTTCTAGCAAGCTCCGTCGTCAGACCGCGATACGAACAGACAACAGAATTCGGCTGATGAATGAAGTGATACAAAGTATAGAGGCTATTAAAATGTACGCTTGGGAGAACGCCTTCGCCAGGATTATAGGGCAGGCTAGAAGGTTAGTACATAATTAAGGGAATATTTGTCACTAGCTGCGCCCGCGACTTCGAAATATTTTTATTTAAAATGACATGAGTAAAATTGTATTTATTTGTATAGATAAAATTTACAAAATTTGTGTGGTTCCGATTTTTTTTTGTATTATTTATTATTTCTCTGTAGAGTTCATACTGAATTTATCGTTTAAATTGTTATGATATAGTGATAGCAAAAAACGTTGTAAATAACATTTTACTTTTAAGACTTTTCTGATAAGTAACATCTTTGCCCTCGGTTAAGTTTGTTTGACTGTTTGCGTGAAAAGGGACGATAATGGATTACAACATTAAACGAACAAACAATTGTATATTGTATGAACATTGTATTAATATTATTGTCTTGTCCACAGAAAAGAAATGAACGTAATAAAGAAAATGTCCTGGTTGAGAGCTGTTATGATATCCTGTGTCAAACTGAACACAAAAGTCGCCATATTGCTAAGCATCATATCTTATATATCATTTCAAAACGAACTCACTGCAGCTAAAGTTTTTGTTATATTTTCCTACTATGAAATTTTGAAATATACTCTAGTGGACTTTCTGCCCCTAGCAATAACGTTCACATTAGAAGCGTACGTAAGTGTGAAAAGAATGCAAGAGTTTCTTTTACTACCTGAAGTTAGTAATAAAGATGACAGTTTATTGAATATAGATGAAACCAAGAATGTGCCCAATAATGGTGTTTTTGAAAAAATTGGCAATGGGTAAGAATTTATTTAACCTTAAATTCGAACGTCCAAAAATAAAAAGAATCCGATTTTATATTTTTAAGCTGTTCTTTAAGCTTTCGTGAGCTTTTGTCAAAGTTACATCATTTGCATGTATGTATACCATAATATCATCTAGATACACTAATTTCAATTTCACATTAAAATCGAAATTTTTAGTTTTTATGTTTGATTAACTTTATAAATCACTTCTTTCAGCCAACAAGCGTACATCAAATCAGAAACGAACTTGCAACATCTTAAGCCGTCGGTGTTAATAGTTATGAAAGACTACACAGCGCACTGGAAGAATGCGGAGGATGAATCCATGGTCGAAAAGACCACAGCATTAGTTGATATCAACCTGACAGTGAGTATCTCATATCTGCTATGTTTTCTTATTGTATCATACTAAAAAACGAGTGATCCGTAAATTAGTTGCATATGCTAATAGCGATAATAAGACTTAAACAAAAGCTGTCACTTCTAGCGACGAAGTCACTGAATTGGTAACATCGTTCCCCATCTTCCTGTAAGCGAGAGGTGAGATGTTCCACAACTTACACATCAATAAGTTAAAGCGAACGATTAGTCACACCACGAGCTTTATAGTGAAGGAAAACATCGTGAGGAAACCTGCATACGTCTGAAAAAAAATTCAAGGACGTATGTAGTGCCTAATAGACGCCGACGGACTCACCATCTGTCACCAAATTATCTTCGGTGGAAAGTGGGTGTTGTAACACCTCTATCTACCTCGTCGGGGACCCTTGCAGCGTTGTGGGAAAGTGTGGACTGGTTAGGTATATTGTTATTTTGTTACAGATCAAGCCAGAATCCCTCACAACGATAGTAGGTGCTGTCGGTTCAGGAAAATCTACCCTTCTACAAGCTATATTGAAAGAGCTATCGCCCACTAGCGGATATCTGCAAGTTAATGGCGTAGTGGCTTATGCCGCGCAAGATCCTTGGTTATTCGAGGCTTCGGTAAGATACATACATACCTATCATCACGACAAGTCCCTCAGGCAGAGAACTCGATCGAGAGTCGAGTGCAGAGCAGAATATGTACTCTCTAGTAATGAGCTTCTAAAACTCTTAACTCGCACACCACACAGGGTCGACAACGCGCGGTGAGAATTGAACCCGCGATGGATAACGACGCATTCAGGTATACCAACCACTGAGGTGGCACAAAAACATACGGTCCACCTGATGGTAAGCAGTCACCGTAGCCTATAGCCGCTAGCAATACCAGTGGTATCACTAACGAGCTGCCAGCCGTGTTGTTGATGAGGACTCACTGTGCTAGCAGCATTTCTATCACAGCGTATCCTCGTGGAACCTTACATTATCGTTATTTATGTATTTTTTTATATTTTATTTTATTAAATTAACGTTTAAGGTCCGTCAAAACATCTTATTCGGACAAGACATGGATCTGCGAAGATACAAACAGGTAATCAAGTGCTGCCAGTTGAAAAGTGACTTGGAAATACTATCGCATGGAGACAAAACTATCGTGGGAGAGAGAGGTAATTCATTCTTGTCTTACACACCTTCGCTACCCCCACACTTATCAATCTCTTCATACATGAATAAATAATAATAATATATCTTCACGCATTCCCGCAAGGGTTATTTTCTAAGCCGTGGTGGCCTTGTGGTTGGAGCAACGGCCTGTCACCTGATGGGGCCCAGGTTCGAATCCTAGCCTGTACCAATGAGTTTTTCTAAGCTTAAGTACAGTGATTAATCACACCATGAGCTTTTAAAAAGAGAGGTATGGCGATTTGGGATTTCCCGTGGGTTATCCCATTTAAGTTGGAGCCGCCCGACTGGGGACTGTACCTCCGCCTTACAGAAGACCGCAGTGAATTAACACTACTTGATGTAGTGTTGTGTTTCTGCGGTAAGTAAGGTTGCCAGTGCTCCACGAGGATACGCTGAGCTAGTAGTACTCGTATGTGCTGCTAGCACAGTGAGTCCTCATCAACAACACGGTTGGCACTCCGTTAGTGATACCCCTGGTATTGCTAGCTACGCTATAGGCTAAGGTGACTGCTTACCATCAGGTGGGCCGCTTGTGTGACACCTTAGTGGTATAAAAAAAAGGGTCCCCGAAAAGGTAGGCAGAGTCACACTCACTTTCCACCGAAGATAATTTGGTGTCAACGTGACAGATGGTGAGTCCGTCGCCGTCTCTTAGGCACTACATACGTCCTTGAATTTCTTCTCAGACGTATGCAGGTTTCCTCACGATGTGTTCCTTCACATTCTCATTATAACATTATTTCCAATGTTCCTATAAATCAGTCACTAAACGAAACAATACTGCACATAATTACAACGAAAATACACTATAAAGATCACTATAACACAATTTACGAGTCACTGGATAAAATCTCAACCGTTCCGCCCGATTCCCTCAAAACTCCACTTCACTATTGTCTCACACACCTCCTTTGTTAATGTTTTCAGGAGCGTCGCTATCCGGTGGTCAGAGAGCCAGGATCTCGCTAGCTAGATGTATATACCAACATGCGGACGTGTATTTACTGGATGATCCACTAGCTGCAGTGGATGCTAAGGTACATACATATTAATATTAGCCCGCCACACGCAGCCAACACACCTGTAGCCCGCCACACGCCAAAATCAAAAGAAAAATCATTTATTCAGTTTAGGCTCTAATAAGGCACTTATGAAGGTCTAAATTACCACCGGTTCGGAAAAAAGGCCACCTGAGAAGAACCGGCAAGAAACTCAGTGCTCTTGTCTTTTTTTTTCAAGTAACAATCATTATATAACAATTTGTAACAAAAAATTTCTAGACGTTGGTATGAAATTACGCCTCCAACAGACCTGTAGCCCGCCACACGCCTCCAACACACCTGTAGCCCGCCACACGCCTCATACACACCTGTAGCCCGCCACACGCCACCAACACACCTGTAGCCCGCCTCACGCCTCCAACACACCTGTAGCCCGCCACACGCCTCCAACACACCTGTAGCCCGCCACACGCCTCCAACACACCTGTAGCCCGCCACACGCCACCAACACACCTGTAGCCCGCCACACGCCACCAACACACCTGTAGCCCGCCACACGCCTCCAACACATCTGTAGCCCGCCACACGCCACCAACACACCTGTAGCCCGCCACACGCCTCCAACACACCTGTAGCCCGCCACACGCCACCAACACACCTGTAGCCCGCCACACGCCTCCAACACACCTGTAGCCCGCCACACGCCACCAACACACCTGTAGCCCGCCACACGCCTCCAACACACCTGTAGCCCGCCACACGCCACCAACACACCTGTAGCCCGCCACACGCCTCCAACACACCTGTAGCCCGCCACACGCCACCAACACACCTGTAGCCCGCCACACGCCTCCAACACACCTGTAGCCCGCCACACGCCACCAACACACCTGTAGCCCGCCACACGCCACCAACACACCTGTAGCCCGCCACACGCCACCAACACACCTGTAGCCCGCCACACGCCTCCAACACACCTGTAGCCCGCCACACGCCACCAACACACCTGTAGCCCGCCACACGCCACCAACACACCTGTAGCCCAGTAAAAGTATTGCCTATCAATTATGTTACGCCGCAGGTAGCTCAAGCGATATATGAAGAGTGCATCCGAGGTTTCCTCAGAGACAAGGCGACTATCCTTGTCACTCATCACGTGCAGTACGCGAGGCAAGCGGACAACGTGTGCGTTATGAGGGGGGGGCACGTGAGTTCATTTTATTACCACTGAGGTGACAAACAAGCGTATCTACCTGATGGTAAGTGGTCACCGTAATCTATAACCGATAGCAATACCTCTCCAACTCACTATGGTAGCAGTATTACTGCTAGCGCAGCGTATCTTCGTGAAGCACTGGCAACCTTACTTACCGCAGAAACACAACACTACATCTAAGTAGTGTTATTTGACTGCGGTCTTCTGTAAGGTGGAGATACAGTCCTCAGTCGGGCTCTGATTTAAATGGGAAAACCCACAGGAGATCCCAATTCGCCCTAACTCTCTTTATTTATAACTATTGACCCGCCCCGGCTTCGCACGGCCAACGTTATCCATATTAGTTAAATACCTACAAAACAAATTAATTATACATAAAAAACTTCCTTTGCATCACTCTATCTATTAAAAAACCGCAACAAAATCCGTTGCGTACTTTTAAAGATCTAAGCATACATAGGGACATACAGACAGCGGGAAGCGACTTTGTTTTATACTGTAAACCTGTCTAAGATATATTTGTAAATAACACGTTGGAGCCCGTCAAATAAATAAATATGTCTACAGATAGTGGCCCAAGGCACTTACCACGACTTGAAGAATGGTGTAGCCGAGTTTGAACAGCTCATAGAGCTGGGAGAGAAGGTCGAGGAACAAAAACAGAAACAAAAGGCGGCTTCATACGAGAACCAAGAGACAGTGGTGAGACAATGTTCTTTATATTTTTGACCATTTTTTATATTTGTTTAAACCACTAAGGTGGCAAACAAGCATACGGCCAGCCTATGGACGATTGCAACAACAGAGGTTTCACTCGCCCGTTGCCGACCCTGTTAAGTGCTGTGATTAGGAAAACATCGTGAAGAAACCTGCATACGTCAGAGAAGAAATTCAAGGACGTATGTAGTGCCTAAGAGACGGCGACGGACTCACCATCTGTCACGTTGGCACCAAATTATCTTCGGTGGAATGTGGGTGTTGGTACTCTTGAGGGCAGGCGTGAAGATGTTTTTACATTTTTCTCCTACTCTTCTGTTTCATATAACGGAATAAGAAATGTTTTTCCGGGATAAAAAGTGCCGTATGTTTTAATCCTAGATCATGTTCCATCTATGTGAATATATTCAATACATTCTGGTCCGCCGTTTTTGTCTGACTGCGTAACAAACATACACAGAAACATTTGCATTTATTATTTTTCAACAATGCATATTTGTTACCCACTAAAGTTGTATAAAAATATAATTTAAGTAGGTGTTAATAGGGGGGCTATTTAATCGATTTTTCTAACTGTTTTAAAGGTATACAGTGCCATGATAAAAGTGGATACTAAAGCGGATGCCAAGAGAAGTGTTCGTTTCATAAACTAGTAAATTGATAGTAGGACTGTTATCACTTTAACAAAGGACTAGCGGCCCGCCGCGGCTTCGCACGGGTAGACATTTATTAAATATTGTGTCTACCCGTGCGGAGCCGGGGCG
Source organism: Falcaria lacertinaria (assembly GCA_951449985.1). Taxonomy (NCBI): domain Eukaryota; kingdom Metazoa; phylum Arthropoda; class Insecta; order Lepidoptera; family Drepanidae; genus Falcaria; species Falcaria lacertinaria. The sequence goes on along the minus strand of OX602137.1, from coordinate 3,111,087 downwards.
GGCAGCTAGTATAATATATAACCTATGTTACTTAGTGATAATTAACCTTTCTAACGGTGAAAGAATTTTTAAATCGGTCCAGTAGTTTCGGAGCCTATTCAATACAAACCCACAAATATACAAATCTTTCCTCTTTATAATATTAGTGTAGATGTAGATGTAGATATCATCCATTTTGGTCCAAATCTGAATGTGCCGGCTAACGCATTTTCTTAATACTCTGTTAGAATTTGCCCAACTGAACATTTTTTACTGTGGCACCAAAGCTGTAGGACAATTGTAGTTGATTTTATTTGAGTTCGAAGTTTTGAATTTTCATATTTTTTTGTTGAAAATAGGAATTCAAAATAACTAAATAAAATGAAATGTCCGGTAATGTCCAACTTTGGTGCCATAGTAATAAATGCTCAGACGGACAAGCTCTAACAGAATATATAAAAACATGCTATTTAAAAATAAAAATAAAAGAAACTCAAGATTTTGTCCAAATTTCTATGAAACATGGGTGATGTCCTTTATCGAGTGTAATTTAGGCGTATTAAGACCAAGGAACTAATATAAAAACTAGTCTAGTCGTTCGTGTACCTGACTGCTACGGAATCGGCAAACATTTGTGTGACAAACATTTGTATTTGCCGTCTGTATGTTGTTATGTTTTATTAGTATGAAATATATATATATATATATATAAGTGTCAGTGCCAGTAGTAAGAACATCCCAGCATTATTATTATTAGACAGAGTAACGTAATTCCTTCCTTAGTTAATTGTAGAGTAATGTTGTACATTTGTACTAGAAGTTTTGAAACAGGTAATTTAAAGTAAGCACTTTAATCCTTATGAGAACTTTAAAAGTTATTCTTAATTGACCATTTAATTGCTTTTCTTATTTTCTTTTTTTTTTATACCACTAAGGTGGCACACAAGCATACGGCCCACCTGATGGTAAGCAGTCACCGTAGCCTATAGCCGCTAGCAATACCAGGGGTATCACTAACGGGGTGCCAACCATGTTGTTGATGAGGACTCAATTACACACGTAGTGTTATTTCACTGCGGTCGTCTGTAAGGCGGAGGTACAGTCCCGTCGGGCGGCTCCAATTTAAATGGGATACCCACGGGATATCCCAAATCGCCCTACCTCTCTAAAAGCTAATTGCTAATTAGATTGTTTAAAAATAACGACGAATACAGCTTTACAAAAAGAAAAAATAGCAAACGTTGGTTTAGACAACCAGACCGAATGAGTGACGAAAGACTGACAAAATAGATATACAATGCGAATTGTGAGTGGAATATATAGACTCACTCTGCACAAGTGGCTCCCCGCTCCTGGTAGTTGTAATAGTTTAAAATATGTATTTCATGAAAGCAGTGACAGAACCAACTTGGTAGCTTTCATTTTGATATTTGTAATTTCATACCAATGTCTAGAAGAATTTTGTTACAAATTGTTATAATATCATGATTGTTACATGAAAAAAAAAACAGAGCACTGAGTTTCTTGCCGGTGCTTCTCAGTTGGCATTTTTTTCCGAACCGGTTGTAATTTAGACCTTCATAAGTGCTTTATTAGGGCCTAAACTGAATAAATGATTTTGAAGAAGAAGCTGTGAAAGGTCAAGTTAATTTTAATTTGATAATGAAAAAAAAATGTTCTCCGAGTGGGGACCTCGGCTGTGTAACTATTTTAAGTAACACATAGTTTTGCATATAACTCAAAACCCTTTGTAAATAAGCTTGTATACACTAATATTGTATTAATTAATTAAATAAAATTGTATATAATAATTGACAGGAACACAGCTACAAAATCAGATCTCAACGGTCTATGTCGGAAGCTTCTCAACTATCCTTCAATCTCGATTTGGACAACAACTTGGATCCTACGTATGAAGGTGTGTATCACTATATTTACTATTCGTGGGTTTCAAATCAAATCAAAACATTTTATTGCGAATATAGATAGACAGGTAGTAGGGCCGGTAGCAGGAACATTGTCGACAACGTTTTCGTATCGCATTCGACTATTTTTGTATTGAAAAATGAACAGCGCTGCGGCGGTGAAAAGTGGAACTAAAAATTAGTATGACATTTTTGACATTTCGCGAGTTACGTTTTCGAATGTTCCTGCTACCGGCACAGGTGATACAATTTTGCAAAAAATTACAAAGGTTCAGCTACGTTCGGCCATTTGGCATGCAATACATTTATAGGTTAGTCGCTTTTACATTTATAATCAGATATATAAAGTTAGGACAGTGCAAACAATAGCAAAATAAAATAAAAATGGATATGCCATAATTGGAAAATAAACAGCGCTGCGGCGGTGAAAAGTGGAACTAAAAATTAGTATGACAATTTTGACATTTAGCGAGTTACGTTTTCGAATACGTTGTCGACAATGTTCCTGCTACCGGCACTGAGCTATGGGACGGGACAACGGACGTCTGCCATGCAATATGTCTCAATATTGGATATTTTTTATTGTCCCAAGGTGAGAGTCAGAACAAAGGGTCAGTGGACACCGGGGTGTATGTGAATTACATTAAGAGTGGTGGCAGCAAACTTTCCATGTTTCTACTCTTTGTTCTCTTCATACTGGCGCAGATATTCTACTCGAGCACCGACGTCTGGCTTAAAGAATGGTGAGAATGTACCTTAATCACTGAACTATAGAGTTGTTATTGCACTGAACAAAGTTACATTAAAACCTTATAAAAGTAAGCTGTCATATAACCGTGGTGGCCTTGTGGTTGAAACAACGGCGTGTCATCTGATGGGCCCAGGTTCAAATCCCGGCCTGTACCAATTAGTTATAATATAACATTATAATATTAGTAATTACGATAGATTGTTTTTTTTTTCAGGGTGAACATAGAAGAAGCAAACAGTGCGCTCACAAAAAATCAGTCCCTACAAAACTCTACCATTCCACGTAAGTTTTCAAGATTATTTATTTAATTATGTCATAGATAGTTAACTCAACTATAATATGATGCATCGTGCTCTAGAAAGAGACCATTTGCTTTGTAGAGCGCTGTCTCTCTTTTTACAAATCAAATATTTTTATTGCGAATATAGGTCGGCAGGTAGCAGGTGGTACAATTTGGCAAAAAATAACAAAGTTTCAGCTACATTCGGCCATTCGGCATACAATATATGTACATCGTGATACAAAATAAATATAAATAATTTTGTCAACCCTAGCTCAGAGTAGATTATATACTAGCCCTAGTAAGCTGTCATGTCAGGGAACCAGACTATGTAACAGAAAGGCCTACGTACCTATTTTACCTAACAATTGTCTACTTTAATAGTTTTTCTATTTTTCATTCATAAATGTTTGCTACCTCAATACAAGGATGTCATTATACTCAAGTACCTACTGGCTACAAAAAATGACAAGTTGGAATAAAAAATATTTTGACAATTTCAGTGCTACTTAGGTACAAACCTATGTACATTCTGCGTAGTTTACTCTTTAATTTAATTTTACTGAAATAGGGTTTGCAAAAATATTTATTTTTTTGGGGTATGTTATACAGCGTTACTACAGTTCTTAAATACGGGTAGTTTTGTACCACCCTGTATACATTTATAATCTGATTTGATTGATTAAGTTAGGACAGTGCAAGCGCTTGTGAGATCGATAGAAAACAAATCCAATGATAAGAAGGTGATAGAACATCATCATTCGATGTGTTGGGTTATGTTTACGGTCGGGTACTATAATTTTTTTATCAATTGAACTTCGTATCACTATCTTTTTGTCAGTTTAGGTCGGAGGTAACCGATTTATAGATCACTTCACACAAAGCCCACATTATGGCATTATTTCCAATGTTCCTATAAATCAGTCACTAAGTGAAACTTTACTGCGTAAATTGACACTGAAAATACACACTAATGATCACTATAACACAATTTACGAGACACTGGAAAAAATCTCAACCGCTCCGCTACACTCCTCTTTATGCGTCTGGGGTCAAACATGAATAAATTCAATCAAGGTATACTTACAGTCAAGCAAAATTCATTAATTCATTCATATCATCACGCCAACTCCCTCACGGGGTAGGCAGAGAGTATAGAGCGCCATTTCACTCTTGACTTACACACCTCTGTTGCTTCTTTTACATTCATCAATCTTTTCATACATGCCCGCCGATTTCGAGTACTCTTTACCTTTCCATCACTAAGTACTTTGGTAAACAAGCAAAATGAATGAGTATTCAACATTTTCCAGCGGTGGACTTTGCAAATATACCTTCCAACCGCTTCCACTTGACGAGGGAGCAGTGCGTGTACATATACTCGGCGCTGATAGGCATATGCATCTTCTTCACTTGGAACAAGCTGGTGATCTTCTACAATACCTGCATCAGAGCCTCGGTACACCTTCACGACACCATGTTCAGGTATACAAAAAATATGTGTTTTTTATACCACTAAGGTGGCGCACAAGCATACGGCCCACCTGATGGTAAGCAGTCACCGTAGCCTATAGCCGCAATACCAGGGGTATCACTAACGAGTTGCCAACCATGTTGTTGATTTGATGACTACTAACGCACTATCCCCGTGGAGCACTGGCAACCTTACTCACCGCAGAAACACAACACTATATCAAAGGTGTGTTATTTGACTGCGGTCTTCTGGAAGGTGGAGGTACAGTCCTCAGCCGGGTGGCTTCAATTTTAATAGGAAAACGGGAGATCCCAATTCTTCAAACTAATCTTCTAATAATCACACCACGAGCTTTATTAATTCGACAGGTCTAAAAATATTGCCATCCTTATTTAACCCCGCACATGAGAAAGGGTTAGCAAGACTTTTTAGACCTGTCAAATTAGTAAAGTTTAGTAATTTTGTACAACAGAATCGACTCCAATGTCCTTTTATATTAGTTTATTTTGTGTGTTGGGTGTAGGGGTGTGACCAACGCGCCGATGTGGTTCTTCCACCACAACCCGTCGGGACGGATCCTGAACAGGTTCTCCAAGGACATGGGGCAAGTGGACACCCTGCTGCCGGTCGCGCTGGTCGACTGTCTCGGGGTGAGTTATTTAGACCTTCATAAGTGCCTTATTAGGGCCTAAACTGAATAAATTACTATTTGGATTTTGGTGTTGAGCTTCTTAGTTAATTACGTTATATGTACTATATCTACAATATAAAATAGAATCGTTGAATGTGTTGCTAAGCGCAAATCTCGAGAGCAGCTGAACCGATTTCGGTAATTCTTTTTTAGAATATTCCTTGTAGTACGAGGTTGGTTCTGACGGAGAGAAAGTTTAAAAAATTGCCTGAAAAACGGGTAGACAAAATATTTGATAAATGTCTACTCGTGCGAAGCCGGGGCGGGCCGCTAGTACTGTATATATGTATATGCTACTAATATTTACTATATATGCTACGTTTCACGGCTTTTAAAAATCTCTTTCACAGTTTTACATTGTTATGTTAGATTATAGTAATCTTTTCCACACTAATCTACTAGCTTTTGCCCGTAGCTTTGCACGCGTGGTAGAGTGAATAAGTCAACATGTACCTATATATAAATTATAGCTTTAAGTACCTATTTTTTAGGATTTCACTTAAAAAAATAAGGATTTTCGTTCAAATTTTCATCCCTTATTTACCCCATAGGGGTGGAATTTCAAAAATCCTTGAATATATATTTTTTTTATCTGAAAGGCCAAATACTAACTTTAATGCGTTTAACTTCAAAAATGATGGATTTTGCAAACAAACTTTCATCCCCTTTTTACTTTTACCATTAAACTTTTACCCCTTAAGGGTGGTATTTCCAAAAACCTTTCCTTAGTGGATGCCTACGGTTTGACTGTCACGGCCAATAGTTCCACATTTAAAATTTTATTCCAATTCCCTCCCACTCTAGTTCTTCCTGGAAGTTATTGCCATCCTGGTGGTGGTGTGCCTGGTGAACTGGTGGCTGGTGCTGCCTACCAGCGTGGTCGGCTGCCTACTGTTCCTCCTGAGGAGCCTCTTCCTAAGCACCAGTAGGGAGCTCAAGAGGATCGAAGCTGTAGGTGAGTTTTTCATGATATTTTTTTACTTAAAGAATACTCCGAACCGGCAGGCATGTATGAAGAGATTGATGAATGTAGAAGAGGCAAGAGAGATGTGCAAGTCAAGAGTGAAATGTCGCTCTATACTCTCCACCAACACTGCGAGGAACTTGGCTTGATTACTGGACCATTATATTTATTTGAGTTCGAAAATCTGAATTTTCATACATTTTTATTGAAAACTAGCTGCCGGCCCCGGCTTTGCACGGGTAGAGAAAATCTATATAAATAAAAATGAATTGCAATTCTGTGTTTTGATGTTTGACAGGTAAGAACAGTTTGTATGGGAAAATAAAAATTGTCTTTTGTAGTATTTTACAACATTTCCATATTTTCTCACCGTATGAACCTTACCTGGACTGTCACGAATATTTCAAGACTAAAATTTGCCAAATCCGTTCAGCCGTTCTCGAGTTTTAGCGAGACTAACAGAATTACAATTCATTTGTATTTATATAGATGGATAAGAATTGAAAATAACCAAAACAAATCAAATTTCCTGTAATGTCCAACTTGACAAGACCTCTGGTCTAGTGGTTAGTATACCTGACTGGCGCTAGGGGTCGCGGGTTCGATTCCCGCTGGGGCTAACATTTATGTGACAATATGTTTGCCTTGCGTCTGGGTGTTTGGTATGTATTATAAGTATGTATTTACAAACAAAAAGTATATTAAGTATTATATCAGCTGCTGGTTCCCATAGTACAAGCTTTGCTTAGTTTGGGGCCAGATGGCGCTGTGTGATAATGTCCAAACATTATTATATTATTATTATAACTTGGGTGCCATAGTAATAAATGCTCAGACGGACAAGCTCCAGAATATATCTTATAATATATATTTGAACCAAATCTCTATGAAACGTGGATGATGTCCACGTTTCATAGAGTGAAACGTGGACATCACCCACTTCCCAGTGTCCGGTTGAGCTGAATCGGCATACACGTTTAGATCCCAAAATAATGTACGATTACCCAAATGTCGCCCTTTTTAATCTAATATGGTGGACGTCACGATTGGAGATTTGTCATTTCCACAGTAAATGTATATGGGTATCAAATGAAATTAAAATGTACCTACTTTTTTTCCCTCACAGCCCGAAGTCAATCCCTGAACCACGTATCGGCGACGGTGAACGGCCTCACTACAATACGGTCGACTCGCCACCAGGTGACGCTTGCGCGGGAGTTTGATAAGCTTCAAGACCTGCACAGCTCCGCCTGGACCTTAGTCCTGACCACTAACAGGGCCTTCGGCTTCTGGATGGACATGATCTGCTGTCTCTACCTGGGACTGGTCACTTACAGCTTCTTCCTGTTCACTAGTGAAGGTATCTACTGTGCCTGTAGCAGGAACATTGTCGACAACGTATTCGAAAACGTAACTCGCGAAATGTCAAAATTGTCATACTAATTTTTAGTTCCACTTTTCACCGCCGCAGCGCTGTTCATTTTCCAATACAAAAATAGTCGAAGGCGATACGAAAACGTTGTCGACAATGTTCCTGCTACCGGCACTGGTATCAAGAACATAATTCAACTACTTATAAAGTTTTTTTATATGATCCTGGTGGCACACAAGCATACGGCCCCCTGGTAATCACTCACTGTAGCCTATAGCCGCTAGCAATACCAGGGGTATCACTAACGAGTTGCCAACCATGTTTTTGATGAGGTCTCACTGTGCTAGCATTACTACTAGCGGCGTATCCTCGTGGAGCACTGGCAACCTTACTGCAGAAACACAACACTACATCAATGTATGTAGTTTTATTTGTCTACGGTCTTCTGTAAGATGAAAATACAGTCCCCAAAAAACCCACTGGAGTTCCCAATTCGTCCTACTCTCTTTTTAAGCCCATAGTATGATTAAACACCCCATCTCCCCCTCTCTCTCTCTCCATCTCCATCTCTCTTTCTCATTCTCTCACTCTTTATCTATCTATATTTCTCTCTCTCTCTCTCTGTCACTCACACACACACTCTTGACTGTCAATTCTTCTTATTATTATTATGATGTTTGCAGATACTCTAGGAGGTAATGTGGGTCTAGCCATAACGCAAGTGATAGGCCTGGTTGGCATGTGTCAGTACGGCATGAGGCAGACAGCTGAGGTGGAGAACCAGATGACATCGGTGAGTTTTGCACTTTTACTCAGAGAAACCAACCGAAAACCCGTGGAAGTCCCTTTTTTCGACAAAAGTAGCAAACACGCACCTGATGGTAAGCGGTAATTGTACCCTATGGGCTCTTGCAACCCCATAGGGTACTCAGGGCTTGGTCCTGACTAGAGTACTCCTCAATGGTTAGCAGAACACACATGAATTGCTTCCAATATAATTATATTTAAAATGTTTTTTTTACTGGCAACATAATACCTACTGATGTTATACCATTATCATCCCTACATAGCTATGATGGTATATATGGTATGGTGCATCACTGGTGTTATTTACAAGGACTAAGGGTTGCACCCAGAGGGGGTCCTGAGGAACTTCAACTGGCCATAGCTTGGTATAGGCAGGTCGCTGACCTCTAATATTGTTTATTTATTTATTTAATTGAGATATAAGTTTACAGCATTATGCCAAAACACTTACATTCTTAATTAACAAACTTATTATAATATATTAATAAAAACCTTACAAACTATTTAAAGAAGAAAGCAAATTATAATATATTACGCTTGGAGGATCATGGTAGATCCAAATCTGTGCGCCGAGTGAGTAGGGAGTTGAGCAAAAGAAGAGAAATTGTGTATCAATGTTCAACATGACGCATATTATCTAAGCTATCGGCTTAAATGGTATAAACTGGGGCACCCTGTATTTAGATTAACGGGATATTTTTTTATTTTATCTTAGGTGGAGAGGATATTAGAATACACCAACTTACCTCCAGAACAGCCGATGGAAGTCAACGAAAAGGCGATGAAAACCAACCACCCAGATATAGATTTGGACAAATGGCCTGTCAAAGGTAAACAATATAGTTTTTTTTTTATTGTTAGATGCTTCAACTTAATTTAAATTTGTTTTAATACTTGTAACGCTATGCACACATACCTTGGAGCACAACACTGATAAGATTTTTACCATTTTACTTTAGACTTGTTTTTTATAAAATTGTGTTCTGTTTTTGTGCTTAATAAATAAATAAATATAGGTAGTACACAGTTACTGAAATTACTTATGCCCTTTTCGGGGTTCCGTATCCGAAGGATAACGAACTGAACCCTATTACTAAGACTTCTCTGTCCGTCCGTCTGTCTGTCAGCGGGCTGTATCTCATGATCCGTAATAGGTAGACAGTTGAAATTTTCACAGAATGATTATTTCTGTAGCCGCTATAACAACATATAATAATAATAAACCAAAAACGATGTTTACAGAACTTTCGGCTTGATCTTAATAGTTCTTTTTTATACCACTAAGGTGGCATTCAAGCATACGGCCCACCTGATGGTAAGCAGTCACCGTAGCCTATAGCCGCTAGCAATACCAGGGGTATCACTAACGGGGTGCCAACCATGTTGTTGATGAGGACTCACTGTGCTAGCAGCATAACAAGCCCGTAGTATCCCCGTGGAGCACTGGCAACCTTACTTACCGCAGAAATACAACACCACATGAAAGTAGTGTTATTTGACTGCGGTCTTCTAAATGGAGGTACAATCCCCAGTCGGGCGGCTCCAATTGTAATGTGAAAACCCACTGGAGATCCCTATTCGCCCTACCTGGTACATGTGTGCAAAACCTTAGTGGTATAAAAATACCTGTAGAGTTTGTTAGTTTGGTTGAACGCGCTAATGTCAGTAAAGTAGTGGTTCGTACATAAGAATTTTGTACCATTCTCCCCACCTAGGTGAGATAGTATTCGAAGACGTATCCCTGGAATATGAAAAGCCACCTAAGCAAGAACAAGTGGCCGACTCCTTGAAGCTGGAAGAGCCAACATACGCGATCAGAGGCGTCAACTTCGTGGTAGGAGCCGCGGAGAAAGTGGCCGTGGTAGGCAGGACTGGAGCTGGAAAAAGCTCGCTCATTAATGCTCTGTTTAGGTAAGTTTTTTTTTTAAACTAAGATGGCAAACAAGCTTACAGCTGGCTGATGGTAAGCGGTTAATAATAATAATAATAATATATCTTCACGCGTTCCCACAAGGGTCCCCGAAGAGGTAGGCAGAGTTACAACACCCACTTTCCACCGAAGATAATTTGGTGCCAACGTGCCAGATGATGACCCGTTGCCGTCTCTTAGGCACTACATACGTCCTTGAATTTCTTCTCAGACGTATGCAGGTTTCCTCACGATGTTTTCCTTCACCGTAAAGCTCGTGGTGTGACTAATCACTGCACTTAAGTTATAAAACCTCATTGGTACAGACCGGTGGGATTGGAACTTGCGTCGCTAGAATAGCAGGCAACGCTTCATACCACACGGCCACCACAGCTCTGCGCTAAGCGGTTACCGCCTATAATAATAATAAAAACCGGTAGATTTGGCTTGTAACCAGTCACCATAGCCTACAGTCGCTAGCAATACCAGGGATATCACTAACGCGTTGCCAACCATGTTGTTGATGAGGACTCACCGTGCAAGCAGCATTACTACTAGCCGAGAGTATCGTGGAGCACTGGCAACTTTACTCACCGCAGAAACACAACGCTACATCGAAGTAGTGTTATATGACTGCGGTCTTCCGTAGGGCTACTGTATCCACATTGATGCATAAAAATTTTCTTACCACGTTATCATCAAGGTGCTTACCTCCCTGTTGGCAGGTTAAGCAAGATCTCAGGCAAGGTGAGTGTGGACGGTGTGTGTGCAGAGGAGGCGGGGCTTCGCCGCTGGCGCTCCGCCCTCTGCGCCTTGCCTCAGAGGCCCGCATTATTTGCCGCCACGCTCCGGGACAACCTCGATCCCCAACACATCTACAGTGATGCGCAGATACACGCCGCTTTGCATTTGGTAAGTATACACATTACACACCTGTCAAAATAGGTAGGGAAAACAAGTTTCTTTTTTTCAATACTGACTATATTCTACTTAGCCTAGAAACTATAGCCAAATAATACTATAGTCGATGAAACTTTAAGCCTAAAAATATTTTAGTTAAGACAACTTTAGTTTGTGCAAATTAAGCTAAGAAAACTTTAGCAAGTAAAATTTTTGACAGCGACAGTTTAAATGGCAACATCTGTAGGGCTAGTATGAATAACTAGCAACCACATACGTATTCGAATCGCCTTCGACTATTTTTGTATGGGAAAAATGAACAGCGCTGCGGTGAAAAAAATTTGAACTAAAAATTACTATGTAAATTTTGACATTTCGCGTTTTTCGAGTTACGTTTTTGAATACGTCGTCGAGAAATGTTCCTGCTACCGGCACTGAGCCTACATAACTTAAGTTCACAATACATTTGCTGAACTGACATAACATTGATGATGACGACTCGACACATACGTCACAATCCTACAACGCGCAAGCGAAGTTCTCTACGCAACTCAGTATATATACAAGTCTCTGACTAGAACAGTCGGAGCCTTGTTCCCCAGGCACGGCACCCGCCTGGCTGGAAGATCTTCCCTTTGTGGCGGCTGAGCATGATCACCTCTTAATCTTTTTAAAGAGGTGGGTTTTCCCATTTAAATTGGAGCCCGACTGGGGACTGTACACTTCCACCTTACAGTAGACCGCAGTGAAATAACACTACTTTGATGTAGTGTTGTGTTTCTGCGGTAAGTAAGGTTGTCAGTGCTCCACGAGGATACGCTGGGCTAGTAGTGATGCTGCTAGCACAGTGAGTCCTCATCAACAATTTGGTTGGCACCCCTATAGTGATACCCCTGGTATTTGTAGCAGCTATAAGCTACGGCGACGGCTTACCATCAGGTGGGCCGTATGCTTGTGTGCCACCTTAGTGGGAGAAAAAAAGTGAGTTCGGGTCATCAAACCCCAACTCACTACCCTTTCATCCCAGGTGGAACTGCACGAGCTGGTATCACGTCTCCCGGCCGGTCTGAACACGAAGGTGGGCGACGGCGGCGGGAACCTCTCCAGCGGGCAGAAGCAGCTCGTCTGCCTGGCTAGGGCTGCGCTGGCAGGATGCGCAGTACTGGTACTCGACGAAGCCACTGCCAACGTCGACACCGAGTGAGCAATACTGCCATCAATATTAATACGTGACCCAAACACTTTATAAAACTATGTCGCTTCCCGCTGTCTGTCTGTCCCTATGTATGCATAGATCTTTAAAACTACGCAACGGATTTTGATGCGACTTTTTTAATAGATAGAGTGATTCAAGAGGAAGGTTTTTATCTATAATTCATTGTGCTTTACTTATATGGCCCCCAAAAAGTCACCTATTAAGCTGATCAATACTATAGTGAAGTTGTATATTAAATTGCAGGACGGACAAACATATCCAGCATACGATCCGCACCAAGTTCAGCCAGTCCACGGTGCTCACCATCGCGCACCGACTGAACACCGTGTGCGATTACGACAGAGTTATCGTCATGGACAAGTGAGACTAATTAAAAAAATAACTTTACACTCAAAACCAAAATCAAAAATAATTTATTCAGTTTAGGCCCTAATAAGGCACTTATGAAGGTCTAAATTACCAATGACACTGTACACTGCACTCTCAATGATACTGTACACTGCACTCTCAATGATACTGTACACTGCCCTCTCAACGATACTGTACACTGCACTCTCAATGATAATGTGCACTGCACTCAATGATAATGTGCTCTGCACTCAATGATACTGTACACTGCACTCTCAATGATACTGTACACTGCACTCTCAATGATACTATGCACTGCACTCTCAATGATACTGTGCACTGCACTCTCAATGATACTGTACACTGCACTCTCAATGATACTGTACACTGCACTCTCAATGACACTGTACACTGCACTCTCAATGATACTGTGCACTACACTCTCAATGATACTGTACACTGCCCTCTCAATGATACTGTACACTGCACTCTCAATGATAATGTGCACTGCACTCAATGATAATGTGCACTGCACTCAATGATACTGTACTCTCAATGATACTGTACACTGCACTCTCAATGATACTGTGCACTGCACTCTCAATGATAATGTGCACTGCACTCAATGATAATGTGCACTGCACTCAATTATACTGTACACCGCACTCTCAATGATACTGTACACTGCACTCTCAATGATACTATGCACTGCACTCTCAATGATACTGTGCACTGCACTCTCAATGATACTGTACACTGCACTCTCAATGATACTGTGCACTGCACTCTCAATGATACTGTACACTGCACTCTCAATGATACTGTGCACTGCACTCTCAATGATACTGTGCACTGCACTCTCAATGATACTGTACACTGCACTCTCAATGATACTGTACACTGCACTCTCAATGATACTGTGCACTGCACTCTCAATGATACTGTGCACTGCACTCTCAATGATACTGTACATTGCACTCTCAATGATATTGTACACTGCACTCTCAATGATACTGTACACTGCACTCTCAATGATACTGTACACTGCACTCTCAATGATACTGTGCACTGCACTCTCAATGATACTGTGCACTGCACTCTCAATGATACTGTGCACTGCACTCTCAATGATACTGTACACTGCACTCTCAATGATACTGTACACTGCACTCTCAATGATACTGTACACTGCACTCTCAATGATACTGTACACTGCACTCTCAATGATACTGTACACTGCACTCTCAATGATAATGTGCACTGCACTCAATGATAATGTGCACTGCACTCAATGATACTGTACACTGCACTCTCAATGATACTGTGCACTGCACTCTCAATGATACTGTACACTGCACTCTCAATGATACTGTACACTGCACTCTCAATGATACTGTACACTGCACTCTCAATGATACCAATAAGGTGGCGAACAAGCATAAGTAGCCTATGGACGCTTGCAATACCAGGGGTATCACTCGCGCGTTGCCGACCCTTCAAAAAGTCACACTGCCCTCTAACTTATACTACACACTGCACTCTCAATGGTACACTGTTCGATCTAAAACAAATATGGCTGGCCTGCCTACTATGGTATTTGTTCTATAGCTATATCTATATTATTTTTCTGTACGGGTGGGTGTATTGTTGCGGCACCCACATTTAAGTGTGTAAGCGCGGTGCTAAAGGCTTTTTGTAAATAACAGAGGTCGCGTCGTGGAGTCCGGTCACCCATTCGAGCTGTTGACCCAGACCACAGCTGGAAGGAAGGACGAAGCTCTGCCCAGAAGGTCTTTGCTGTCCAAGAGTCAAGTGAGATCACTTTATAATCTTTATAAAAAGTAGCCAAAAGGCAGGTAGGGCTATTTGGGATATCCCGTGAGTTTTCTCATTTAAATTGGAGCCGCCCGACTGGGGACTGGGCCTTCTTTACAGAAGACCGCAGTGAAATAACACTACTTGATGTAGTGTTGTGTTTCTGCGGTGAGTAAGGTTGCCAGTGCTCCACGAGGATACCACTCAGGTGGCACACAATCATACGGCCCACCTGATGGTAAGCGGTCACCGTAGCCTATAGCAATACCAGGGTAATCACTAACGGGTTGCCAACCATGTTGTTGATGAGGACTCACTGTGCTAGCAACATTACTACTAGCCCAGCGTATCCTCGTGGAGCACTGGCAACCTTACTCACCGCAGAAACTTACTCAGCTTGTATTTTAAAAATAAAACTATTTTTAATTTTAACTATTGTTCCCAGGCACCACTAGCTATCCCGGAAAACTTCCCGTTCGAGCACACCTCTAGAGAGAGAATGGATGACCAAAATGAAACACTCATTCTATCCAAAGATAGAATACGCACGTATTCCAACAGGTATGGCTTTAAATTACACTTTCCACCGAAGATAATTTGGTGTCAACGTGACAGATGGTGAGTCCGTCGCCGTCTCTTAGGCACTACATACGTCCTTGAATTTCTTCTCAGACGTATGCAGGTTTCCTCGCGATGTTTTCCTTCACCGTAAAGCTCGTGGTGTGACTAATCACTGCACTTTAGTTATAAATCCTCATTGGTTCTAAATGGCTGAACGGATCGTGATAACTTTTGACATGGTAATAGGGAAGTCCTAGGGAAGGAAGCTGTATTTTGTCTAAAAACAAATTCAGAGAAAGTCGCGGGTTACAGCTAGTAATATATATGGCAAAGCAACGTTTTACGGGTAAGCTAGTATTGTAATTTTTTCATACATGATAAAGCAATTCAGGGTCGGCCACGCGCGTGTGATATCCCTGGTGTTACAAGCGTCCATAGGCTGCGGTAACCGCTTACCGTCAGGCGTGCCGTATGCTTGTTTGCCACCTTAGTGGTATAAAAAAAATGCAAGTTTGTTTCACTAAATAATGTTTTTTTTTAAACTACCGTTACAAGTTTTTAATATTCCTAATACAATAGCGTAGACAAGTTATCCTAACACTGGATCTATACACAGTACGCTATAAGTAGCCAACTTTTGTGCAACAGCATTGAGCGTACGCACCGTACGCATCAATGGCGCTAGTTGAAGCAGTTGGGTGCGCGCGGTCGATGTTGTCGATTCTGTTGTACAAAATCACTAATCTAAACTAATTTGACAGGACTAAAAGTCTCGCTATCCCTCTCTCATGTGCGGGGTTAACTTAGGATGGCAATGGTGCCAATGCTGTTGTTCAAATTACTATACTTAACTAGTTTGACAGATCTAAAAATATTGGCATCCTTGTTTAACCCCGCACATGAGAAAGGGATAGCAAGACTGTTAATTAGTTATGCGATAGAATTAGTAACGTAATTTTAATGTAGGTCTGAAGCGAGCGACGTGGAAGGCTGCGGGATATTCAAGACGCTGGTTGAACAGACAGGACATGAGACTGCCGCGTTACTCCACCAGATGGCTGAGGAGGTAACTACCATACATACATACATACATACATACATACATACATACATACATACATACATACATACATACATACATACATACATACATACATACATACATACATACATACATACCTACCTACATACATACATACATACATACATACATACATACATACATGTCGCGTCCCTCACGGGGTAGGCAGAGAGTATAGAGCGATATTTCACTCTTTACTTGAACACCTCTTACTTAAAAAAGGTTCCGTACACAAAGCGTAACTACTAAACCTCCGTTGTCCGTCCGTCTGTCTGATCTCATGATCAGTAATAGGTTGACAGTTGACATTATCACAGTGTATGTGTTGCCGCTATAACAACAAAGAATATAAAATTATAGACTGTCTCATAATATATTTTTGTCACATTAATTTTGTAATTCTTTCTTTTCAGAGTTACAAAAGATTAATGTTAAAGAAGAATACATGAAAACAAAAATTAAAATTACTCAAACGTGCTACCAAAATGGTAGACGATGCAGCACACGTGATCTATCGCTTTCAAGGAACGGTATTTAAATGTGTTTAGGAAAATTATGCGAAGCATTTATTGTATAGAACGAGATTAGATGTGATATTTGGAATTATTATACTCTAATTTTTATAAAACTCGCACGCGCAATTATACAGGGTGCCCCGGTTGATACCATTCATGCGGAGAGCTATGTATAATATGCGTCATGGAGTTTTTTGGTGGGAATCAGGCGGAGCGGTTGAGATTTTTTCCAGTGTGTCGTAAATTGTGATATAGTGATCTTTAATGTGTATTTTTGGTGTCGATATGTGCAGTAAAGTTTCATTTAGTGACTGATTTATAGGAGCATTGGAAATAATGCCATAATACGACTTTTGGGTTAAGTGATTTATCATTTTGGTCAATAGGTTACCTCTAATCTAAAGGCGTGTTACGATCTGCTACTGCCGTGGGTTGTCTCCAGAAACTCCATTGGGCGTTAGAATGCATGACACTAGGCATTTTAATGCGGCAAACACGAGAAATTGTGCAACATGAAAATTCTCTAACACTCGACACTGGCAAAAATAGTCCCTGAAGGGATTGATTGCCATACTTAGGAAGAAGAAGAAGAAGAATATGCGTCATGTTGAACACTGAAGCACAATATGAGCGGTCAGCGACCTGCCTATACCAAGCTATGGCCAGTTGAAGTTCCTCAGGAGACCCTGTGGTTGCAACCCTAAGTCCTTGTAAATAACACTAGTGATGTACCATACCATGTATACCATCATAGCTATGTAGGGATGAGTGGGGACTAGTGGGGAGCGTCACATCAGTAATTATATAATACTATTTATTAATGTAATTTATTATCTCAATTTAGCTTGCCCTCGACCTCGTACGCGTGTAATAAATTTTGTAAATGTATTGCTAGCGGCTATAGGCTACGGTGACTGCTTACCATCAGGTGGGCCGTATGCTTGTGTGCCACATTAGTGGTATAAAAATTTTAGCGGACATAACTAGAAAAACCAGACAGACTGCAATATTTTTGTACTCTTTTAGGGTTCCGTTCCTTAAAAAGAAAAAAGGAATCCTTGTAGGATCACTTTGTTGACCGTCTGTCTGTCTGTCTGTCAATTTTATTATGGGTGAGTATTATATATACTGTCATATGCAATTAAAAAAAAAACACTTTGCAAACAGACACTTCAAAATTTATTATTTCCATTGAAACCAGGATAGTAATCTCAATAGCCTTGACTTCAATATAGCTTCGACATAAATGGTGCGAATTGAGGCGCAGCGTATCTGTTGCGGTGACCGCTTACCATCAGGCGGACTGTGGGCCAGATTGTCGCCTTATTGATGAAATAATGCCTTTATTATTATTTAGAACAGCCTTATTAGACGTAGAATTAGCCAATAGGAACTCATATTGGTTCCAACATCAAAATGTACTTAGTCTGGCAAAATAGAGTATACAATAATAGTGGCTGAACTGTGTCGTTCGTATGTCAACCCGCCGCAGCTCGTATAGAGCATCGACCGTCTTGATTGGTGTGTTTACAGTACACGTCATAACATGGATTACATTTTGTGAAGGTTGCCAGTAGACACACAATTAGTTCCGTTACTCTAGACTTTTTTTTGCCAAGTTACTTAGAGAACAAATTTGAAGGATACTTAATGTCAATTTTATTATTGAAATGCCTTAATTATGCAATTACTGTGTTAGTTTAATAATTGATATGTTTTTGTATCATTGTTGTGTATTTAATTAAATTAGGTAAAAAAATATTCGCCTGTCCTTCAAGAAGGGTGTGAACAGATTGCAGGGTGGGCAACGCGTGATACTAGATTAAATTAATCGAACGCGTTGTTTTAAAAAAACCACAAGTACTTTGAGGGTATCTCAGAGTTTTCCTAAATTTTCAGTCTTATACTTCCATGCCTAGCTGAAAATTTTATAAGTTACAAGAGCGGTAGGGCAAATTGAGATCTCCCGTGAGTTTTCTGGCTGGGGACTGTACAAGTATACATCCACCTTACAAAAGACCGCAGTCTAATAACACTACTTGATGTAGTGTTGTGTTTCAGCGGTGAGTAGAGGATACACTGCACTAGTAGCACAGTGAGTCCTCAACAACAGGGTTGGCACCCCGTTAGTGATACCCCTGGTATTGCTAGTGGCTATAGGCTACGGTGACTGCTTACCATCAGGTGGGTCGTATGCCTGTGTGCCACCTTAGTGGTATAAAATAAACTTAAAATGATATTATTATGATATAAGAAAGTATGTGCTTTTACATGGGGCTTCCTTAGAAAATCACTCGTTATGACGAATTTAAGTCATAAAAAGTACTCAATAGCATTCCTCGCTTGGCTGTACGTATGGCTTGAGACGTACGTCAAGGATTTGAGTCGCGCGTCGGGCTTTCAGATCAAATAAAAAAGGTAGATTGATCTTTACGAACATAGAATTGACGCCGGTAAAAACTACGCCTTTCTACGTACATATACACAATTACACGCACACTACGAAAGTGCGCCTTGCCCACACAATGCATGTTTAAAGAACTGGCGTCATTTCGCTATTCGCAAAGGTAGTAAGGTTAATCTAGCTGGTTTTTTTAAATTATTTATTTATTTAATAAATGAGTTTGGGCTGTGTATAAAGTAATGACTTGTATGGTTAGAATTTTATTGTTAACTAGCGCCCCGCCACGGCTGCGCACGGGTAGACATTTATCAAAATATATTTTGTCTACCCGTGCGAAGCCGGGGCGGGCAGCTAGTAAGTAATTTTCTTTGCTATAAACCTCACGGAGCCCGAGACCTTTCCAACGAATGCAAAACCGTGGAAATCGGTTCGTGCGTTCTGGAGTTATAGCGTCAGGAAGGAAAACCCGACTTATTTTTATTTATCAAATATTGTATCTACCCATTTTTAGACATTTTCAGGCAATTTTTAATTCCAGAAGAACCATCCTCGTACTTAACGGAATATTCTAAAAAATATTAGCGAAATCGGTTCGGCTGCTCTCGAGATTGGAGCTTAGGCCTTAGCAACACATTAATTCATTTTTATTTTATAGATTTGATATAGCTTGTGATTGTAATTTTTTTCCTATTTACGGCGACGTTTTCACCACCTGTCACGATGTCATCTACAATATCTTCAGTGAGAAGTGATGCACCTCTGCCTACCACATACGGGGCACTAGAAAATTGTATTTCATATGTTTAAGAATATATTGTGTTATATTGTTTACTTTACCAGTATTGTATCTCCACTTTTATTAATTTATAGACAAATACTAGATTTATTTTCTGTATACTCACATTATTTTGAAGTTTTATTAGTCATTAGTTATTTTATATTCGTAATGTTTGCAAAACATCATTTGTTCCTATCAAGTTTGTAGAACAAATGTTTAGTTAGTAGTCTCCACGCGCTACACTCTTGGTCCGGTCTGTGCCGGTAGCAACTTTTCAGTTGAAAAGTATTCGAAAACGTAACTCTCAAAATGTTCATACGAATTTTTAGTTCCATATTTCGCCGCAGCAGCGCTGTTCCTTTTCCCATATAAAATTGTCGATACGATTGCGTAGTCGAGTTATTTGATAGTCCTGCTAAGGCTAAGTACAGACTGTAGTTCTTGTTCCGTGTGTTATGGTAATTATATTGCCTGGCCTTATTCAGTTTAACGGATCCATGCTCTGTGCCGGTAGCAGGAACATTGTCGACAACGTATTCGAAAACGTAACTCGCGAATTGTCATACAAATTTTTAGTTCCACTTTTCACCGCCGCAGCGCTGTTCATTTTTCTATACAAAAATAGTCGAAGGCGATACGTAAACGTTGTCACAATTATTCATGCTTGCGCTACAGGACCGAATATTATGTTAGGCTCGACGGCTATATATAGATTTCTAGCTGCTACCCGCGGATTCGCCCACATCGTTCTATTCCCCGGGAACCTCACTAGTTGCAGAATTCACTAGCTATAGGCTGCGGTGACTGATTACTATCAAGTGGGCCGTATGTTTATGTGCGATTTTAGTGGTTAAAGAAATTGCGGGAATAAAAATTATACTATATCTTAATTCAGCATACAAGCTACCTGCATTCTAAATTTCATACAAATCCATACGGCCGTTGAGGCGTGAGGTACAAACACACAAACATTCGCATTTATAATATACATATTTTTTGATAGACGCCCCGGCTTCGCACGGGTACATTGATATCAAATATTTTGTCTACCCGTGCAAAGCCGGGGCGGGCAGCTAGCCTATGTTACTCAGTGATGGTGTAGCTTTCTAACGGTGAAAGATTTTTTGAATCGGTTCAGTAGTTTCGGAGCCTATAGACATTTATCAAATATTTTGTCTACCCGAGCGAAGCCGGGGCGGGCAGCTAGTATAATATATAGCCTATGTTACTCAGTGATGATGTAGCTTTCTAATGAAAAAAGAATTATTAAAATCGGTCCAGTACTTTTTGAGTTTATTCGTTACATACAAAAATACAAATCTTTCCTCTTTATAATATTAGTGTAGATTAATATTTCTTACAATATCGAATTTATAACAGCGAAGCCATATGATGATAATTAATTATAGTCAATTATGTTACCGTATTATGATTAATGTAATGTAATGTATGATACATACAGTTATAATATTTATAATAAATATTTATAATTATGTTTTTTGTTGTTTTATTATTTTTGACAATATGTTCAAACCAATATTTACAATAAAAACCGGCCAAGTGCGAGTCGGATTCGCGCACCGAGGGTTCAGTACACACTTATTCGTCGGTGACTAACAGTGCGATTCAGGAATATTTTTAGTAAATTCGCATTCAAAATAAAACTGAACAAAGTACATAGTTACGGTTTTCAGATTTTTTCCTTTACTTGTGCTGCCACTGTTAAGATACTGCTTCTTGGCAAATTCCATGAGTCTAGGTCAACGAGAAGTACCCTATAGGTCTTGATTTCCTTGTGAAATCGCAAATTGCGAAAAGTTGCGACATAAACGGTCATATATTTTCTTCATATTGACATAACAGGTTTGATTATTTTACAGCTGAAAGAGACCATACGGGTCTATGGTCTCCCAGCTATTTCATATTCATTTTAATTTCAAACTCCACGCGTTTTTGAGATAAAAATTCTTGACATACTGACAACAAAGTGATCATCCTGTAAGGGTTTCTATTAAGGTACGGAACCCTAAAAATAAAACGTGACTGGCACACCTCTTGCTTCTGACATGAGTATTCGCTTGATGTAGGGATCAATATCCAACAAGCCGTGATGAAGTAAATGGAACGGAATCGATGGAGGCAGATCGTCCAATTGAAACCAAGTGACCACGATCCTCAGTAATGAGGGACCGACCTGAGAGAGAGATAGAGAGGGATAGCATCCTGAGATCAATCGAAAAATGGTATTTACTTAATTGGTATTTCACCATAGTGAATCAATATTATATTTTTTATTCGATTTTATTACTGAAATACATATAATTTTAGCTATATACTTTCTCAATGTATCAAATAAATTTAGGAAAAGTCTTATATTTCTGTTCTTCAACGCTTAAACGCACCCCGATCGGGGTGCCTCTTGTGATATAGAAAGAACTGGAGAATGCTGAAATACACAAAGGCAACCATAAGTACAATATTATTGTGAGGAAGGAGCATGATAGGATCCATGCGGTAAGGGGGTACACGGCAGGTGGTTCGTCGGTTGTGGGGGTGAATAATTTCTCCGAAATGTTGGCAGTCCTAGGCACAGCTCCCGACGTGCATTAGCGTCTTGCCTTATCAGGTGCTAAAAAGATGTTTTTCTTGTCTGGGATATAGAACAATTGGTTCTCTTTTCTAAATATTAGATCACCATCGAGGCAATTATTTTTGTGTGTATTTAAAAATAAAAGTATATATCTATATATAAAAATGAATCCCTATTTCCCTTGGTCACGCATGATGCCGTGAGGTCAGAGGCTGGACCGATTTCGCTAATAGTCGGGAGGTTCTTATGAAAAAAAAACCAGAACCATTTTAATTTCGGGATAAACTAAAGGTCCTTTTTGCTATGGTGTATTTGTCATATGAATTCATAGCTAAGACAGGACAACGTCTGTCGGGTCAGCTAGTGTATTGTATCAGCTGCTGGTTCTCATAGTACAAGCTTTGCTTAGTTTGGGGCAAGATGGCGCTGTGTGCTAATGTCCGAGCATTATTATTATTATTAATACGAGGATCCAAAAATCCCCTACATTTATAAATTTATGTATAACACCTTAAAGATGGTCTAAGTGCATACAGTATATCATCAAGCCAAGTCCTTCACGGGGTAGGCAGACAGTATAGCGACGAGACCGCTGGTCCAGTGGTTAGTACACCTGACTGCTACGCTAGAGGTCGCGGGTTCGATTCCCGCCGGGGAAAACATTTATGTGACAAATATGTTTGTCTTGCGTCTGGGCGTTTGGTATGTATTATAAGTATGTATTTACGAAAAAAAAGTATAAAGTATTATATCGGCTACTGGTTCCCATAGTACAAGCTTTGCTTAGTTTGGGGCCAGATGGCGCTGTGTGATAATGTCCAAGCATTATTATTATTATAGAGCGCTATTTCACTAGAGACTTGCACACCTCTATTGCTTCTTCTATATTACATGGTCTAAAACTTACCAATCTTACCATAACATATTGTCTCCTCGACTGGTGTTGAAAGCTGAAAAAGAAATACCTCGGCCATAGGCCATACGTTTGACGTTTCGTAGAAACTTGTGAAACATTTTGTTTTTTTTTTATTTTGGCGGTTGCATTCTTTTTTAGCATTCTTTTTACAAAAACAAACGAAACTAGCCACAAGTCAATTTTTTCTTGTGTTACAATTCTCTTTTTTTGGTAAAAAAATTCCGCTGTCAACCGCCATTTTTAAAAATATAATATGCACTGACTTTGAGAAAAATATTTCTTTTGCCGTCACACTTTCGGGGTCCAAACTTTTTTTTTGCTGACGGCCAGTTCTTTTCTTTTTTTACAATATGTATGAATACAATCTAAGTCAGTAACACATAAAGCTGTTATGCTAACTGTACAAACATCTTAAAATAGGAAAAAACAGACAAGCAAATCTTAAAATATGTACATTCGTATAGTATAGGGTAACTGTCGATATCGAGACATTGGTTATTTTTTTCAGAAAATGGTGTTGCCGCATATCACTGCAAATTTTATCCAGAATCATTCAATAGTTAGTAAACCGCATCGAATAAATTTAACCGGAATATATCTTACTTTGTATTTTTTTAATATCAATTTACGCAAAGTAACGCCAGATTCTATTAAATTAGAAAAACATCTGTTGATAAAAAAAATTGCTCACAACTATGTGGATGGTTATTATTTGAACAATTTTTCATAGCATGACCCACTTTTTAATACCATTTTTTTGCACAAACAGTTTTGTGAGTTGCGATTTGAAAACATATAATTACGAGAATTATAATTTTGATACAACAACTTACATCTATCAACATTAGTTTGAATCACTAGATATCACCTCTTTGATATATTTCATCGATCGCTACCCGACACTATTAGAGCATATTGACTGTATTGCTCAACATAATTATCATTTTAAAGAATCAACAAAAATTACGTCCTTTAAATATTCCCATCACTTTTTAGCGTTGAAAACCGAGATATCCATTGAAAAATATATGTTATAAATGCTATATTTTGACCTAGCATGATATAATTCAACAATTGCATGTTTTATTTCATACAGTAAAAAAAATAATTGGATTTTAAGAAAAAACAGATATTTTCTGTTATTATATTTTGTATACTGTAACAGATTCGTGGTCGGTAAAATGCACTAAGAAACGCCTATTCCTAAAGAAAATTGTGTAATTTGTAATGACTTTAAACTGATTGAAAGAGCTTTTAGAAGTCACATGAGATTATTATTATTTATTTATAATATTAAACAATACAGTCAAAATACTTCACAGAAACCTTACAAATTAATATATTCAACTACTCTATAAAGGTAAGATTAATGAAACATTAACTTTGCACACAAAAACGTAAAATAACTTCAAAATTATATCCCTTCCCACGTTATAAGTTTCAGAAATAAAACGCTCCTCGATCAAAATAACCTGTCTCGCTCTAACTAGTCGATTTGTCACGAATTTAGAACGAGACAAATATATTTAGTTAGACCCCAGTCATATTTGAAAAGGTTTAGTTATGACCCCACATAAATTTCAGGCATGGAAGAAAACCTTATTTATTATGACAGAATTGTTTTTAATAAAAAATAATCTGATTTAAATGTGCCCCCGTGCCCAATGTGCCCCCGAAAATATGTCTGGGGTGTGCCATTCCGAACTGCATTAGCAGATATCAACTATACATTGGGCTGTAATTTTATTTCACCTAAACTATTGAAGATAGTATTTCATATATAGAAATAAACAACTTATATAGTACATAA
This sequence comes from Falcaria lacertinaria, assembly GCA_951449985.1. NCBI lineage: Eukaryota > Metazoa > Arthropoda > Insecta > Lepidoptera > Drepanidae > Falcaria > Falcaria lacertinaria. The sequence continues at coordinate 3,086,001 of OX602137.1, read as the reverse complement.
AGTATACTAAAACATATAAAAAATTCGCTGTCCCAAAAATATTTGTAACTTTAACATTGTTAAGTAACTTTTATTATTATTTATTTAATATAAAAATGTATCAATGTAACACATGTGATTCGTGCACGTGTGCATGTGTCAAATATGACACATGGGATAGCGAACTTTTAAATGTATAGAATACATTTGAAACTATTGCTTTATTGATCTTAAAGAAAATACATATGCAAAATTGGGAATACATACATAAATATAATAATTAGTAAAAGATGTATAAGATAGAGAAAGAAATCATATATATTAATTAGTAATAGATGTATAAGATAAATATAATAATTAGTAATAGATGTATAAGATAGAGGAAGAAATCATATATATTGCATTTATGATTATGTAATGGAGAATATAATTTCATGTCAACCTAACCACACATAAGAAAGTACTGTACTGTGCCGGTAGCAGGAACATTGACGACAACGTTTTCGTATCGCCTTCGACTATTTTTGTATTGGAAATGAACAGCGCTGCGGCGGTCAAAAGTAGAACAAAAATTAGTATGACAATTAAGACATTTCGCGAGTTACGTTTTCGAATACGTTGTCAACAATGTTCCTGCTACCGGTACTGGTCGCAAGAACATCGTTAGACTGGTATTCGAAAACTCTTAAAACGACAAAATTTTCATACGTATTTTTAGTTCCACTTTTCGCCGCCGCAGCGCTGTTTATTTTCCAATAAAACAATAGTCGAAAGTGCTACGAATACGCAGTCGTAAGTAGTTCTTGCTGAGGCTAGTGAGCGGAAGATGATGAAGACGCACCTAAAATTAATATATCTTTTTGAAGCCTCGAAATTAAATAAAACGAATCAACAACTCATTAAATTAACGCAATGGAGAGAATATTATTTAAAAAATGACCGAATCATTTTTTTTTAAATAAGCAAAAAAGCGTATATTTACATAAAATCTCTGTACGATAAGTGCCGTATTTTAATAATATTCAATTAAATTAAACAATACAATGGTGCCAATTCTGTTGTTCGAAATTACTAAACTTAACTAATTTGACAGGTCTAAAAGTCTTGCTATCCCTTTCTCATGTGCGGGGTTAAATAAGGATGGCAATATTTTTAAATCTGTCAAATAAGTTAAGTTTAGTATTTTTGAACAACAGAATTGGCTCCAATGTTGGACGTTTGTCATTTAGTAACTGACTTCCGAACGAGCTTCCTACTACCGGTTTGTTTTAATAACCGTATTACTTTTAAAATGTATGGTAGATTTTCTACTAAAATATTTTTATGAGCCACGTATTGGAACTTAACGAAATTAGAGGCGAGATCTGACTGTTTGGTTAGACAAAATCCTATTACCATGTTAAAAACATCTCTTTAATTTTCGATGTATTTTAATAGTATTGAAGTGACAAAATAGCATACGGTCCGGTCCGCCTAATGGTAATCGGTTACCGTAGGCAAGGACACTTGCAACACCAGCGGTACCACCCTGCAAAAATCTCTACACACTTCTTGAAGAACCCCACGCTGTACTCTTTTGGGAACACCACGGTGGGACGTTCATCACATTACCTGAGCTTTCAACATAAAGTCACGTTTGTACTAGCGTCTCTTTATTGCTAAACTTTAAAATTGTAGGCCTACAGTATCTCGTGATTTGGGTGTCACACAAAAAACTACACCCCGACTTCCTGGGTTCGCAGTTTAAAGGACATCATCCATGTTTCATAGAGATTTGGTCCAAATCTGAAAGTGCCGGCCAACACTTTTTTTTTATATATTCTGTTAGAGCTTGCTTCCGTCTGAGCATTTATTACTATGGCACCAAAGTTGGACAAAGTTTGAATTCCTATTTTCAACAAAAATGTATGAAAATTCTGAATAAAATCAACGACTATGGGCCTACAGCTTTGGTGCCATAGTAATAAATACTCAGACGTACAAGCTCTAACAGAATATACAAAAAAAAATACGTTGGCCGGCACTTTCAGATTTGGACCAAAATTGACGATGTCCTTTTTGCTACAATTATGTCGTACGGATTAGTAACTTGTGATAATACGTTATCCGGTGACCTATGAATATCTTTACATAATATAAAATGAAGTAGCCGCTTTCTGTTCTATTAGATCTTTTAAACGACTAAACGAATCAAAGCCGTTTTCGGCAATAGATTATGTTCGTTCAGATATCCAAATTTTAATATGTTTTATATGTCATGTAGTGTCAGTCGTATTATTGTAGTCTGTATGTCAGTGTCAAATAGAATGTTAAGAAAGCCACACGTTTTTTTATTACAAGAGCAATTCAACAAATACAATTAGAACTTTAACAGTGAATCAAGGGAAATGTTTTTATGTATGCATTTACGTCTTGTGTAACCCTTGCGAAGACAGGGCGGGTCGCTATGAAAACGGCTGTCTCTTTTCTGGCACCCCTTGAGGTCAGTGGGCACGTTATGGTACAGACAGCATTCATAGAGTTTTCATTATGTCCTTGTTTTTAGTGTACGCTCTTGAAAATGTCAAATATTTACTCCTAATCCCTAAAACTATTTCACTATTCAATTGTTTGTATTAGGCGTGCTAAGCTCAAAGGAAATCTACGCGATACTAAAATGCCACCACGCTGGGGCACTTATACGTGAATAATTTAAATTCGCTATTGCTATGAAAAAAAAACAATCTTATTGCCATTACTTTATGGTAAATTGTATAAAATACGCAGTATTATATTATATTGTAAAATCGACTTTATTGCTATTCATATAAGGAAGTTTCGGGTTAAATGTTACTTATCCGTCGTAATTTTGATTTGGCTGACTATTTCAATAATTGAAACGTTGAACGAGCAATAATGAACTCTATTTGCTTAACTGCAAGGCTGACTTTACAGTCTGAATGGTATCTTGGATGCAGATTCTGAATCCATACACAGTAAGCCCGGAATTTCATACAATTTAAGAGTATTTTTTTAAGTTATTATTCTCTGAACGGTGCTTAAAGCAAAAAGCATTATTAAAGAAGGTACTAATGTGATTTAAGTTATTGAAAATAGTTAAATTTGAACATAATAGGCTGCATTTAGTTCCAAGGGTAGAAGGGTGACCGCCGACCTAAAAGATATATCGATACATCGCTAAGTTTTGAAGGCACAATTATATTTGCTTTTAAAGTTATCAATCTTGACATTGAGGCAGATTTTTCAGTTAACATTTTCAATCCTCTCAGAATCACCATATCGTCATACATGGCAACATCGACAAGAAAAAGTATTTTTCTTGATACGGCGAAGGTGGCTAGCAAGCATACGGTCCATCTGATGGTAAGCGGTCACCGTAGCCTATAGCCGCTAGCAATACCAGGGGTATCACTATAATAATAATAATAATAATAATGCTCGGACATTATCACACAGCGCCATCTGGCCCCAAACTAAGCAAAGCTTGTACTATGGGAACCAGCAGCTGATATAATACTTAATATACTTTTCGTTTGTAAATACATACTTACGCAAGACAAACATATTTGTCACATAAATGTTTGCCCCGGCGGGAATCGAACCCACGACCTCTAGCGTAGCAGTCAGGTATACTAACCACTAGACCAGCGGTCTTGTCATATCACTCACTATCACTAACGCGTAGCGTATCCTCGTGGAGCACTGGCAACCTTACTCACCGCAGAAACACAAAACTGCATGAGAGTAGTGTTATTTGACTGCGGTCTTCTGTAAGGTGGAGGTTCAGTCCCCAGTCGGGCGGCTCCGATTTCAATGGGAAAACCCACGGTAGATCCCAATTCGCCCTACCTCTCCTTTAAGCTCATGGTGTGATTAATCACTATACTTCAGCTCAGAAAAACTCATTGGTACAGGCTGGTGTTTGAACCTGGGCCCATATATCTACACCCGTTGATTTTACATCCTATATCCTATGACAATATGGCGATTCTAAGCGGACTTAATATATATAGCTGAATTGGTTTTTAACATCCTTTTCATATCTGTCGTACATACATACGTCATCACTGTCAAAACAATTTATAAAAATATTTTCTCTAACAGTCAAATACGCTATCACGAATTAAATACTCATTTAAACGCACATGAATCTATCAAAAACACATAACCCTCTTTTTTGCTTCGCCGTAGTCGGGTAAAAATAGCAGTCACGGGCCCCGTGGCGGATTAAACCTATCTTCTTCATTTATTAACGGTTTTTTGTAATGTTGTGAGCTTCCGATTGGCTTCTAACTTCGATAGATAATCCAAAACTCTATCGAACTGCATAGCGAGGGAGTAATTAGAAACAGAGTTACAATGGGTTTTAGCGCCGTGTGTAACAACCTACTATTTCACTCCTCATGCTCAAAAAGTTCTGCATTGTAAAGTTCCAGAGCGGGGAAAAAGTTTTTACTCTTTTTTTCCTTTTATTTATTATAAACATTGTCTGTTATTTATAAAAAACGAAAATATTTATTCATAAATAGAACAATTATGAATAAAGACTCGACTTTTTACTGTTTTATAACAAATAATCGGAAGGTAATTGTCGACCAACGTGGCGTTTCCTTTGTTTTTCCTTTCCACTGTCGATGGTGTATACGCGCACACACGGCATAATGGAGCAAAATTTTGCAATACACGTTTTCTGAGTGGACTTACTGCGTTAGCAGTATATCGGCGGAATACTGAAACGATATTCAAAGTTCGAAGGCCACGTGACTGTCTGATTGAAGTGTCGGTCGTCAAAATACATAGAATATACATAGTAGCCGTGGTGGCCTTGCGGTTGAAGCAACGGCCTGTCATCTGATGGGGCCATGTTTAAATCCCGGCCTACGGTGTTGTACGGTGACACCTTAGTGATATAAAAAATGCCACTCTTATTGTTTATTAGTTCAGTATTCGCCACGTTATTTTAATCTTTTTGGCCCTGGCAATACCAACACATTTTTATGACACAAATATCGCTACTAGCAACATTACTAAATATCAACTTGTGATCAATAAATAATCGTTTCATTTATTTCTTTCGAAACTTACCTTTTTATCTCTAACCCAAAGTTCAATTATACACCATACAGTCAGCCATACAACCTCTACATACATACATGTTTTTGTTCCCCATCTATATATTAACCATGGGAACAAACAGCTACACAACAAAGGCAAATTGGCGTCAAGCGATCACCCTGAAACCTGCAGGCTTATTAAATTACAATCAACAATCGTTAACGCTATAGAAACCAACATACAAGAATATAGTTTAGGGTTGGCAACGCGCGAATTTTACCCCTGGTGTTGCTAGCGTCCATAAGCTATGGTGACCGCTTACCATCAGGCGGGCCGTATGATAGTTTGCCACCTTAGTGGTATAAAAAAAAACGAAGGAAATTAAAAACTTATACTTTATGTCGCGTGGTCAAGTTTTATTCCCACACATTTCTTTAGTTTTCTATAGCGTTAACGATTATAGATAGTAAATGGCTATCAGTATTGTTTGGAATATGCAGCTTTCTTATTTCTCATCACATTTTAACATTTCATTAAATATACGAACACTCAATTACAATCAATCTTGTACTAATAATTATAATGACGCAACTTTGAGACTCGATTGCTAATTTTTTAATCTATCAAAAAACATTGGTGCCAATCCTATTGTACAAAATAAACTAAACTAATTTGACAGGACCACAAGTCTTGCTATCCCTTTCTCACTTAATGAAGATGGCAATAGTTTTAGTCCTGTCAAATTTGTGATTTTGCACAACAGAATTGGCACTATTGTTGCCATTGACCCAATAATACACGGACGTCGGGTCTAGTACAAAAACTCGCGCAAAGTGTCCGAACCTAAATGAAAATCTTAATCTTAGTTAACGAAACAAAGTCACTTCTCGCCGTCTGTACGCTTAGATCTTTTAAACTACGCAACGGATTTGAATGCGGTTTTCACTAATCGACAGATACATTTCTGAGGAACGTTTTTATGAATCACTACATAGAATAAAATAAAGTCGCTTTCCGTTGTCTCTGTCCCTATGTATGCTTAGATCTTTAAAACGACGCAACGGATTTTAATGCGGTTACTAATAAACTGAATTATTCCTAAGAGTTTTTTATTTATAATGCAACCGTGAAAAGTCTAAGCTAGTTATTGTATTAATCTAAAACACTTAAAATGCAATTTTATCTCATTACCGCACAGTTGAATATTGCTTGTAACATTATCGGCTAAGACAGTCGTCCAAACGCAGTCTGGCGCGCGATTGTATTGTACTAACATTTGTAGTGTTTTAGCTCCGGACACTTTTGAGCGCAGACTCGAGGTCCATGTATTATTGTGTCAGTGAGTTACCGGTTACCGTTTTGTCGTCTAGCGTATGGGCTAGGCGACAAAACGGAGTTTATACTATTGCACGGCTACCGGGTGATACAGGGTGTGTTGCGGGTCCAACGGTGTATACAGGGAGTGCTGGTTCAGGGTCCGTCAACGACGCCACGAACGTGATTCCTCCTCCTCATCTTCCTCTTCGTCGAAGCGGAGAAGAGCCTCCGCTGAAACGCCCTCCGTCGCCATGCCCACCTGTGGGAAGCTGGGGTTAAACTAGTGCCCAAACAATCTTATTCAAATATCGTTACTATAACAGAGATCGGTAAAAAATACATTTATTTCTTTACTGGCGTCTGCCCGCGACTACGTCCGCGTTGAGCTTAGAATCTCAGAGGTACCTATAATTGTCCCGGGATAAAAGTATCCTGTGTTAATTGAGGTTATAAATTATCTGTCTTCCAATTTTAAACCAAATCCGTTGAGTAGTTTTTGCGTGAAAGAGTAACAAACATCCATCCATACTCATAAACTTTCGCATTAATAATATTAGTAAGATTTAAGAAAGAAAGAAAGAAAGAAAACATTTATTCATTACAACACAAACATATACGAGAGGAATACAAGTGTAGAAGAACATCGTGTCATTATGAAACGGTCCCAACTCAGCATGTGCTGGATGTCTTGTGAAGGACAACCAGCGCTGATCTTCCGTTGGGACCGGACCGTGACGTCACTAGATTTAGCAAGCGGGACAATTTACAATACAATTTTATACGGGTAAAGTGTATAAATTAAGTTTTAAGCTAGAATGCAACTCTTAAATAAGCATGCATAATAAAACGAATTATATTAGGGGTTATAGACTAGTTATGGAACAAAGTTATATAGGAAAAAAAACCGATACGTTAAAATACTGATATTTTTTCATAGGTTTGGTTTAAACGTGATTTAATTGCAATAGATTTCAGCGGGCGGCTCCAATAATAAATAGGAAAACCCACGGTAGATCCCAATTCGCCCCACCTCTCTCTGGTGTGATTAAACATTGTACTTAAGCTTAGAAAAACTCATTGGTACAGCCGTGGTGGCCTTGTGGTTTAAGCAACGGCCTGTCATCTGATGGGCCCAGGTTCGAATCCCAGCCTGTACCAATGAGTTTTTCTAAGCTTAAGTACAGTGATTAATCACGCCATGAGCTTTTAAAAAGAGAGGTAGGGCGATTTGGGATTTCCCGTGGGTTATCCCATTGAAATTGGAGCCGCCCGACTGGGGACTGTACCTCCACCTTACAGAAGACCGCAGTGAAACAACACTACTTGATGTAATGTTGTGTTTCTGCGGTAAGTAAGGTTGCCAGTGCTCCACGAGGATACGCTGGGCTAGTAGTAATGCTGCTAGCACAGTGAGTCCTCGTCATCAACATGGTTGGCACCCCGTAAGTGATACCCCTGGTATTGCTAGCGGCTATAGGCTACGGTGACTGCTTACCGTGGACCGTATGTTTGTGTGCCACCTTAGTGGTAAAATAAATAAATAAATAAAAAAAAACATGGATAAGTCTAAATCTGGGTGGATGACGTTGATTCTGTTACAACAATAGATATACATACATACATATGTACAGACATGCATAAATACATAGAGCTGAAGCTACGAAAAGCGTACTATAAAAGTAAGTACCTCATCCTTATTAACATCGCTATTGGAGTGTCCGTTGAGCGAGGCTGTGGCTCTCTCGTTGCCGTTGCTGGCGTTGTTGTTATTGCTGTTGCTGTTGCTGTTGCCAATCGCTTTGGTGTTTGCCACCCACGTTATCTGCAAACAAAATTGAATGTCGTCACAGAAATATCGTCATCTATATTTTTGTGTGTGTGTCTATGTTTGTATTGAATAGGCTCCGAACTACTGGACCGATTTCAAAAATTCTTTCACCGTTAGAAAGGTACATTATCACTGAGTAACATAGGCTATAATATTATACTAGCTGCCCGCCCCGGCTGCGCATAGTTAGACAAAATATTTGATAAGAAAGTTACATTATCACTGAGTAGCATAGGCTATATATTATATTGATACGCGGGCGAAGTCGCGGGGAACCAGCTAGAAAAGTATAAAAAAAAGATTACTCTCAAATCGTCAAATCATTACACAGTTTTGAAAGAGTGTACACTGTTCGTGTGTCTGTTTGTGTGTGTAGTATATGAAGTGCCGGTCCAACAAGCCGTGATGAAGTAAATGGAACGGAATCGATGGAGGCGGATCGTACAATTGAAACCAAGTGACCACGATCCTCAGTAATGAGGGACCGACCTGAGAGAGAGAGATGAAGTGTGCGCATTAGATGAAGTATGTCCAGTAGATGTATCGTGTCCGGTGTGTGTGTGTGTGTGGAGTGGTGTAGTGGTGGTGTGGTGGTGTAGTGGTGGTGTGGTGGTGTAGTGGTGGTAGTGGTGGTAGTGGTGGTGGAGTACTGACGGAGAGCGTGCGGTCGCTGTAGTGTCGTCCGTTGAGCGCGGCGAGCTCGGCGTGCGCGCGCAGCCGGTACTGCAGCACCAGCTGCGGCACCGCCGGGTCCAGCTCCTTGCTGCTCACCTCGCCGAATTGCTGCACAGACACACACACATACTAGACTACACACCACACGAGGCTCCACTGCTGTAGCTGAATGCTGACACACACACAACACTACAATACTATAATGGATGCTCCACTGGCTCGCTTTACATATGTAGCGAAGACTTTGTGCACGGTATTTGGTTTTAAAAGACGGCTGTTTTAATGCGGCGCCATAAATGTATGTAGGGGCGGCTCTTCTGCGTGATATTCGTTTATACCGCTTAATATTGATAGCAGATATGACTAGAACAGTCTGCGGCTTGTTCCCCAGGCACAACACCCGCCTGGCTGGAAGATCTTCCCTTTGTGGCGGCTGAGCATGATCACCTCGCTCGCCCTACAGTATCATACATACAGTCTCCGACTAGAACCATCTGCGGCTTGTTCTCCAGGCACAACACCCGCCTGGCTGGAAGATCTTCCCTTTGTGGCGGCTGAGCATGATCACCTCGCTCGCCCTACAGTATCATACATACAGTCTCCGACTAGAACGTCCTATAATGGTGAGGTAACTTACAGAGAAGTGTGCAAGCAGCGGCTCAAGTTCATCAGGCTCGAAGCCGGAGATGAGGAGTGCTCGAGGTCGGTGGTCTACAGTCTGGTTGACACTGTACACCTTCGCCGGCAGAGCGCCGCGGGTGAACCGGCTCGCTGTGTTAAACCTGCCTCCCCTACACACACAATAGCGTATAAACACACATACATTTTTATTATACCACTAAGGTGGCACACAAGCGTACTGCCCTCCTGATGGTCAGCTGATGAACAGTCACTGTAGCCTATAGCCGCTAGCAATATCAGGGATATCACTAACTAAATAAAGATATAGCTAACTAAGGGTTGCCAACCCTGTTGTTGATATAATAGTTTAAAATATGTATTTCATGAAAGCAGTGACACAACCAACGTGGAAGCTTTCATTTTGATATTTGTAATTTCATACCAATGTCTAGAAGAATTTTGTTACATGAAAAAAAAAAGACAGAGCACTGAGTTTCTTGCCGGTTCTTCTCAGGTGGCTTTTTTTCCGAACCGGTGGTAATTTAGGCCCTTATAAGTGCCTTATTAGGGCACAAACTGAATAAATGATTTTTGATTTTGATGAGGACTCAGTGTGCTAGAAGCATTACTACTAGCGCAGCGTATCCTCGTGGAGCACTGGCAACTTTACTCATAGCAGAAACACAACACTATATCAAAGTAGTGTTGTTTGACAGCGGTCTATTCACGACGGCGCGCCCTATTATTGCATTATTTTGTTGCTGTGTTAGTAATATAGCTACCAGTAAAGTAACTATGTGTGAAATTTGTTAAACAAGTTAATATTGGTGTCGATTCTGTTGTACAAATTCACGAAACTAATTTGATAGGACCAAAAGGCTTACTATCCCCTTCTCATGCGTGAGGTTAAATAAGGTTGGCAATACCTAAGCCCTGTCAAATTGGGTAAGTTTAATGATATCGTACGGCAGAATTAGAACCACTATATTGTTATATCATGATTATTATGTGAAAATATGTCAGAGCACTGAGTTTCGGTCGTCGTCGGTTCTTCTTAAGTGGCATTTTCCGAACCGGTGGTAAAGCTAACCTTTATAAGTGAATAAATGTTTGTTTATTTTGTTTTTCTGCTAATGCATCCAATACGCTGAAGACTCTTGGAATTAGAGGGAGTCAAAAACTATTTTTTAAAATCTTTTAGAGTATATTAAGAATATTTATCAAGCTCAGAAATCCCTTTATATTTTGAGCAGTTCAAATTACCAAAAAACACACAGTTGATCTTCTTTTCATACATACCTGTTATTACCTAAACATATATGTATTACACCTAAGCATATATATTCTCTATTGGCACAGCTTATAGTTAGCCCATCTAAAAACATATTATCACTTAAATACGGTGCACCAACTAAATATAGACCTTAACACAGGAAGATAGAATTCAGTATGGTGTGTCAAAAACATACATACCACATTAATACCGAAATAACTATACAATTAACACAATACACATATAATTATATAGTCTCACCTAAGTTTTCGCTTGACAATGCGATAGCTTGAAAAAGAAAACACAATTTCGACTTTAACATGTTGTATATAAAGTCTTATTTCATAAGCCCAAATGTTTACTTGATAATGCGATAGCTCGAAGAAAACTAAATTTCGACCGTAACACGTTGATTATAATGTCTTATTTCACATCTACGTACGCTGTTGTGAAAGTAACGAATGAATATGTCTGAAAGTACGAACCTTTAAAATGTTTTAACATTTAAATGGGACAGGTTAACGTAACGTGCCGAAAACAGAATTATACGTTTAAAACTAGTGTTTATGTTATTACTTTGGGAACACATCTCACTAATAAAAATTATATATATTCATCGACATTAACATCGAATAAGAAAAGATTCAAATTTTTGTTTTTAATGAATAAACTCAAAAACTACAGGACCAATAAAAAATATCTTTCATCAACATATTGAAATATTTTTACTGAGTAACATAGGCTATATACTATATAGATACGCGGTCGAATTCGAGGGGAAAAAGCTAGTGGAATAAAATAAAAATATGATTACCTAGAATGTGGCCTCCTGGCGGCCATATGTCCGGGATACTGTACCGCCATCTGTCGGCGTAAATCTGCAATTTTCTTCGCTAACTCTGTAACGTCTTGACCCTCCTGTGAAAGCGAATATTCGTGTTACCAAACATGTTTTTGTATTTATTTATATATCATCACGCCTTCCCACAAGGGTCCCCGAAAGGGTAGGCAGAGGTGTTACAACACCCACTTTCCACCGAAGATAATTTGGTGCCAACGTGACAGATGGTGAGTCCGTCGCCGTCCCTTAGGCACTACATACGTCCTTGAATTTCTTCTCAGACGTATGCAGGTTTCCTCACGATGTTCTCCTTCACCGTAAAGCTCGTGGTGTGACTAAACACTGCACTCAAGTTAGAAAAAGTTATTGGTAATTAATTTATTATTAGGCACAAAACATAACAGGTTCAAAGTAATAGTTATATTCTGAACTGTGTCCCAAAACATGTGTACACTGCATGGAAGGCTGGCAAAACTCAATTGTCTCGTTTTACCGTGAAAAGGGACGGAAGTTTGCTACAAGAAAGCCGGCGAAGCGCGCACAATTTTATTTGACCAATGAGCTCGCGCCACTGTAGCGTTGGCGGTCACATGTACATATTAGGTCCTTACATATGAAATTGGCGTTTTGTATGGGAGGAACAAAAAGTCGAATATTTTTTAATATAATATATTTAATTAATCAAAGTATGAACCATTATTTTCTATGCACTTTTGCCATCTCATAGGTAGTTCATTGATCCCTTTACTAAAAAAACCAGTCGGACGGGAATCAATAAAATCTTTGAAGGCGATTTGGACTGCCCCATCGGAGTTGAATTTTTTCCCTTGCAAGAAGTTATCCAAATTTCGAAAAAAATGGTAATCTCTTGGAGCAAGGTCCGGGGAGTACGGAGGATGTCTTAGACTTTCCAATTGAAGCTCTTCTAATTTAGTAGCCGTCTGTAGCGCAGTGTGTGGTCTAGCGTTGTCGTGAAGCAGCAGTGGCGTGGAGCGATTGACCAGCCTAGGTTGTTTAGCCGCTAGCTTTTCCATCATGGTTTGCAATTCCTGACAATAGACATCAGCCGTAATAGTCTGGCCAGATTTGAAAAAACTGTAATGAACAATACCGGCACTAGTCCACCAAACGCTTACAAGTAACTTTTTTGGGGTTAATTTTCGCTTGGGGCAGGATTTGGCTGGCTGGCCAGGATCTAACCATTGCGCTGAGCGCTTCCGATTATCGTAAAGAACCCATTTTTCATCACAGGTAATGATTCGGTTTAAAATACCTTCATTATTGTGCCGGTTTAGTAATGTAACGCAGCAGTCGACGCGCGTTTGCCGGTTTGTTTCAGTCAATTCGTGAGGTACCCACCTTTCAAGCTTTTTAATCTTCCCAATTTGCTTCAAGTGAATTAAAACAGTTTTATCACTAACATTGCAGCCTGCAGCTAGCTCGGACGTGGTTTGCGATGGATCCGCTTCCACAATAGCCTTCAACTCTTCATTATCAACTTGAGTCTTGCCGTCCACGGGGCTTGTTCTGCAGGTCGAAATTTCCAGAACGAAAACGTTGGAACCAAAAACGAACTGTGTTTTCTTTTGCAACACGACCGCCATACACATCATTCACCCTTCGAGTTGTTTCCGCAGCACTAGTGCCACGGCGGAACTCGTACTCGTAAATAATGCGATATTTAAGGTTTTCCATTTTGTAAAATGAGTGACGCAAACAGAAAAAAACAGAAGAAAAAAAACAAATGAATGACGATCATCGAAGCACAAATACATGAGTCTATAGCTGTACAAATTTGAATTTGGAATTCCTTACCAAAGAGGAGAAATTCGTGATTAAAGTGGCCAGTACGAAAAACGCCAATTTCATATGTAAGGACCTAATATATACACATCATATGCGACTAGTGTTGGGCTCCAAATCCCAGTTCGTCGCGCCTGAATATAAGCGGTCATGATATCTCATAATTTATACAAATAGGTGACGAGGCGAATGTCGTAAAGTCCCGCGTGACACTGCACCGCGCTCACCACCTCTAAACCTTAGTTCGTAAGTCTTCTTTGCCCAGTAATGTCACTACACTCACACACGCACACTCACACTGTGCCCTTCACACCGGAACACAGTGTAGTGTACGTACACTAGTGCTTGGCGGCAGAATATCTGACACTGCGGTGGTGCCCACCTAGCCGGACTCTTGCAATAAGAGGCCTACCATCTGTGTATATCCATTATCACAGAACGCACACCCATCCTACTACTAACCTGTTGCTTGGTAAACATGTCCAATTCGGCGTCCAATATTTCTTTCTGCGCCTCTTCCCTTGTCTTCGGTCTCTTACTTGCCTGCTGACAAACAAACATACAGCGTATATATTACATATAAGCTTTATATACAAAGCACGAGACATAACTATCTCTTCTACCCACAAACTAGTATATAGAATACTTAAAGTGAAAATTAAAGATTATAACGAAAAGATAAAAAACGAAAAAGGCTAGCTTACTAACAGGGGATAGTCATAAAACTGATTAGAGAAATATTGATATATAAATAATATGTATTCACGTCTTCCCACAAGGGTCCCCGAAGAGGTAGGCAGAGGTGTTACAACACCCAGTTGCCGCCGAAAATGATTTGGTGCCAACGTGACAGATGGAGACTCCGTCGCCGTCTCTTAGGCACTACATACGACCATAAATTACTTCTCAAACGTATGCAGGTTTCCTCACGATGTTTTCTTTCACGGTAAAGATCGTTAAAAGTAAACTAAAAATGGGGGTAGTACCAAATTTTAAACTAGGGGACGCCATGGGGAAGTATACATTATATAAACTATTATATATATAAACTATTCTTATCACACATCGGACAATTAACAACACAAAAGCTATTAAAGAGATACACAAAGCTTGAAACGATTACATTATTATATTATAATTATGTACACACAAACAAAAAAACAATTTTGTTATTATTTACAGAAAACACACGCACAAATGTACAGTTAAAACATGTCAACTTAAGAACCACGACGATGTTGTTATTCCAATATCTAAGTATTCTAAGGTCACAATCGATTTGCTTTTTTTGGACATTTTTATTGTAAAGATCAGTCTATCAATCATATTATTAGTTCATTAATAGTTCACGCACTTTATGTATCAGTGGCCTTAGCGGGAACAACTTTCGACTTCATATTCGTATCGTGTTCGACTATTTTTGTATGGGACAATGAAGAGCACTGCGGCGGTGAAAAGTGGAACTAAAAACTCGCATGAATATTTTAACATTTTGAGAGTTCGGTTTCCAAAACGTAGTCGAAAGATATTCTTGCTACCAGTACAGCACTGAGCTAATAAAAGATGAAAATCTAATACAAAATTCACGAAAATAGTGTCCGAATCTGAATGTAAATTATTGTATAAATCTAAAATACTTAAAAAATAATTTAATCTTTTTAGCGCACAGTTGAATATTGATTGCAACAATTCAACGTCTTAAGACAGTCGATCAAACGGGGCTGTAGCTTTCGCATTTTGTTGTGTTTTAGCTCCGGACACTTTTGAGCGTAGACTCGAAGTCCACGTATTATTAGGTCAGTGCGTATCAGACACAATTTAGTGCACCTAGTCATCGTTAGATACACAAACCACACTCTTCCCACACACATGTATATTTTAAAAATTAAGATGTTATATAAACAATAAGCCGACATAATACATATGACCTATTAAATTTCTCATTATATGTATGTGTTACATAAAAGAGCGATGTGATGTGAGGCCACAGGCAGGTTAGCACCTATAAATAATTTGCGACAAAGTATTCGTATCGTTAACGTAAAAATTATCATTCGCAAATTATTGGGGATTGGGGCACATTTATGGTTCAGTGAATGTGATGTGAGACTAGTGACATTTAAATAAATTTACTGCTACTGCTATGAATGTTTTTAAATTAACAAAAAGGTCGGGAGCCCGCGAGTGATATCGCTGGTGATGCAAGCGTGCATAGGCTACGGTAACCGCTTACCAACAGGCGGGGCATCTCAATGCTCATAAGTCTTATCTATCGTCCATACTAATTAATTTTTTTATAAATGCGTGTCTGTCTGTCTGCTAATATTATGTTTTAAAACATGTTTTTTTAAATTTTAGAGTTAATATTGTATTTAAAAAGATTAAAAGAAATTCTGATGTGTATGAAACTACATATGTATTACTCTGTTACGGCTTATATACTATAAATAACTAATTAAGATACAATACAACTAAATAACTAAATCATGTTATATATGATGGTCGTGTACAGTTAATATACACCGTGTCAATAAAGAAACAAATCTAAAATGGTGGATTGTATTTGAGACAGGGTAAAGTCAAAAAAATAATCGGAAAGTGTATATTATAGTGAAAAAAACATTGTTAAAATCAAATAAGTTATCACAAGTATACTATATACTGTATATATTTCGATGAAATATGCTTACTAAAATCAACATTGAGGAACCGAGCAGAGTCCATTAAAACGTACACATTCAGCAAGGCGTGGCATGAATATATTCACTAATAATTTTTACTTTGCTGTAACATTTTGCACAAGAGTTTTTTTTTTTTTTAAAACTCCCTGCAAACACGATTCGCCATTACGGACTTAATTCCGTAGGCATTCTCTACCAGTCAACCTTTGGGTGATACTGAGATTAGCCGGCACTTTCAGATTTCGACCAAAAGCCAAAAGTACAAAAAAAAAAAATTGTGCTGCTAGTTTACGTGTGCGATATTATTGTGCGAGTGAGAGGATATAATGAGGCCGCTATTTTAGATTCCCCTCTTTGATGGCACGGTTTATAATATTACAATATACAATGAGATGATTAGTAATAGTGCTACAAAGATGACAATGAGTAGACTAACATTCGCATGCGATTTGATGGCAACGTATGGGCTTAATAAAATGAAAACAAGATATGTATGTGTACCACAAGACGGCAAACAATACAGTAGTCTTAGCAGGATGATTTTTCAATTGCTTTTGACAGCGTATTCTTATCGTTCTGAGCTTTTTTGTATGGGAAAATTAACAGCGTCACGGCGGCGAAAAATGGAACTAAATATTGGTATAAACATTTTGAACTACTGTAGCCTAGTAGTTGGATTTCGAGCTCGTATTCGTATCGCTTTCCACTATTTCTGTATGAGAAAATCAACGGCGATACGGCGGCGCAAAGTAGGACCAAAAATTCGTATGACATTTTGAGAGTTACGTTTTCGAAGTCGCAAGTTATACTTGCACGGGCTGCTGGACCTATTGTAAGAACTCTCTCACCAGTAGAATGCAATATCCTATTTTTACACGGGCAAAGTCGCAAAAATCGTATGATGTAATAACACCATGTTTATACACATAACGTAAAATGTATAATGAACAGAGCATTCACATCGTAGACTGAGTAACTAATAGACGGAGGTACCGCGTGCTAGAAAGAGATGGAGACAGTTAGCAATGTGTGCGTCTGTGTGCGGAAAGTGATGACACACAAGCGACTTCTCCCGCTTAACTGAACTAAAAGATAAGTTGAGTTACATAAAGTATTTTACGAAACGCGAAAAAGCCCTACACATAGTATAGCTGCGTCCTTGTCTTGTACAAGAATATCATATATAGCTTTCTCGTTGTGTGCGAGGAGAGCAGAAGATATTGACTCTATTAGTTACTCCCTCTACGATACAGGTACTCGCTGTCAAGTTGCCGACTTAACACATGATATATCTTTAAATGTTTGTGCACAAGATGCATCATATCGCATGCGCTCTGTACCTGCGCTAGTTCGAGACGGGCCATGGAGCGTGACACTGCTTCCGCCTGCGTTCCATACAACACAACATTGGTAATATTGTAACATCATATTTCTTATATATAAAATTATCGTGTCGCGGTGTTTGTAGTTAAACTCTTGCAACACCAGCTATCACTCGCGCGTTGCCGACCCTAAGCATGTCAAATCTCAGGGCACTAAACATTAATGTAGCGTCAAATTTGACTGGCGTTACAGTATTCAGCCAATAGATAAATAGGCTTGTCACGAGAGTTTCAAATACACACACACCTGCATATTAAAGCAAAAGAGGTGTGCAAGTCGAGAGTGAAACGGCACTATACAAGTTTCGACTATTATTGTATGTGAAAAAATAAACAGCGCTGCGCCGGTGAAAAGCGGAACTAAATTTTTTTATGAAAATTTGACATTTCACGAGATTTGGAATAAGTAGTCGCAAATTATCCATGCTCGGCCTACAGGACACGCTCCAATTATGATTACAATAACATGAATCTAATTACATAGAAATTTTATTTCATTTTCATACATCTTTTTTTATACCACTAAGGTATCACACAAGCATACGGACCACCTGATGGTAAACAGTCACCGTAGCCTGTAGCTGCTAGCAATACCAGGGATATCACTAACGAGTTGCCAACCATGTTGTTGATGAGGACTCACTGTGCTAGCACCATTACTACTAGCCCAGCGTATCCTCGTGGAGCACTGGCAACCTTACTTACCGCAGAAACACAACACTACATCAAAGTAGTGTTATTTCACTGCGGTCTTCTGTAAGGTGGAGGTACAGAATATACAATAATTTAAAACATATATTAATATTCTCTTTTATTTTCTATCAAAACGAGTTATGACTTGAAATGGACCCAGCCCAGGGGTGAACATGATCCCATGATCCCCCCATGGATCCGCCCTTGGCTCTATACTCTCTGGCTACCGCGTGAGGGACTCATTTATGTATGTATTGTTGTATGTATACCTGCATGTGTTTGAGGGTACCGCTGTAGGAGACCAGCTCCTGTCGCAGTTTCTCAATTCCCTCCTGAGCAGCATTGATTGCTTCCAGCAATGCTGTCTTCTGAGCGGCTGTCACGTTACCTGTGGGAAAAGTTTGTTGTCTCCAAGATAACCGTGTGGTATGAAGCGTTGCCTGATATTCTAGTGACGCAAGTTCCAATCCCACCGGTCTGTACCAATGAGCTATTACAACTTAAGTGCAGTGATTAGTCACACCACGAGCTTTACGGTGAAGGAAAACATCGTGAGGAAACCTACATACGTCTGAGAAGAAGTTCAAGGACGTATGTAGTGCCTGAGAGACGGCGACGGACTCACCATCTGCCACGTTGGCACCAAATTATCTTCGGTGGAAAGTGGGTGTTGTAACACCTCTGCCTCCCTCGATTTGTAATGTATTTGCCCGATTTCGCACGGGTACACAATATTATCGGCACGGCATGATATTTTCCGACACTTTAAACAATCATAGTCATATTTCAGACAATTTACACAAAACCTTTATACACCAAAGCTATCCTTTGTTTATACCACTAAAGTGGCAAACAAGCACGCGGTCCGCCTGATGGTAAGCGGTTACCGTAGCCTATGGACGCTTGAAACGCCAGGGGTATCACTCGCGCGTTGCCGACCTTGCAAAAATCTCTTCACACCCTTCTTGAAGAACCCCATGATGTACTCCTTTGGGAAAACCACGGCGGGGAGTTCATTCCATGAATCACTCTGTCTATTGGTGAAAACTGTATAAAGATCTGTTCAGATGGTTTGAGTTTAGAGAGATGCCGTTTCAGTATTCCTCGTTGGACTTCTCAGAACAAAAAAATTGTTGATATATGCCTCTAATATAAAAAAAAATGTGCACTCACCAGCCTCCAGTTTCTGTATCAAGAGCACCTGTTGCTGCAACTGTGTCTGTAGCAGCGCCTGCGCACGCTTGTACATCTCCACCACTTGTTTGCCTTTCTCTATCGGTTTGGGTCCCTCCTTCTTCGCCTCTTGACCGTTGGCGATCTCTTTTTCCTTCTCCTTTTCCTACGGGGGGAAAGGGAGATAATATTAAGATAATAATATTTTTATATTAATACGTGAAACAAAAACTTTGTACCCATTTTTATGAAAGTTGCGCGGACGGAGTTAGAAATTTGCCACGCTTAAATTTTATATGGAGATATTGGTTACCTGCAGCCTTACCAAGAACAACTTCCAACTACGATTTTGTATAGCTTTCGACTATTGTTGTATGGGAAACTGAACAGCGCTGCGGTGAAAGGTGGAACTACGAATTCGTATAGCAATTTTGTATTTGAGAGTTACGTTTCCGAATACGTAGTCGAAAGATTTGCTACCAGTTCCGGTAGCAGGAACATTGTCGACAACGTTTTCGTATCGCCTTCGACTATTTTTGTATTGAAAATTGAACAGCGCTGCGGCGGTGAAAAGTGGAACTAAAAATTAGTATGATAATTTTGACATTTCGCGAGTTACGTTTTCGAATACGTTGTCGAAAAAGTTCATGCTACCGGCACAGTTCCGGTAGCAGGAACATTTTTTGACTATTTGTAGTAAACTGGCGACCCGCCCTGGTATCGCACGGGTGTATTATACATAATAACCATCCTCTTGAATCATCTATCCATTAAACAAAAACACATCAAAATCCGTTGCGTAGTTTTATAGATCTAAGTTTACTTAGGGACATACAGACAGCGGGAAGCGATGTTTTATACAATGTAGCGATGTACCTTCTCAGCGTGTAGTTTGTTATCAGCGGTCGCTTTGATGTTGTCCCTGTTGATGAGCACTTTGTTGTGGGACATGGGATGCTGCGAGTTGGATCTGTCTTGAACCTTGTTCTGCTGCCCGCTAGGAGCCGTGTTCTCTTGCTTGTTCTGCTGACCATAATATTGAGCTCATTGTATTGTTTAGATTGGTGGTAACCTAGACCTTCGTAAGTGCCTTATTAGGGCCTAAACTGAATAAATATAATATAATAATCCATCGATGATGACGAGACCGCTGGTCTAGTGGTCAGTATACCTGACTGCTGCGCTAGGGGTCGCGGGTTCGATTCCCGCCAGGGCAAACATTTATGTGACAAATATGTTTGCCTTACGTCTGGGTGTTTGGTATGTATTAGAAGTATGTATTTACAAAAAAAAAAGTATATCAGTATTGTATCAGCTTCTGGTTCCCATAGTACAAGCTTTGCTTAGTTTGGGGCCAGATGGCGCTGTGTGATAATGTCCAAGCATTATTATTATATTATAATTATTTACTGAAGTAAGAATGTGATGATAAATGACTTTTGAATTTTATTTTTGACTTTCGTAAGACTCCCCCCCTTCCTTAGTGTGAGGTCACATGACTTGCGGTTTACATGGTTTAGTTGTGTGCACTTAACTTTGAATTGCATTCCAGATTTTGTTAAACATTGTTATATCATGATTGTTACATGAAAAAAAAGAAAGAGCTGCTCTTTTCAAATGGTTTATTTTCCGAACCGGTGGTAATTTAGACCTTCAAAATTGCTTAATTAGGGCCTAAACAGATTTTTTTTTAATTTGATTTGAGATCAGATTGTGTTTTGTGATTTACTCAGTGCATAGCTTTCTAACGCTGATTTTTTTTAAATCGGTCCACTAATTTCGGAGCCTATTCAATACAAACATACACACACACAAAAATACAAATCTTTCTATTTCTAAAATTAGTATAGACAAATAAAAGCAAAAAAATATGGTGGGGTTCTAAAACGGTATACTCACATCGGGGTTGTGCCAGAAGACCTTGATGAATCTGTTGTTGAGAACAGCCTCGGTACTCTTGTAGGCCACGTTGGCTTCAGTCGGGTTGGAGAAGGTGATCAGTGCAGCCTCGGGGTCACCCTCGTAGCACACCTGCGTATTCAACCGAACGTATACTGTTAATTTTGACCATTATTTTTACATGCTGTGACACCTTCAAATGTTATGCATTTAATTATTAATGTTTGCATCACCTAATTTAAATTTAAATTAATTTAATCACAACTGGTTAACCAAATACGAGACCTCTGGTCTAGTGGTTAGTATACCTGACTACTACGCTGGGGCCGCGGGTTCGATTCCCGCCGAAACAACCATTTATGTGACAAATATGTTTGTCTTGCGTCTGGGTGTTTAGTATGTATTATAAGAATATATTTACAAAAACAAAAAAAAAGTATATAAGTATTATATCAGCTGCTGGTTCCCATAGTACAAGCTTTGCTTAGTTTGTGGCCAGATGGCGTTGTGTGATAATGTCCAAGCATTATTATTATTAAATAAATAAATATATAACATAAATAAAAAACAAATCCATTTGGCCAATTGTTCAACAGAGGTGCTCAAAGTTTAGAATTTCAATAAAATTATTATATACTAGCTGCCCGCCCCGGCTTCGCACGGGTAGACATTTTTCGAATATTTTGTCTACCCGTGCGAAGCCGGGGCGGGCAGCTAGTATAATATATAGCCTATGTTACTCAATGATAATGTATCTTTCTAACGGTGAAATATTTTTTGAAATCGGTTCAGTAGTTTCGGAGCCTATTCAACAGAAAAATACAAATATTCCCCTATATAATATTAGTATAGATATAGATGAAGAAGTATCGATTTTTTAATTTATTATCGGACACTGCATTTTGTTGAGATTCAGCTTGGCTTCTAACCTAGACAGATCGATAGAGAATCCAAAACTCTATCGAACTGCATATAAAACTCATTTTCAAAGAAAGTGGCGTGTCATTTTTTCATTTCCACCATCGATTTAAAATACCTATATATTACTGTTCAAACAAGTTTTAAGGTCACCAACGCGCGAGTGATACCCCTGGTGTTGCAAGCGTCCATAGGCTACGGTGACTGCTTACCATCGTACCGTATGCTTGTTTGCCACCTTAGTGGTATAAAAAAAGAAGCTAAAAACTTTTTAAAACAAGCATTTATTAGGTCATAAAGACCTTTCACTTGATACCCATACCATAGGTGTTACAGTGTAAATGATAAATCTACATTTTGTGACATCCGCCATGTTGGATTAATAATGGCGACAATTGGGTAATCGTGCAATGTCACTGGAACCAAATGTGTGTGCGAATTCTAGTTCAATGGGATACTTGGAAGTGGGCTAAAATTTACTTGCAATATTTGATTAGTGGGATAGGTGAAAAAATAATTAAATAGCCGTGGTGTCCGTGTAGTATGAAGCGTTGCCTGCTATTAGCGACGCAAGTTCCAATCCCACCGGTCTGTACCAATGAGGTTTTATAACTTAAGTGCAGTGATTAGTCACACCACGAGCTTTACGGTGAAGGAAAACATCGTGAGGAAACCTGCATACGTCCGAGAAGAAATTCAAGGACGTATGTAGTGCCTAAGACACGGCGACGGACTCACCATCTGTCACGTAGGCACCAAATTATATTTCTATATCAAACGCGTGGCCTCACCTGTATATTGACTATCTTGCCGAACTTGCAGAAGTGGTTGTTGAGATGAGTGATTTCGTTCAGCCCCCGGGGGACTTTCTTCACCTCCAGGGAGCAGTTGGCGGCGTTCGCGGGCAGAGGGAGGCGGGGGGCGCCTGGGGGCAAACATATAGTTTACTAGACCCGGCAAAGGTTGTTTTGCCAAAACAACTACAACTAGGGGGTTTCTTGGTCCAAGCCTCTTTAGGAAGCGCGAAGCTTCTGTAGATGAGTCGAAAAAGTTTAGGAAAGATACTGCAGTAAAAAAATATAAAGCAACATGTTCACTAAATGTCATTTTTATTTTATTAATTTATTTATCCTTTACATAATACATATATCTTAAGCTAGGTTATATGTAATTTCATATTTTTTTACACATCTGTCCATTTGTGATTCATTATTAATTAAATTATTTTTAAAGAGTAATTGCTGAGTTTCTTGCCGGATTTTTGTCAGCAAAAATCGACCTTCGTAATCCAGTGGTACATGCTGACGATTTGATAGTACTTATTTGTAAAGTATAGTCAAATAATGTTGAGTTTGAATATAGAGACAAATTGAACTACCATAACATGGCGCGCTTCCCAATTACTATATCATTGGTGTCGATTCTGTTGTTCAAAATTACTAAACATAACTAATTTGACAGGTCTAAATGTATTGCCATCCTTATTTAACCCCACACATGAGAAAGGGATAGCAAGACTTTTAGACCTGTCAAATTAGTTAAGTTTAGTGATTTTGTACAACAGAATTGGCACCATTATGTACAGTCCGTAGGACGAGACCGCTGGTATAGGGGGTAGCGGTAAGCCGCGGGTTCGATTCTCGCCTGGGCGAAAATGATGTGCTAAGTTTGCAAGTACATACAAAAATATTAAGTATTATATCAGCTGCTGGGTCCTATAGAAAAGCCTTGGTTAGTTAGTGTGTATGAATGATTAGTATGGTACATACCGGTGTATTTGCCCAGTCTGTTGTAGTCGAAGCTGTTCCTGGGCCCCGGGGGCCGCGGGGGCCGCGGGGGGCCGGCCGGGGGCGCCGCCGCGGGGGGCGCCTGCCGCACCCTGCCCCCCACACAACACACTCTTACACTACACTCTTATACAAGGGGCTACAGGCACATTATACACATAGTAATAGAAGCCGAGTTACAATGGGTTTTAGCACCAGTGTGTAACACTCTGCTTTTCACTATGAATACGAGAAAATAAAATAATACAAAAATAATTTATAGTCATCAATTTGTAATTAGGGAAAAATTCTAATGATTGCGCGCCCATGACTACTATTTCTTCTTTGGCCACAATGCACTCTCCGAAGAATCACCGATTTGGTAGTTCCATTTTCAAAAAATTGTGTTTTTTTTTATAAAACACGTAATAAGTCGAGTCTTTATTCATAATTGTTATATTTATGAATAAATATTTTTGCTTTTAAAGTAACAGACAAAAATAAGAAAAGCAAATACATTCTCCCCTAGAACAGGATATTCTATTTGCTCCCAGCTCTGGAACGTTACACTGACGTATTTTTTAAGGATGAGGATTTAAAACACTATTGCTTTCTTTAAATAAATTATGATCTCGCCGTCCCACAAGGGTCCCAAGGGCTAAGCAGAGGTGTCACAACACCCACTTTCCACTGAACTTGAATTTCTTCTCTGACGTATGCAGGTTTCCTCACGATGTTTTCCTTCACCGTAAAGCTCGTGGTGTGACTAATCACTGCACTTAAGTTATAAAACCTCATTGGTACAGACCGGTGGGATTGGAACTTGCGTCGCTAGAATAGCAGGCAACGGTGCATACCACACAGGCTCTCTTTCAAAGCGAGCTAATCATCATGAAAAAAATAAACCTCTTAAAAAAACTTACCTAGGTATAGGTATAAGTTCGCGCGGTGGATGTGGGTGAAGCGGATGCGGATGTGGGTAGGGACCAAATCCGCCAGCTCCGCACCAAATGTCCGGCGTTAGGGGATTGTATTCTACAAGAAAAGTGATACTTTTGTTTAATACCACTAAGGTGGCACACAAGCACACGGCCCACCTGATGGTAAGTAGTCACCGTAGCCTATAGCCGCTAGCAATACCAGGGGTATCACTAACGGGTTGCCAAATCATGTTGATGATGAGGACTCACTGTGCTATCAGCATTAGTACTAGCGCAGCGTATCCTCGTGGAGCACTGGCAACCGCCTAATCACCGCAGAAACATAACACTACTCCGATCTTGTAAGGTGGTGATCCAGTCCCTAGCCGGGCGGATGTATAATAGTAGATTGTTTTAAACAAGGTGCTAAAGTGACAAATTGTATACGAGGTAGTTTTACTCGCGGGCAAGGGAGCAATAATTGTGTATTGTGTATTACCGGGCACCGGCGGCGGTATGGTGTGTGTATTGTGTATTGTGTATTACCGGGCACCGGCGGCGGTATGGTGTGTGTATTGTGTATTGTTTATTACCGGGCACCGGCGGCGGTATGGTGTGTGTATTGTGTATTGTTTATTACCGGGCACCGGCGGCGGTATGGTGTGTGTATTGTGTATTGTTTATTACCGGGCACCGGCGGCGGTATGGTGAGTGTAATGTGTAGTGTGTATTGTGTATTACCGGGCACCGGCGGCGGTATGGTGAGTGTAATGTGTAGTGTGTATTGTGTATTACCGGGCACCGGCGGCGGTATGGTGAGTGTAATGTGTATTGTGTATTACCGGGCGCCGGCGGCGGTATGGTGAGTGTAATGTGTAGTGTGTATTGTGTATTACCGGGCACCGGCGGCGGTATGGTGAGTGTAATGTGTAGTGTGTATTGTGTATTACCGGGCACCGGCGGCGGTATGGTGAGTGTAATGTGTAGTGTGTATTGTGTATTACCGGGCGCCGGCGGCGGTATGGTGAGTGTAATGTGTAGTGTGTATTGTGTATTACCGGGCACCGGCGGCGGTATGGTGAGTGTAATGTGTAGTGTGTATTGTGTATTACCGGGCACCGGCGGCGGTATGGTGAGTGTAATGTGTAGTGTGTATTGTGTATTACCGGGCGCCGGCGGCGGTATGGTGAGTGTAATGTGTAGTGTGTATTGTGTGTAGTGTGTATTACCGGGTACTGGCGGCGGTATGGTGAGCACCCTGGAGAGCGCGGCGTCCTCGAGCACCACCGGGTCGGCGCCGTGGTCCCACTGGCACAGGTCCCCGCGCATACAGTACCCCTTCTCTGGAAACAACACAAAATATATTTAAAAATCATCATCATTCTCCCGCCCTTATCCCATATTATTGAGGTCGGCGCAATATGTATTTCTCTTCCATCCTTCTCTATCAGCCGTCATCTCTGAATTCCTTTCTGGCCATGTCATCTTTCACACAATACATCCATCTTTTCTTAGGTCTACCTCGAACCCCGTACCGTAAAATATTTTAAAAAATTACGGGTTTTTGTTATACTAACAAACAAACAGGCATACGGCGATCATAAGCTGTCACCGTAGCCTGGACTATGGACGCTTGCAATACCAGGGATATCACGCGCGCATTTCCGACCCTTAAAAGTGCGAGGTGGACCCGCACACCGAGGGTTCCGTACTAAAATAAATCTGTTTAAATGACAAACATAATTCTGCGGTTCGATCCCTAGACACGGCTATTGTACCGAACGCAAATAATACATTTTGTAAATTCGATCAGTTTTTTTAGAAAATATAGCAATGCACTCTCTATGAGCACTTCAAGTGTCTACTTAAGGACAAAATTAAACAAATAAAACAAGTTTCTTACATGGGAGCCCCATCATTTATTTTTTATTTGTTGTTATATAGCGGCTATAGAAATACACATTCTATGAAAATTTCAACTGTCTACCTATTACGGATCATGAGATACAGAGGATACGCTGCGCTAGTAGTAATGCTGCTAGCACAGTGAGTCCTCATCAACAATAGGGTTAGCAACGCGTTAGTGATACCCCCGGTATTGCTGGCGGCTATAGGCTACGGAGACTGCTTACCATCAGGTGGACCGTATGCTTGTGGTATAAAAAGCAATAATATTTACCGTCAAAGTCCCGGCAACGTCTTTTGTAGGCATCGGCGAGGTCGAGCCGCGCATCCGGGGGCGACACCGACCGGGACCGGTCACGGGATCTGCAATTTAAATATAATATATATATATTATGTACACGTGGTTGAAAAAAATCCGCACACCGAGGGTTCCGTACTAAAAATAAACAAGATTGAATGACAAACTTAACTTTGCCTTTCGATTCCTAGACAGGGTTATTGCACAAACCGCAAATTATATGTTTGTAAAAGCAAATTGGCTCCTTTTTAGTGACTAAGGTGTCGATTCTGTTGATCAAAATTACTAAACTTAACTAATTTGACAGGTCTAAAAGTCTTGCTATCCCTTTCTCATGTGCGGGGTTAAATAAGGATGGCAATATTTTTAGACCTGTCAAATTAGTAAAGTTTAGTAATTTTGTACAACAGAATTAGCACCAATGCATATATATGCATTGTCACTACATAGTGTCACACTTTGTTTGACAGTCTAAGCACAAACGGGAAGCCACATAGTATAAAACAAAGTCGCTTCCCGCTGTCTGTCTGTCCCTATGTATGTTTAGATCCTTAAAACTACGCAACGGCTATTGATGAGACTTTTTTATAAATAGAGTAATTAAATAGGAAGATTTTTATGTATAAGGCATCCGTGCGAAGCCAGTGCCGGTAGCGTGAACTTTATCGACAACGTATTCTAAAACGTAACTCGCGAAATGGCAAAATTGTCATACAAATTTTTAATTCCACTTTTCACCGCCGCAGCGCTGTTCATTTTCCAATACAAAAATCGTCGAAGGCGATTCGAAAACGTTGTCGCAATTATTCATGCTAGCCTTACGGGGCGGGTGTTTCAATATGAGTGTGTATACGGACCTATCGCGGTCTCTCTCGCGCGACAGCCGGTCGCGATGCTCTCTGTCGCGCGACATCCTCTCTCTGTCTATCTCACGAGCGACGCGAAGCTCCCGCGGCCGAGCCGTCGGCGATCGGGATCTGAAATATATTATATACACGTGTATGTCTAAATCTATTTCAAGAGAGGTAGGGCGATTCGGGAATTCCCGTGGGTTTTGCCATTTAAATTGGAGCCGCCCGACTTGGGACTGTACCTCTGCCTTACAGAAGACCTCAGTGAAATAACACTACTTAATGTAATGTTGTGTTTCTGCGGTAAGTACGGTTTCCAGTGCTCCACGAGGATGCGCTAGTAGTATTGCTGCTAGCACAGTGAGTCCTCATCAACAACATGGTTGTCAACCCGTTAGTGATAAAAAAGGCACTTAATGTCAAAATTTGCTCCTGGTTCTCAAACTCAAACTCAAAATCCTCTTTTTTTTGACTAGTCAATTTTTTACAAATTCTTTCAAATCGTCACAATCTACAAGTTGAACAAAGCTTGTAACATAGCTCTTACCTAGATCTGGAAGGTTGTCTGTCGCCAATCGGCGGCGGACTCCTGTTGCGATAGCGACCGCGGGGCGACGGCGATCGCGACAGCGGCCGTCTGCTGATCGGAACACAATACGATATTGTTAAATGAATAAATTATTTAGTGGTATGCGGAAAGCTCTGTATAATACTGAGGATCCGTAGAAATCTAGCAGTCTTGTAACCCGACTTGTCTACTATCAAATATTTTGTCTACCCGTGCGAAGCCGGGGCGGGCAGCTAGTATAACATTTAAGCCATGTTACTCAGTGATAATGTGGCCTTGTAGCGGTGAAAGAATTTTTGAAATCGGTCCAGTAGTTTCGGGGTTCAATACATACATACACATAAAAATACAAAACTTTCCTCTTTATAATATTAGTATAGATATATATGTCGCTAATGTAGATAATGCATGATTGAACAGGTTACAACTTGATCGCGCCACCATTATTGTACTCGACGCGTAGGTATTGTTTTGATTCTGTTTTTTTTTATACCACTAAGGTGGCAAACAAGCATACGGCCCGCCTGATGGTAAGGGGTTACCGCAGCCTATGGACGCTTGCAACACCAGGGGTATCACTCGCGCGTTCCCGACCCTAAAAGTTGAATTGCTTAGTTTGAATTTAAACTTAATGTATGATTTATACTTCAAAGTATAACATACAGAATCTTATGATGCATTTATAATTTGTCGGATTACATGGTACTCTTTCGTAATAAAATACCGGACTATAGGGGGTCTCTTAGGCGATGCTCTATAATACGACAAATTCGAGAGTTCGACACTGCCCTGCAAAACGTTTGTCTGATTACCGTAGGTCTAAACTGTATGTATACATAAAAGTGTATACCTGTTATCGTGTCTGCGAGGATCGGCATGGTCGATATCTCGGGGGTCCCTCGGGTCGCGGGGGTCCCTGGGATCGCGGGGGTCCCTCGGATCGCGGGGTCCCCTGCGAGCTCGTTGCTTGCGCTCCCATGAGCGAGAGCGACGGCGACGTCGGTCTTCTTTGTCACGCCCCTAACACAGACACGCCTTATGATCGAATACTGAATAGGCAGTAAAATCTGATGATTTTAAAATAGCAGCTTTTTACTAAATACATATGAAAAAACAGGATACTATTAACAAGAACGTAAATTTTCTAGGTTTAATTGTTTGCTTTGTATTCTATAATATTGATTGTTAATAATAATAATTATTATTATTATTTGCTATAAACATAGTAACAAAAAGGTGTAACATATTTATCGAGTCCGTTTACATGTTTTGCTAGGCATATACTAGCATGCAAATTTCAAGATCCTATTAACTAATAAAAAAAATAATGTTATAAAACCATTTTTCCACTAGCCACCTATGCAATTCAATTTTGAAGTGCCTACAATTATTATTTTTAAGATGGCTAGGTAATACGATTATATATTTTGCAGCACATAGTTAAGCAGCTTTTATTATATTTAGTCAGCCTTGGGATGTCACACATTGCTAGTCTGTATGGGTCTCTGCGATTTCGGGAGCAGATCTCGTCTGCAGTTTTAAATAAGTTTTTATGCTTCCATACAAACATTCACACTTCATATTTTCAGAGTAGACAAATTCAGATTACTGGGTATCTTCCCTTTAGCGTATGCTGTGTACGCCTCTAAATGATACACATATCAAAATCAAAATCAAAAATCATTTATTCAGTTTAGGCCCTAATAAGGCTCTTATGAAGGTCTAAATTACCACCGGTTCGGAAAAAAAGCCACCTGAGAAGAACCGGCAAGAAACTAAGTGCTCTGTCTTTTTTTGCATTTAACAATCATTATATAACAATTTGTAACAAAATTCTTCTAGACATTGGTATGAAATTACAAATATCAAAATGAAAGCTACCAAGTTGGTTTTGTCACTGCTTTCATGAAATACATATTCCAACTATTACAATTACCAGGAGCGGGGAGCCACTTGTGCAGAGTGAGTCTATATATTTCAAGCATTTTTATCATTTACATAATCATTAATTTTATAATAGGCTTTATTTATCAAAACTCTTTTGACATGAGTCTTAAACTTATCGTAATTCAATTCGGTAATAGTTTGTGGGATTTTATTGTAAAAGCGGACGCAGTTTCCCATAAATGATTTGTTTACTTTTGTAAGTCTAAACCTAGGAGCCGATCAGAAATGTTACTATATTAATCGATATCAGAAATGTTACTATATTAATATCAAAGTGTAATGTTACAATATATTGTATTGTTGGTGTACCTCATCATTCTCCCGCCCTTATCCCATATTATATGTAGTCGGCGCAATATGTATTTGTCTTCCATCCTTCTCTATCAGCCGTCATCTCTGTATTCACTTCCTTTCTGGCCATGTCATCTTTCACACAATCCATCCGTCTTTCTTAGGTGTACCTCGACCCCTGTACCCGTCTACATAAAACCTTTCTTACCACGTTACCTTCATTCCTTCGCATAACATGCCCATACCATGACAAACGCTTGCTCCTCAATTTTTTTGTCACTGGAGCTCCTTTCAAACTTCATCTAATAAACTTTATTATAACTTATAATATATCGGTGTCAATTCTGTTGTACAAAATTACTAAACTTAACTAATTTGACAGGTCTAAAAGTATTGCTATCCCTTTCTCATGTGCGGGGTTAAATAAGGATGGCAATATTTTTAGACCTGTCGAATTAGTTAAGTTTAGTAATTTTGAACAACAGAATTGGCACCTATGTTGGTATAGCTAGTGCAGTATAACTCACAGAATCCACCCGCCTGTCGCGTCTGCGTGGAGGTTGTTCTACTGGTTCGTCTAGCAGTTCATTCAACGGCAACACCTGGGCAATTATCATATTGATTATTACATAAATAATATATCTTTAAGCCTTCCCACAGGGGTCCCCGAAGAGGTAGATAGAAGTGTTACTACACCCACTTTCCACTGAAGATAATTTGGTGCCAACGTGTCGGATGGTGAGTCCGTCGCCGTCTCTCAGGCAGTACATACGTCCTTGAATTTCTTCTCAGACGTATACAGGTTTCCTCACGATGTTTTCCTTCACCGTAAAGCTCGTGGTGTGACTAATCACTGCACTTAGTTAAAAAAACTCATTGGTACAGACCGGTGGGATTGGAACTTGCGTTGAAATAGCAGACATCGCTTCTTACCACACGGACACCACAACTCTGTACTGTAGTAGGCAGTAATATGATCCCATTGAAGTGCAGTGATTAGTCACACCACGAGCTTTACGGTGAAGGAAGGACGGTAAGTATAACCATGTAAGAGTTGAAATTACCTTGACAAGCGTCTGTTCGTGTATGGGAGCCCTGACGGGTTGCTTGGGGGGCGCCCGGGTGAGCACCACGCGGTGGCGGGGGGCGGCGGGGGGCGCGGGGGGCAGCCCGGGGGACCGCGCGCGGCCCGCGGGCTGGGGGGCCACGCCCGCGGGGGGCAAACCCTCCTCCACTGCCGCCGGTAGCGGACACGCTTCTGCACATTGGACAACGTACACATATTTAGGGTCGGCATCGTCAGACCAAATATCCAAGCACCTAGAGATCCCAATCAGCGCCGCACTCCACCAGGCAAGAGTAACCAATGAAGAAGCGTCATTGGCAAGATAAAAAGGAGTCACTAAATGGAAGAGATTTTTGATGGGTCGGCAACGCGCGACTGTTACCCCTGGTGTTGCTTGTGTGCCACCTTAGTGGTATAAAATAAAAATAAAAACCTTTCCCGAGTTTCGTTTTCGAATTCGCAAGTTATTCAACCTTGATGGCGCTACGTGATATAATGTCCAAGCATTATAATTACTATTATATCTACCTTAGCTAGGATCGGCGCTGCAAACAATAATTGTGATGTCATAGAATTAAGGTTATATTTACCATGATTTTCAACATCATTCTCCTTGTCAATGTCCGGTACTTCGGGCAGGGGCGAAGGCGCCGGCTGGTCGGACTCCTGGCTCGCCTTTAGGTACTCATGTGTCTCCAGAGATTTAAACAGCATTTCCACGAACGGTTTCGTCTCTTTATAGAAAAGTAAAACATTGGTATAGTGGTTAGTATACTTGACTGCTACGCTAGGTGGCGCAAGTTCGTTCTTTTTAAACCCCTAAGGTGGCAAACAAGCAAACGGCAGTAAAGTTTCATTTATCTACCTTTTACGGATAATGAGATACAGCCCGCTGGCAGACTGACAGACGGAGGGACAGCGAAGTCTTAGTAATAATATTCCGTTGGTTACCCATCGGGTGCGGAACCCTAAAAATCTGGGCAAAGATAGCTACATAACATAACATACTTTTAACGAGAGGTAGGGCGAATTGGTATCGCCCGTGGGTTTTCCCATTTAAATTGGAGCCGCCCGACTGGGGACTGTACCTCCACCTTACAGAAGACCGCAGTCAAATAACACTACTTTGATGTAGTGTTGCGTTTCTACGGTGAGTATGGTTGCCAGTGCTCCACGAGGATACGTTGCGCTAGTAGTAACGCTAGCAAAGGGAGACCTCATCAACAACGGGGTTGGCAACGCGTTAGTGATAGCACTGGTATTGCTATAGGCTACAGTGACTGCTTACCATCGGGTGGGCCACTCGCTTAGCTTGTGTGCCCCCTTCGACCTTAGGGGTATATAAATATGGTAATTTAGACCTTCATAAGTGCCTTATTAGGGCCTAAACTGAATAAATGTTGTGAACAAACCTTGTTGCAAGAACACATCCAGCTGGTCTACCATCACCTCTCGGAGCTCGTCTACCGGTTTGTCCTTCTTCACCAGAGCGTATACATACTTCGCCAACGCAGCTGGGTCTGCGTCGCATCTAAAAAAAAACAACATTCATTACAAATCAAGTACCATGCCGCTATGTAGAACCGGTAGAGACCGGTATAATAATTAATGTGGTCTGTGGTTACAATAACAATATTCTCTACTAGATTTTGCCCGCTGCTTCGCTCGCGTTAAATTCGGGGTAACGTATAATTTCATATTATTGTAGGAAGAATTTATATTAATTTAAGTCATCTTCAAAATGAGCCTGAGGGACCAGGAAACAGAATACAAATTATATTTTTCATCAAGTTAAGGATATAGGCCGTAGGCCGCGCTAATATTATTTTGCTTGATCTAAGACTAGCGGCCCGCCCCGGCTTCGCACGGGTAGACATTTATATCAAATATTTTGTCTACCCGTGCAAAGCCGGGGCGGGCAGCTAGCCTATGTTAATCAGTGATAGTGTAGCTTTCTAACGGTGAAAGAATTTTTTAAATCGGTCCAGTAGTTTCGGAGCCTATTCAATACATACAAAAATACAAATCTTTCCTCTTTATTAGTATTAGTATAGAAGTTAATTATTATGGAAAACTAGGTCAACGGGAAGTACCCTGTAGGTTTTGATTCGTTTGTGAAATCGCAAGATATGCGAAAATTTGCGACATAAACGGTCATATCATTTCTTCATACTGACTTACAGATTTAAATATTTTAGAGCTGAAAGAGACCATAGACCCGGGTATTTCATATTAATTTCAATTTGTGTTTGCGTTCAATTCATGTTTGAAAGGCACGACCTTAAGGAATGCAAATTATTACAAAATCACAGACAGACAATTCATTTTATTTATGTAACACTTATATTATTTTCACGTGAACTGTAATCTATGTGGTGATAGTGTTATCTTTAATGTAATACCTACCTATCAACCAAAATGATTGACATGTGTGGAGTAAAACGAACTACGAACAAAATATTCTGGTTTCCCAAACATTATTGACCCATCAGTTTCCACAACTTCATTTAGTTTGATAATATATTTGTCTGTATGTATTTATTTTCTATTATACATATTATAGCTGACCCGACAGGCGATTTCCTGTAATAGCTATGAATTCATATGTCAAATACACCATAGCAAAAAAGGCCTTTAGTTTATCGCGAAATTAAAAAGGTTCCGGTTTTTTTTTAATTCTTCACTTCATAAGAACCTTCTCCTGACAATAACAAACACTAATAAAAAAGAATTAGCGAAATCGGTCCAGCCGTTCACGCGTGATGCCGTGACCAAGGGAAATAGGGATTCATTTTTATATATAGAAATTAGTATAAGACTGTTGTATATCTATCTAGTCTATCCGTTTTTAGTACGGAACCCTCGGTGTGCAAGTTTAACTCGCACTTAGTCGAATTTTTACTTTTCTTATTGTGTCAAGTATTGACTGAATGTTGGCACTCGGATTATCTAAATAAACTTCAGTGGTTCAGTGTATCCAAAATGATTATATTTTCTTTAAATTACAACATGCGATTAGATATTTTTTTTATTTTTTATATTACTAATGTGGCACACAAGCATACAGCCCACCTGATGGTAAGCAGTAACCGTAGCCTACAGCTGCTAGCAATACAGGGGCATCACTAACGGGTTGCCAACCATTTTGCCAAGCATTACTACTAGCTCACTCACAGCAGAAACACAACACTAAATCAAAGTAGTGATATTTTTAAATTGTTAGTTGGTAGTTTCTGAGATTACACACACAAACAAACAAACCAATACCTCTATTATGATTCAGATTCTGACATACTCGCAGTAAACACTGGAGCAGTTTTGTTCTATATTAAGACAGAACCAGTGTGATTTAATCAAACGAAAATAGATATTTAGTGGAGGTGGCCATGTTGGAAATAGAATGTGCTTATTTGTGATACAATCAGTTGGGCTTGTCGTAAATATATCATCCGTTGGTCACGCATCACGCGTTAATGGCTAGACCGATTTCGCTAATTCTCTTTTTTTCATGTTTGTAATTGCCCAAAATTATACAAAGAAAAAAAAAAAAAAACCTGAGCTATTTAAATTTCAATGCAGACAAAGTCGCGAGTAAACACTGGTAGTAGGTATAATTGGTACTTATGTGTTTACCAAATAATGTATTCCTGCAATTTATGTGTTTGTAACCATATTACTTTCAACCTTTCCTTATTTTGACACCAGATTAATATGTTCATTGGAGCATTGTATTTTAGTATTATATATATATTATAGTATTATATACTACTAGATTGTCTT
This sequence comes from Falcaria lacertinaria, assembly GCA_951449985.1. NCBI lineage: Eukaryota > Metazoa > Arthropoda > Insecta > Lepidoptera > Drepanidae > Falcaria > Falcaria lacertinaria. The sequence goes on along the minus strand of OX602137.1, from coordinate 3,050,471 downwards.
ATTTACATGTGACATGTGACTACTCCTAATTGAAGACTATTGTTGGTCATTGACTTTTTTTTACCACAAATTCACCTGTAAAAAATATTCTGTCAAAACTTATGTCACTTATTAATTTTTTTGGAAATAACAAACTGATAAAAGTTATCTATAATTAATCTGCAACACTAACAAACCGCATGGGTGCGTCTACAGTCAGATTTCCTCTACTATATGTGCATGTACTTTATGAAACCCAAATTATACATATTAACCATTCTCAGGAATCACTCCATCTATTAGTTTAAATAATAATAACATATCTTCTGCCTTCCCACAAGGGTCCTCGAAGGGGTAGGCAGAGGTGTTACAACACCCACTTTCCACCAAAGATAATTAGGTTCAATCTATTAGTGTTGAAGCCAAAAGGCCTTTTGGTCTCATAGGATCCCTTATTTGAGAATGTTTCTGTTGTTTTTTCTTTATCGTATTGTGTATTATTATAAAATTTTAGGGTACAATGGGGTTGGAGTGCGCTGTTAGTTGCAAAAACCCCTACAACTTTATATATGACATAAGAAAAACTATTCCTGAAAACCACAATTTTGTATAGTTTACAAGATCAAAGTCAGTCCGGGTAGCTTGTTTATATAATTTTTTTCTTCAACTATAACAAGACACTTCACACACACCAAATATATACATACACAATCCATCCAGAAATCGAATATTTTCATAAGACTAGATTATAGCACATGACACCAATGCCTAGCTGCGGAGGTACTGGAGCATTTTAATGTGGAGTTATTGATGTGTTCAGATCATTTATGTTTATCTAATTTTATCTATGATGATAAGATAAACAAACAAATAGTCCTTAATTAGCCCAAAAGGTCTAACTTGCAATAAGTATGTACGTTCAAAATTCTGAGCACATGAGTTGAACATACATCAGAAGAGTATGTAGATTAATAAGAATCTAAGCATGTTATATAACAGCAAATTTAACTTGTTTTAAAGCACTTATGCACGCGCTAAATCTATAGAAATCCCTAGGATTCCCCATAAATCCCGTAATATTAGCACCATGTGTATATTATTTACGCTCGCATAAATATATTTTGCAGAAGATGCGAATTATAATAAAATAATCATCCATTAAAATAAATTAAATAAGTCATCGTAACCTAAAATTATATTAGTGTCGGGAGAAATGTGGATAATTACGTGAAACGCTATTAGTATGTAAATAATAGGAGCTATAAATATGGCAGCCAAGTACTCACAGGGGTTCCAATATGGTTGTCAACCATGACTTAAAAGTATCCGGATTTTCGATAAGCATCTCGTCCAATTTAAATAATTATTATACAAGACAATCCATCAACAATCCAGCGAACACTGACAAAAACAATGCAATAAAATATTATCGCAATATTAATATTTCGAGAAAAAACTTTCTTGAATCACGTATCGTATCACTTCTCTTTTAGGTTTTTCAGTTTTCTATGACATGACGTGTGTGACATGTATGACATGAAATGAAATGACAGACAAAATGGCCATGGAGTACGCATGGCATGGAGTACTTACTAAGGATAGAATTTTAATTGCTTATCAGCTCTGGATATAAATCTTATTGTTTTTATTTAAGTATTAACTTAATTGTAAAATATGTATTTACTATAGATGGAGAAGGACTTTATTTCGCCTTACTTAGATACAGAGAGCGAGTATTACTTTTCCCTCATACTTATTAATTGCTAAGGCGACATCTATGGGTGCGAACTAAAATCATTCCAAACATATTAAAACAGTTCTTTAGATGACGCTAGTAGTTATACTCTGAGGTCCTAGTGTATTATGCTAGTGCAGTGCTAGAAACTTTATAAGAATTCTCAGTATAATTTGCACGTAGTATATTATCTACTCTGAGCTATAATAAAATAAAATCTTGAAAGGTATTCGTCTCTTCCTACATTATCATTCCACCGTCAGTAATGAGATCGTTAAGCTCAAATTCTACACTAAAAACTTAAAATTCGAACTATGTTTTTAAACCATTTATAATGCAAGGCACATAATAACTGTTAAATTTAATCAAGAAGTTTTTAATAATAATACCTTTATTTCTTTGCTTTACATTCACTTGGAGACATCTGTATAAAAAAAAAATCTTGTATAATGCGAATTGAACATTCGGTAGTACCGGACACTTCCGGATCCGGTTACGCTTCTTGAGCGGTAAGCTCTACGGGTGAGCTACAGTTGGCTTAGTGTTGTTTAAGCTCCAATCTGTCAATAATCGGTTTATCGGTTTTTCGCAAACTTGATTTTATATGTCACGGGAAACCAGTAAAGTGTGTTTAAATTCGAGGAGACTACAAAATTCCCATTCCTGGGTAAGTATGATTGAAATATTTTTGGAATTTTTGTGTGTAACGACCGACCATATAGCATTCTAGCAATTAAAAATGAGCCTTCGATCTTAGAATATATTATTTTACCTTTGATTATATATAATCAAAGTATTTTCCTTAGTAATACATATTTTAAGCTATATTAGGTATTCTGTGACAAATGGCGTACCCTCATTCATTCATTCATCATTCATTAATTGAGTATATGTACACGGCAAGGCGTTGTCAATTGGTTGTAAAGTTCCATCCACCTTTTTTATTTGGGCGTACCTTATATTTAAGCAAGAGGTACATTCATACACACATATCACTACGCCGAGTGATGGGAAATCACCCTTTCAGAGTAGGCAGAGAGTTTAGAGCGCTATGCCATTCCCCTCTTTCTCTTACCCACCTCTTTTCTTTCTTCTACATTAATCAATGTCTTCATACATGCCCGTTGATTTCTCTCTACCTTTCCATCTCTACTAAATGCAATGTCGAATTGATTGAGGTGTTACTTTGCGGAAATTCATATTTATAGAATACAAAATATATATTAATTTGCTTTGTCCGCTTAAATGAGTGTGATACGGTCGAACGGCCTGCGCCCAGGTGTGAGCTCAGGCGTGGTTTCTTCCGACACGTGTTTCAAGACTTCCACGTCCCATCATCAGGGTGCCGCTGCGTTGGTCGAGCAGCGTGATGTCACATCGAGGTCTGGATGCTGGTGCAGCGCCACAGCACGATGGTCTGATGCTGGAGCAGCGTCACAGGACCCTAGAGCAGCGTCACAGGATGCTGGAGCAGCGTCACAGCATGATGGTCACGTGAGACGCCACGACAGCACGTAGACCCTTCTGTAACTAAAGCTGAGAAATGAGTCTCATTTCTCAGCTCATCCACAGCACAGCATCCTGTGACGCTGCTCCAGCATCCGACCATCGTGCTGTGGCGCTGCTCCAGCATCCAGACCTCGATGTGACATCACGCTGCTCGACCAACGCAGCGGCACCCTGATGATGGGACGTGGAAGTCCTGAAACACGTGTCGGAAGAAACCACGCCTGAGCTCACACCTGGGCGCAGGCCGTTCGACCGTATCACACTCATTTAAGCGGACAAAGCAAATTAATATATATTTTGTATTCTTTAAATGCAATGTCCATTCCTATAGGTAGGTCCCATTTCACATTGTACTCTGTCTGTCTGAGGGTATAATGAATTGGTAGGAAAATTAGTTTTCAGCAACTATGTCGATTGATACATCTATAACCATAAATTGATCGTTTGTTTGAATGTGGGAAAATAATAACCGCATGGACTAAGATTGTAAAATATTTCACAAATAAGTTTATAAAAAAAACCTTTGATTATTTAAGTAGGTCAATAAATAATCGGATTGGCGATTGCTCCACTGACAAGAGCCTAGCTCTTAAATAAATGATGATGAAGTCAACAATCAAGAGTTAAATTAGGTAGGTAACTGAGTAATAAAGACTTAAAACTGTGTATACATTTTATGTCAATTATGAGTTTTGTCTTTAACTAGCAACCCACCCCGGCTTCGAACAACCAGCGTTAGCCGTAGAAGTTAAATACCTACAGAACACAATTAATTATGACATAAAACCCGTCTTTTTACAATCACTCTTACCTATAAAAAAAACCGCAAAAAATTCGTTGCGTAGTTTTAAAGATCTAAGCATACATAGGGACAGACAGACAGCGGGAAGTGCCTTTGTTCTATACTATGGACTGATATATTTAAATACCTACCTTGTTTTCTTATCATTTCAATTTTATTTCAAGAACTAATTTGAATGAACTAATCTGCCTGTAGATACCTTTTTATTCAGTGCTGAATTACCTGCCTACTTACTACTGCGAATAGCTTATCTTATACAAATTCTTTATTGGCACGGGATCTCAAAACAAAATTCGTTGTCGAGTTCATTGGGATCAATGATGATATTGTGATAAAGATTTTAAGCGCTTTGTACAGCGCCCGGAAAATTTGTTACTCTGAACGATAGATACTAAAGCAAGGTCAACGTCGCTGGAAACGCAAACCGAACGTTTTTCGCTAGTGCCATCCCGTGAATGAAGCATGTAGCCTCGCGTGAAGTTAAGGAATATTTTTACTTAGCTGTACAAATAAAATAGATACCTCATTATCTGCGTAACTGTTTAAATTACTGGGTGTTCAACATAGTTGTATAAATAATTAACTGTACGTGACGATTGAATTGGATTATTTTCGTTATTGATTCGATCGCGGGCGAATGACAGTCGTGCTTCAAATTGGCGGGAAGTCGTTCCGCTTTTAAACGCTCCGCGAAACGCACGAGTAGTGTAGTGATGTGATTAATTTTGTTTTATATGTTGACAATTGCGGCTTTTGTTGGATTTGTTTGTATTTGCTATATCGTCAAATTCATTTTGAATAGACGCAGCGAAGTATCGGAATTAAGTAAGTTGTATTGGTTTGTACTTTCTGAATGTTTAATTATGATAACTGTTTTTAATTAGTTTTTATGCTTTTTATTGTAAGAATGCATTCATTTATTACACTAATATTTATGTAATCATGTACTTTAAGTGGTCTGATCAGCATTATATTTTAGTTAAATATCCAATTAATCTAAAATTAAAAGATATTTAGTAAAATATTATGGGTAGATCCCCACAATACCTACATACGTACTTGTCGAATACTATATTTTTTATTTATTTTATCTGAGCTTGATCAGGAATAATTACTTCTACCAAAAAGATTAAGAAGCTAAAAACTATTTTAAAAGCAGTTTAGAATGATTTGAAGTTATACTTGAAATTAAGACTGATACAATTTATAATGGTTACCTTTGTGCAAATTCTACAACACATCAGCTTAACCTGAGGGTGGGTGACCAAGTAAATACGACGACAAGCACAAATCTTATTATACACATTCCTATGTAGTAAACTAAACTCATTGATTTACAAATCGAATCTGTGACGTTTTTACATACGCCCTAATGGTAAAAAGACACAAGTGATTTTTCTAATAAGTTATTTAGGTCGTAGGTACTCTGAACCAACGGGCATTTCATGTTAAAAGAGATTGGTGAATGTAGAAAAAGCAAAAGAGGATTGCTATTCAAGAGCAAGAGTGAAATGGCGCTCTATACTTTCTGCCTACATCGTGATGAGTGAATTAGCTTGTAATACGTACCTTTATAATGAATGCTCTGTCTTAAGTGTCATACGTACCTTCATTTTTTTCAAAGTGTTTTTATAAACCATTCAAACAAATCATTTAAATTGTACAAAGAATAAATCTATTGATAAGACAAGGTCTGCGCATTACATAATGTATCAATGTCCATTCGTTACAACCCACTTTTAAGATTTTTGACATACGTTATTTCGCTACTGAAGCATTATGTGACTTCATGAACTCTACAACGTAATTTACATATAATGGAGAATACATTTACATTGGGGCCTCCATTTGTGTATTTCATTACTAATGAAAGCAAAGTAACTTCTTCAGTAATTTGACAGCACTGTTCCAATATATATATATATATGTTGAACAAACTCTCAAATTTTACTTCTCAATAATATTAATGTCAATTAGCTAATTAGTTGTTAAACAAGAAATTATAGTATGACTAACTGTTACCTGCGGCCCACGTTTGCGTTCATTATAAGAAGATGTCAGGTATCTCTTTTTAACAGCTAAACAATTTTTTTATACCACAGGTGGCACACAAGCATACGGCCCACCTGATGGTAAGCAGTCACCGTAGCCTATAGCCGCTAGCAATACCAGGGATATCACTACCGAGTTGCCACCCCTTTAATTCTACATCTACCTTTTCGACATTGCATCACATGCTCATTCGATCTTTGTTTATGAAATGATTTTTTTGTGAACTGGCTATTCAATGGGGGGGTATGACTTTGAATTATAGATTCATGAATTATTCTATTTTCGAGAACAGTTACCTCAATTTTGTCTTGCTGCCTGCGATTTAACATGACAACGGTCGGCCACCATACTATAGAATAGACATTGATAGATTTACTACCTTAGTACATATATAAGTGACCTACCTATTAGACATATATATGCAAAATTTTATCCGAATCTTTTTATCTGTTTCATCGTGATTGATTAATCAAACATCCAACCGAACCGATTTTCATTCGCATTATTTATAATATTGGAGACTTATGAAGGGAACCGGTTTACGACGTTCTTATATTGATATGATAAAGTTTTGGGCATGCTATGCGTGTTTGACCTTTAAAGATAAAAATATTATAGGCTTGAATGTTTATGTTCTCTTTTTTTATCATGCAAATGAGAATGTGTAGGTATTGTGTACTTCACGTGTTAGTGGTAGTCCCAATGACCCTAGATTAGATCTACATCGTGATTAGATCATACACATTAGCGTATACCTACCAACTTACTCAGTTCCCTTGTAATAAGCATGAATCCTTCATGAATCCCTCATTGTCTTTAGTTAAATAAAATATTTTATGATTGTGTTAGCAAATTTCGGTAAATTTTGCTCGTAATATACGTTCTAGTGATGTTAACGAAACTGTTTTGCAGATTTAAGTCTCGTCCCATAAAAGCATTAACCCTAAAGGGGTTTCAAATTTACTGTCTGGCACTTGAGGAATATAACAAGCAGAAAACCACTTCGGTTAAATTATTCCCCGATTATGTGGCTCTAATAAAAGACGGTATTATTCGCCAATTGAATTCAAGGTCTAGCGAATACTTGTGCGCCATAGGGCAATAGGGCAATAGACAGCTGTATCCTCAATTCTGAGTAGGCGGACGGGACTGGATGCCCTGTACTAAACTAAGAAGATTTAAATGATATTGTCAAAATAATCACTTGAGATAAAAAAAAAATCATTTATAAATGACCAGGAAATATTGGTTATGCTATAAAAGGTATTATCGCGTCATTTTCCTTACTATCAAGGCCTTAAGCTTTGTTGAGTCGACACTACACTATACTATGGATTGCAGGAACTTTTTATCCAACTAGATTTTTTCCGCGACTTCGTCCGCGTTGAGCTTAGAAGCCCAGAGGAAAAAGTACCCTATGTTAATCCAGCTTATAAACGATTTGTGCTCCAAATTTCACCCAAATCCGTTCAGTTGTTTTTGCGTGTCTCACAAACTTTCGCATTTTATAATCTTAGTAGGATTCTATATATCAGTTACCAGTTACTCGCGTCTTCGACCGCGTGATATTTAAAAGCTTAAGACACTCGCTAAATACAAATGTCATCTATTTTCGAACAACCAAGTCTCTGACAAAATAGGGCAGCAAATTAGGCGTCATTTATTCGAGTAACAAACAAAACATCCCGAAATGCAAGCATTCCCATATTAGTAAGATAAATTCTGCGCAGTTTCAATATTAATTCTATTCACTATTAAAGATACATTTCCCTTCAAACCGAAACAAAAAAGGAGGATCTAGGTACATTTAAAAAAAATTGAAGATTGTTACTGATCTGACTGGTATTATAATAAATTAAATGTTGGAATTTTTGCAATTACAGGCTTTTAGTTTTTGACGTTGCTAAAAGATTGTAACGTCAGACCATTACCTAGGTACCGGTTTACTGAGAGACTGGGTTGCGAAGGTCGGATACTTAGCTGTCGGCTTGTGTATCGCCAAAAGCATGTATTTTTAATAATATTTTAAATTTCGAACGAATTCCGTCAGTGGCATTGTAACGTAAGAGTAGTGCTTCGGGTTTGTTTACTGTTGTGAGTGGAGGGAGGATAATTTTTATATTTATTGTCAATATATATAAACATATTCACTAGTTAAAAAACTCAAATTTTATATTCAAATCGAAACTTGAAATCATCATGTGGCTAATTATTATTCTATGCTATCTTACAATGACAATCTTTGTAACAGTTGAAAGCTTATTTTTGTAGCGTTATCCTTATTGTTCTGGTTTTGTTCTTTCGTTAAAGCAAGGCGTCTTTACTAACTTCGTATCATTGTTTAGTGATTATTTCATCCGATCATATCTAAATATTAATTTTAAGAACATCTTCCCAGGCTCCAAATTTTATTGATTTTATTTACAGCCAAAAATATTTTTTGTTACCGATTTATTTAGGGCGTAGGGGCTTACATACTTCTAATTAATACAGAACTAAACAAAAAAGAAACTTAAATAAACTAAAGTAAAAGGTACAAAACTTAAAATTAGTCGCCCAATATTTCTATGTTGCAAGCACCATATCATGAAACGAACTCTTAACCGATATTTACATTTACTTTTCGATAATTACCGATTGTGTCACATCTCTACAATGGATCCTACATGGACCTTTTGGGCCGAGCTTTTGATTTTAGTGATGTTCGATTAAGAATTTAGTGATTTTAGTTTATTCTGTGGTTTAGGTAACTAAACCAGCCTGTAATATAGACGAATTTTGCCGATGCTTCTTATTAAAGTACATGTATAATAAATGTATTTAAAGGCAAAAAAACTAGTGTGGACGATCTAGGAATATCGGTAATACGTTTTATGGGGATAGTTTTAGTAGACTATACGCTTAATCATTGTACAAAACTCATTGGTACAGGCTGACTTATCATTATTCTGAGGGTTTGAACGGGCAGTCAATACAAAAGTTTCTTCTTCTTCTTTAAATTTATGGCGACAAGCTTTTAATACAGTTATTCCGCCAATTTCACCGGGCAGGCACAGAGTATATAACCACTACGTTTAGTGGTTGGGTAGGTGGAGATAAACGATGGAGACTGGTCGGTGGAGAATTTATAGTTTGATTATAAAATATAAAACGGAGAAATTTATCTAAAAGAGGACATCACAACAGAGTGTTAATGGTGTCGATTCTGTTGTTCAAAATTACTAAACTTAACTTATTTGACAGGTCTAAAAGTCTTGCTATCCCTTTCTCATGTGCGGGGTTAACTAAGGATGGCAATATTTTTAGACCCGTCAAATCAATTAGGTTTAGTAATTTTGAACAACAGAATTGGCACCAATGTGTTAGTAGTTAGAACACTTAAAAACTTACACAGCTTGGCTTATAATTCAACATGATTTTTAGACATTACGTCTCAAATACATTTATTAAACAACGTTTGACCTCTATTTCACTTCCTCCGTCTGGTTGTTATCAATTGTCCGCAGTCACCTTCGAGATGCGTATGCATGCGTCCGACACGTTTACTTAAAATACATGCGACATCTCGACCTATGACTCTGATAACCGGCAATTTAGATAACACGAACGCACAGTAAATAAAATATCGCCCTGTTGGCCGAACCCTAAGAGAGCACGTTAACCCGTAATTTGAAGCGTCTACTTGTTGCCATTGCGCAAAAAACATGTTTCTAGCTAAAATCGGTAAAAATTTCAACTGTGTACCTATTACGAACGTTCATGAGATACGACCCGCTGACAGTCAGACGGACGGACGGACGGAAAGACAGACAGTCAGATAAGTCTGAGGGTTACCAGGTTAGGGTCAATAGATTTTTGGTTTCCTAGACTGGTGACCATGCGTGAGTCTGTTTATACTTCATTGTCGAGGGTGTTGAAAAGATAAATGAATAGCTTTCGTCATAATTGAGCTTTACAATACTTTCCTTATTTGATGGTATTTTATTAAGGGCATTTGATATTTATGGTGGGACCTGGTAGGACATACATCACGCCACGTCCCTCACGGAATAGGCAAAGAGTATAGAGCGCCATTTCACTGATTCTTACACACCTGGTTTGCTTCTTTCATACATACCCGCCGGTTCCGAGTACTCTTTACCTTTCCATCATTGAGTACTTTGATATGATCTAGAAAGTTGTACCTTGGCTTTCCACGGCTTCTTACATTATACAAAAATTACGCATTTAAAAGCATCTCACGTGAGATTTGAATTCGAGCCAAATTTCACGACACCTCACTAACATCCCTTCACGTAATTAAATTTCACGCCGCCTAAGATCGTAGCTATCGCTGAATTCGGCTCAATTTTATTACATACAGAATGCGGCGTCACGATCCTTGCGATGACATCCGTACCTAGCATAAAAATCCAATATAGCTGCGGTTATGGCACGCGGTGGATTTTCATTTCGAAATTCCACCTGAACGCTCGAGTGCAGGCAGGGGCGGCCTTAGCTAATTGCAAGGCCCGGCGGGGCGGGTAGATCTTTACGAAGCCCCGGGCATGTAGATCATAGTGAGGAATAATCAGAGGAATTAACTAAATGATGATGCTTGACGAGATATGCAAAGTAATTAACAAGACTCTTCTTTTAAACTAGCGGCCCGCCTCAAATATTTTGTCTACCAGTTTTTAGACATTTTCAGGCAATTTTTATATTTTTTCTCCCTAAGAACCATCGTCGTACAACAAAGAATATTCTAAAGAAATAATAAAATGCGATATCGGTTCCGCTGCTCTTGAAATTTGCGCTTTACAACACATTCAGCGATTCATTTTTATATTATAGATGAAGCCTTTACAAGTTATTAATAAAAACTATGTTTCGCTCATCGAGCTTATTTCGCCCTTTTATTTCATAACCATATCATAAGAGCTATGAAAATGATTTGCAGCATTATCTAAGTACAATAATTCATTAACTAATAAAAATAAAAGTAATGCTCTTCAGCTTTTTAACGTCTCTCGTCGTCGCCTGTTTAAGGCCTCTCGAAACAGACGTGCTGGAACATAATATCTCGCTCAGAGTATCAGTATTGCTATTAGGGATGTCGAATATTTATTAATTAACCGTTAAAATTAACTAATAATTGAAATTAATTATCATATTCAATAAATTAACGATTTGGAATAAAAATATAATATCAATATTTGTATCAAATTCAACGAACTAATATAAATACATCAACTTCATTGATATAAAATCCCTGATAAAAATATTAATTATATTTTCAACCGTTAAAAATAACAATATTTTATTTATCAATTAACGTTAAACGAATAAATAGAATCTGCCAATATTGAAATATCTAATTGCTATCCAGCGTGGCAATGCTGCCAGCATACTTGGCACGCTGCCGCATTATTCTGGTTTGGGTCAGATCTTTTATCTATAAGTACGTTGGTTAAGTTCTGTTTTTGTAAATAGTTAAATCTGTTTTGTGTTATTTAATATACCTAGTAATGCGTGCGTGGGTGCGAGGCCCCTGCAAGAGCGAGGCCCCGGCATATATACATATATATTATTCTTAGGGCCCCGGGCTGTTGCTCGCCATCCCTAAGGCCGCCACTGCTCGAGCTAACGTAATGGTCGCGGAAACAGGAAATTTAATCAATTAAGTGGAAGTTATAGGTGATGGAATTGTTTTGATGGATGCAATGTGTATTTCAATCTGTTTATAATATTTGTAGGAAATTTGTTTGTCCGTTGATGTGTTGACTTTAATAAAATCAATGTTGATATGTAGGTACATACTTTTATTAAATAAATAAGGTTTTGTAAGTATTTAACGTATATGGCTAACGCTGACCATTTTTTCTTGGCAGATGTTTTTCTACTAAGTACAAGACTACAGTCTACAATCCTGTCGTTTATTCTTAATTTCTTCAATATAAACTTTAATGCCCAGTACTTAGACATCTTTCGATTATTTATCCGTATCATGTATTTACGTAACTCAAAATGTAAAAACTTTCATAGGAACTTTTTTGTTCCACTTTTCGCCGGGCCGTGCCGTTCTTTCTACCATACAAAAGTAGTTGAAAGCTATACGAAAACATAGTCGAAATTTGTTCCTGCTTAGGGTAGTAGATCGCACAGATTTTTTTGTTTACTTTGACTGCGCGATAACGTTAGCAATATTCCTATAGTTCTTTGCTATAAGTATTTATGTAGGCGCTAGTATTACAAAATTCAAATAAAATCCCTAGTCTGAAGTCACTTTCAAGATCTACTAGTCAATTTAGTAATACTATGGTATTTAACTCATTTTTTTTATATACCACTAAGGTGGTGGTGGTTTTATAATTTTTTGTTATAGCGGCAGCAGAAATACACATTCTCTGAAAATTTCAACTGTCCACCTATTACGGATTATGAGATACAGGCCGCTGACAGACAGACTGACGGACAGCGGAGTCTTGGTTCCGTGGGTTACCCTTTAATAATTGGGAAATATTTATTCATATGAAATATATCATTGTTGTTAGTTTTATCTCTAATTTATCTAAATTGAAATGGATAGCTTGGCTATAATCATGTTATTTTATCATTTTCCAGGCGAAATGGCGGACGAGCAAGACCCGATCCGCTGCTCTTCCAGTGAAAGTGATAATTTCGAGAAAATAGACTCTGCTGATGTCGGACACGATGAGAATGTAAGGAAATTTTGTTTTATTGGACCACATATTTTATACATTATGTCTTTAGGTCATATTAGGTCTTGCGGGTTCGATTTGTTATAGGTTCCCTTTGTTAGTAAATCTGCACTCCCTCAAGCTAAAACCCCTGCATCATCTCATCATCATTTTTATATTAAAGTTGTTGTCTGCCCAATTTATTGTGTTTGCCATTTTATTCTTTGTATTATCGTGTCAGTTAAAATTTTCGCGTTTTCAATACTCCGTATAAATGGGGAGCCCTGGGTTAAACTTTTAGGTGATACCAAAACATTATACATACTGAAGCCGTGGTGGCATTGTGGTTGAAGCAACGGCTTGTCATCTGATGGGCCCAGGTTTCCCGGACTATACCAATGAGTTTTTCTAATCTTAAGCACAGTGATTAATCACACCGTGAGCTAAAAAAGAGAGGTAGTGCGAATTGGGATCTCCCGTGGGTGTGATTGGAGCCGCCCGACTAGCGAGTGAGGACTGTACCTCCACCTTACAGAAGACCGCAGTAAAATAATAAAACTGTTGTGTTTCTGTGTAAGTAAGGTTGCCAGTGCTCCACGAGGATACGCTAGACTAGTGGTAGCACAGTGAGGCCTCATCAACAACAGGGTAGGCAATCCGTTAGTGATGTCCCTTGTATTGCTAGCGGCTATAGGAGAGGTGACTGCTTACCATCAGGTGGCCTAGCGTGCCACCTTAGTGGTATAAAAAAAAGTGTTTGTCTGGCGTCTGGGTGTTTGGTATGTATAACAATTAAGCATTTAATAACTTGCAAAGACGCATATACTATATGTTATCTTATCAGTTATCTTATATCTTATATACTTATCGTATATAGTATCGTTATTTTATGTTTGGAGTAATCTTTAGATCAACTGGAGAGATTTTAAATATTATTTCGCTAATAGCTACAGTTTCTCTCGCATAGGCAAACAAAACAAACAAACTCCAAAATAATAATATCACCAAATCCCTCACGGCGTAACCAGAGATTACAGAGTGCCGTCTCTCTTGACTTTAACACTCCTTTTGCTTCGCTTACGCTCACCAATCTTATATTATACTTAAATAATATATCTTCACGCCTTCCCACAAGAGTCCCCGAAAAGTTAGGCAGAGGTGTTACAACACCCACTTTCGCCCGAATATAATTTGGTGCCAAAGTGACAGATGGTGAGTCCGTCGCCGTCTCTTAGGCACTACATACGTCCTTGAATTTCTCCTCAGACGTATGCAGGTTTCCGCACGATGTTTTCCTTCACCGTAACGCTCGTGGTGTGACTAAAATGCACTAAAGTTTTTAAAGAACTCATTGGTACAGACCGGTTACCATTTCAACGACGACGTATCGATTAAAATTTATCGTCATGTTTCAAATCAATTCCAGCTTTGAGGCGTTGGGTACATGGGTCATTATTAAGAACACCCACTAGTGGGTGAAGGTGAAGCCAGTGGGTGCACGGGTCTGGTAACCCATCAAAATATTGCGTCACCACCCAGCCACCACGGCTCTCCCTTCATCTTAATGATTAACCCTTCTCTTGAAACAGTTGGTTACTAAGTTTAAATGACAAACTTAACTTTGCGGTTCGATCCCTTGACACGGCTATTGCACCAACCGCAAATAATAAGTTAATAATATTAAATTCGCTCTTTTTATTTAGAAAATATAGCAAAGCACACTATGAGCATTCAAGCGTCTACTTATTGCTATTATTAAGATAAGAGCCAAAAAAAAAAAACGTTTCTAGTAAAGGAGGTTACTAAAGTATGACATATGTATGTATGTGTATGTGTTATTATATTGTGTACACCGTCAACTACCCTGTTTCAAACTCCATACTCCAGTCACTACCCAGGTTGTCTGGAAGAGATCACATCTTGTGATAAGGCCGCCAATTGTACCGATTTATAATGTATTTTAATGTTCTTCAGTTATTGATTTTGGTGTACAATAAAGAGTTATCTATCTATCTATATGTCCAGGTGAATCCACCAAATTTGGATGCAGCTGAGGACCCAGATGAAGACGGTCCAAGTCACGAGGGCAGGGATTCCTTCCCCAACGTGCCACCTGCCGTTAGGAGGTCACTCTCAGTCGCTCAGCAGTTGGCGCTGGCCGAAAAACGCAGCCGATTGAGGTATGTTAACAAATCAGTGTCTAACGACTATGTATTCGAAAACGTAACGCTCAAAATGACAAAATGTTCATACGAAATTTTAGGTTCACTTTACACCGCCGCAGCGCTGTTTATTTTCCCATACAAAATAGTCGAAGGCGACACGAATATGTAATCGCAAGTTATTATTGGTATCTCTACTGCTTCTGTCGTGGATTGTCTCCAGAAACTCCAATAAGCTTTGGAATATGCATTCCAGTGTCATGCGACACTAGACATTTTAAAGATAATATTGTGAAAATTGATTAATTTCATAACACCGGTAAAAATTGTCCTTGGAGAGGAATGATTGCCATAGTATTTAATGAAGATGAAGAAGAACATATTTTTTTAGAATAATCATGAGGAGAACTAATTAAACACACGAACATTGTATGTACAAATTGCATTGTAATTACAAAGTATATAAGTACAGTATGGCTCATTCAAGTATTAACAACACTAAGTGAGATCACACAACTGAACCGCGGGCCGTGGGTGTATGGAGCCCTGGGCTTTGAGTCCGCTATTTAATTAATCACAATTTCGTGCCATTTGAGTAGTCTCTGGACCCCATGGCCCCAGGGTCTCCCCTGGGCCGTGGGGTCCAGAGGCTTACAACCGCAAAAACAGCTCATATGTAACACCCACTTCGACTGCGGCCGGTACCGCTGCTGTACAATAGGAGAGCCTCAAACACCGCAAATATGTGTGCCTCGGAAGGGGCTACATATTTGCTGTGTTTGCGCTACAAATTTATTTACACGAAGTCTCAGAGAAAAAGCTAGAAATATATTTTATCCTGAACGTAAAATGAGGTCTAGTGTTAGCGACCATGACATCTTAAAAATGTATAAATAAGTAAGTAATGAATATGGTTAATGTTCCACCTATTAGTATGATTTAGAATTTATAATTCTTGTTTTATAGATAAGTGATAGCAAAGACTTAAGATTAGCAAAATATCTTTATTTGTATTGGAGCACGATACGACGCGAAGATAGAGTCGAATTTGGTTGTATGACTAAAACGTAGGGATGTCCCGTTGCTGTCCAATTAATGGAAATTGTGTGCGGTCGGGATTAATCGGGATCGGGGTTAAAAAAACAAGCGTTCAGTATTGTTGTTATACAACCGGCCTCTTTTCCGATACGTAACGATTTCTAGCGCAAGCCGCGTTAAGGAATTTAATTCCAAAATACGAGTTAGCTATGAAAAAAAAACATTCGAGTGTTCACTCAATATGTCTCCAACTATATCGATTACCACGTACCACAAATAAATACAGCAAAATAATTAACTATTATCTTTGTACCTAAATGAATCGATAACTATTACAGTGTTGCACGGTGTCACATTATATGTCAATGTCAAAATGTAGACTGTTTTATCTATGCTTTAAAACTATAACTCTATATTTTTGATTAGTTTTGATTGAGTCTCTTTTTAAGAAAATCTACAAGGGCTAACAATGGCTGCCCATACGGCGCCTTCGAAGCAAGACCTGTGCCTGTTGTCCAGGCATTTCAAAGTAAACTAGCCAATAATGTCAGCATCTATAAATATCATCTAATTAAACAATCAGTGTATATAATAAATATCGATCAGTAATAAAAGTCGTTGATTCAAATTTCATTCTCATTCAACACACGGAACAAAATATGGACTTACTATAATATATTAAGCACCACAATTTTCCTTATTTATTTGTAATTATTTTTCCATGAAATACACTACAAGATAATTATAAATAAGTATTCTACAGCAGGAACATGACAATATGTTATTTTATTATGTACGGATGTATTGTTCCAACCATTTACATAATCTAAACTTCATAAATGAAACAACACTTACTCCCTGCCTACCCGTGAGGGATTTGGCGTGATGATGTGTACTTATGTGCGCTCAAAATATAACTTTAAAAATCGAATATATTCAAATCGATTCACTTAATATTTGATTCGAGTCGATCGTGTTCATTACATCACTATACTCTACGCCAACGAATGATAATGACGTAGACAGGTGCAAGAAATGGCGGTAAAGCCTTCAGTCCGTCTGTAACCTTCGTTGATAAAAGACGAAGTATCGGTTTTCCGTATACTTCGTAAACATTGAAGTTGAAACGTAAATAATTATAAAGTGTATATTTACTTGGTGCTAGTGCTTTGTGATTTGTGAGTGAAGTTTAAAAAAGGGCGTTGACATTTTGACGTTTTGTTTTTTTTTCCGTTGGGATTTTTGCGTCTTGTTTACTATTTAATTAACAATTAATTATCATTGTCTTTTCGTATATAGTATTAATTATGGATTTTAACTTACCTACGTACTCAAAGAAACCTAAACCTTTTAATTATTTAAATTCAACCAATTGATGCTAAGCGATCAAAGGCTATACGCTAATTTAAATAAAAAATCACCTTTATTTGGCTGAATGACCTCTGAGCATGTCCAGAACTATACGTTTTCGTTGATTTCCGTGTGGTTTCTTCATATTCTTTGCAAGTGCGTTTGGTGTTTAATGAGTACCAGTAGCGGATTTTGGGGCTAAAGGGCTCACTCAAACCCCCAAAAGATTATTATAAAATACACTTTGAAAGTTTGAATACTATAGTCGTTGCCTCTACATCTGCCCAGAAACAGTACACACGGATTATAACTAATATGGTTCCCCACTTATCCAGTCTTCCAAATAAGTTCTACTAAAACGCAAACGTGAAGAAATTTCCACGCGTTCAGTATTGAGTACCAACATTTTACCCGTGGTGGCCTTGTAGAAGCAACTGCCTATCATCTGATGGGCCCAGGTTCAAATCCCGACCTGTACCAATGAGTTTTTCTAGGCTTAAGTACAGTGACAAATCACACCATGAGCTTAAAGAGAGGTAGCGCGACATGAGATTGTACCTCCACCTTACAGAAGACCGCAGTCAAATAACACTACTATGACGTAGTGTGGTTTTTGTCTGGTAAGGAATGTTGTCAGAGCTCCACGGGGCGGATACGTTGCGAAAATAGTATTGTATATCCGCTAGCACAATGAATCCCTAAAAAAGTAGTAGTAGCAAGTAGATTGGCAACGCGTTAGGGATATCCCTATTGCTAGCGTATATAGGCTACAGTGATTGCTTACCATCAGGCCAGACGTAATACAGTACGATGGCGTGCCAGCTAAGTGAAATAAAAAAAACCGGCCAAGTGCGAGTCGGACTCGTGCACCAAGGGCTCCGTACATACTTCTAGGTAAGGTTAAAAGTAGGCGAACTTCAAATGAGGTCATTATTCGTCGGTGACTATCAACAGCGCGATTCAAGAATATTTTTTTGAAAATTCGCATTTTAATAAAACCACATATTTTCAGTTTTCAGATTTTTCCCTTTAGTTGTGCTGTAAGACATTGCTACCTGCCAGATTTCATGGTTCTAGGTCAACGGGAAGTACCCTATAGGTTTTGATTCCCTTGTGTAATCGCAAAATATGCGAAAAATTACGACTTAAACGGTCATACCTTTTCTTGCTTAATATTGACTTACCTACAGGTTTAAAATTATTTTACAGTCGAAAGCGACCATATTAATTTCAATTTCATAACTCCACGCAATCTTGAGCTAAAAAAATCTTGACCGACAGACAGAGAGACAGATGGACAACAAAGTAATCCTATAAGGGTTTCTATTTTCCCTTTAAGGTACGGAATCCTAAAAATACGCTGCATTTACAAGATAAGTTCATCTTGAGGTTGTGTTAATATTAGTTTCGCGGGCAAATCGCGGTATAGCTAGTTGAAGATATATATATATATATATATATATATATATATATTATCGCTCATCGTTATCGCTCATGGCAGATAGGAAATGCTCTCTGTATAAGTTATCTGATGGTATCATATTATATCACGTTATTTGTTTGTTTCCTCGTGTTATATATTTGCCGTTTTATCAATACAGAGTTGTGGGCAGTGAATTTAACTACTACACTACTCTTTATTACATATACCTACCTACTATTGCGACTGCTCGTGTAATTAGGGCGGTAAAATCCAAAGATTTGGAACAAAGGCCTTTAGATACCTAACATCTTGGGGTTGACAATGGACAAAGAGAAATTGACCAATCTATTAAAATTCACACTCTACCCCTGGGGGAACGTGGACAACGTTTCTAGGGGTTCAATATGGCCGGGAGTAGAATTTGTGGTGGTTCAACATGGACAAAACATTTTTATTAAGGCCACGGTGGTTATGACCAAATTGCATTAAAAAACATACAACCGTTTATCAGTCAATTATAATTATGTACCATAATTGTATAATTGCAAACTCCCGGATCCGCTTGCTAATTTGTATGACGCAAGCTTCGTAAAGTCGTGCACAATAATTACAGCTACATGGTTTTTTGGATGATTGGGATTTAGTGTCACAATTTACGAATTTACCATATCTGGGCAGACCAAGGTGACGAGCGCAGTGCAGTGCCACGCGGGCCCGTAGGACCAATGAAGTTTTCACACCATGACCTAAATAAAGAGGTAGGGCGAATTGGGATACCCCTAGGGTTTTACCCATTAAATTTGAATTCGCCTGACTGGGGACTGTACCTCCACCTTAAAGAAGACCGCAGTTATAGAACACAACTTTGATGTAGTGTTGTGTTTCTGCGGTAAGTAAGGTTGCCAGTGCTCCACCAAGATTCGCTGCGGTAGTAGTGATGCTGCTAGCACAGGCAACTTGTAGTGATATCCCTGGTATTGCCAGCGGCTATAGGCTACGGTGACTGCTTATCATCAGGTGGGCCGTATGTTTCTGTCCCACCTTTGTGGTATAAAAAAAAACGAGTAAAGCTTCGGGGTGGAATCGGTTGCATAGGTGGTGACGCTTACCATCAGGCGAACGATTTGCTCGTCTCGTCATCTACAGGTATACGTAGTGATAAATACAATTCGATATTCAAAAGGAGAAACAAATGAAACGCCACTGGTCGAAAATGAGTTTTATATGCAGTTCGATAGGGTTTTGGAATTTCTATCTATCTTTCCCTTGGTCACGGCATCACGTGTGAAAGGCTGGACCGATTTCGCAAATTCTTTTTTATTTGTGCTTTTTACTGTCGATTTTATGAAAAAAACCGGAACTTTTCTAATTTCGCGATAAACTAAAGGTCCTTTTTGCTATGGTGTATTTGTCTACACTAATATTATAAAGAGGAAAGATTTGTATTTTTGTATGTAACGAATAAACTCAAAAAGAACTGGACCGATTTTAATCATTCTCTTTTCATTAGAAAGCTACTTCATCACTGAGTAACATAGGCTATATATTATACTAGCTGCCCGCCCCGGCTTCGCTCGGGTAGACAAAATATTTGATAAATGTCTATAAGATCCGAAACTACTGAACCGATTTCAAAAAATCTTCACCGTTAGAAAGCTACACTATCACTGAGTAACATAGGCTAGCTGCCCGCCCCAGCTTTGCACGGGTAGACAAAATATTTGATATCAATGTCTACCCGTGCGAAGCCGGGGCGAGCCGCTAGTCATTATAGCTAAGACAGGACATCGCCTGTGACGGGTCAGCTAGTTTCAATAATATTTTAACCTTTGAAGCTCTGCTGAGCACTTGGCCAAATGGCGCTACATTTATTTTTCTTACAACCGTCCAATAATGGATCTGATCGATTGAACACGAGTTGAATACCGCGTGAATTAATCAATATATTTATTGCTCGTTATAAATACAGTTCACATTGATAAATCGTGAATCATGAGAATTTAATCACCTTTATCGTTTATCGGATAACACGTTCATTAGGTATCTCATTAAATTTGCTATTGTATGTTGATGAATGTTGAAGAAGCAAGAGGTGTGAAAGTCAAGAGTGTAACTAAACATTTAAAGAAACAGCACTACGTAAATTATAATCACGCCTTTCCCACAAGGGTCCCCGAAAAGATAGGCTGAGGCATATACAGCACCCACTTTCCACAATTTGGTGACGTGCCAACGTGACAGATGGTGAGTCCGTCGCCGTCTCTTAGGCACTACATACGTCCTTGAATATCTTCTCAGACGTATGCAGGTTTCCTCACGATGTTTTCCTTCACCGTTAAGCTCGTGGTGTGACTAGTCCCTGTTACAAAAGTTATAAAAGCTCATTCGTACAGAACGGTGGAATTCAAACTTGCGTCGCTAGAATAGCAGGCAACGCTTCACACAAGGGCATCATGGCTCATAAAATACATATGTATATGCACTCGAAAACATACCTTACCCTCCTTCTAGGCTCCAATTGGGTATTGTTTCAGAGAAAATCGGTATAGGAGGTCTCTGAAACTTCAGTAGAAGCTAATTCAGATTCGAAATTACGCTAACAGTACTTTTAATGTTATTGTAATTCAAATTTATCTAAGGAGTAGCTATTGTTTACTGTTATAATTATGTGAAGATTTAATATTCACAAGAGTACGATGACAAGTGAATGATAGACAGTTATAATATGAATAAAACAAATGAAGAAATACTTTAAAAACTATACAATAAGAATATGAGTGGTAGAAGAAGCCGTGGGAGGCCAAGGTGTGTAACTTTCTAGATTAAATCAATAGAGAGACCGGAGACCATGTATGAAGAGATTGATGAATGTAGAAGAAGCAAATGAGGAGTGTAAGTCAAGAGTGAAATGCCACTCTATACGCTCTGCCCGAAAGGGACAGACGTGAAATTTTATAATGCTTATAATTCAAGACTAGCTTCCGCCGATTACGGTCGCGTTGAGCTTAGAATCTCAGAGAACCCTAAAATATTCCCGGGATAAAAACATTTACCCGTATAATGTGTTGATCCAGGTTATAAATTATATGTATTCCAAATTTCATCCAAATCCGTTGAGTAGTTTTTGCGTGAAAGAGTAACAAACATCCATCCATCCATACATCCATACAAACTTTCGCATTTATAATATTAAGTAAGTAAGTATAATTAATATGAACTCTTCGGCTCACTATACTATCTCTACCATTCTAAATAGGTATTTTAATTCCAAGATTTGTTAAATACACTTCTGTATTATGCTGTCAGAATTAATATAATGTATGATTTAAAGTTCCTACTACGCAACGATTGAATGGTATTGTACTTAATTTTTATTTTTATTTTAATTTTTTTCACCTAATCTGCCCGACTTTTGACCTTTGAAATTCTGCATCATAAGTATGTCATTGACGACTGAAAATGTCACATCTTAGTGTGATAACATTATTATGAATCCATATGCTTTAGCTTCAACCTCTTGTGTTTCCATCCTCCATCCTTCTCTATCAGCCGTCGCCTTCGT
The DNA here is from genome assembly GCA_951449985.1 of Falcaria lacertinaria. NCBI lineage: Eukaryota > Metazoa > Arthropoda > Insecta > Lepidoptera > Drepanidae > Falcaria > Falcaria lacertinaria. The sequence goes on along the minus strand of OX602137.1, from coordinate 3,028,179 downwards.
ATTAATTTCCTTTAGCAATGTCATCTTTCACTCAGACCATACATCTTTTCTTAGGAGTCCTATATATTTATACCTTTGCAATTATCTACATTCATACATTAAGTTCTTATTACATAGTTTTCTTGCCTCACTTCGCCGCATATTATACTCGTAGCTATATCGTAAAATACTATGTATTCTGTTCTTATAATTACGTAGGTAGATCCGTGGCAAGCTCTGGCTCTTCAACTTTTATGCACTGGCTCCTATTTTCAACTCCCTTACTCATTTCTTACCTTATCCCATTGTAAAGTTTTAGAAGTATAAGCGAAATTTATCTTCTATATCTACTTTCGGCTATTCTTCTTCTTCTTTTCCTAAGTATGGCAATCAATCCCTTCAGGGACTATTTTTGCCAGTGTCGAGTATCAGAGAATTTTCAAGTTTCAAAATTTACATGTTTGCCGAATTAAAATGCCTAGTGTCATGCATTCTAATTCTTAATGGAGTTTTGTTGAGACAATCCACGGCAGTAGCAGATCGTAAGACGCCTTTAGGTCAGAGGTAACCTATTGACCAAAACGATAAATCACTTAACCCAAAAGTCATATTATGGCATTGTTTCCAATGTTCCTATAAATCAGTCACTAAATGAAACATTACTGCACATAGCGACACCAAAAATATACATTAAAGATCACTGTAACACAATTTACGAGACACTGGAAAAAATCTCTACCGCTCCGCCTAATTCACGCCAAAACTCCCGGCTATTCTTACTGACCTCTTACCTACCTCTGTTGTCTTAACAAAATTATTTTCTTCATATTCTGTGGGGGGAGGAAATGTCCAAAGTAACGCTACAGTTGTCATATTATGTATATTTTAATTTTTGAGGTTCTGATAGTAATTTACGTCATTATCACGACGCACATTCGGCACATTTTTGCATGCATACTTAGAATTGCGCTTGGCATAATTAAATTATCGTCCTTTTGATAATGCTCAGTCTGTGTACTATTAAGCAGGATGTGAGAATCAAATTCAGTCTTATTTTGGTGTGGTTGTTTAGAATCGCCGGCTTCCTATTTCAAGCCGTATTTTTTGGTCGAAAACCAAGATCGCTCGGGGAAGAGTTACATTGTGAATAATTATAGTAATTGATTTCCCGTGGGTTTTCCCATTTAAATTGGAACCGCCCGACTGGGGACTGTACCTCCACCTTACAGAAGACCGCAGTGAAATAACACTACTTGATGTAATGTTGTATTTCTGCGGTAAGTAAGGTTGCCAGTGCTCCACGAGGATACGCTGGGCTAGTATTAATGCTGCTAGCACAGTGAATCCTCATCAACGACATGGTTGGCAACCCGTTAGTGATACCCTGGTATTGCTAGCGGCTATAGGATACGGTGACTACTTACCATCAGGTGGGCCGTATGCTTGTGTGCCTCCTTAGTGGTATAAAAAAATCGATCGATTTGAAAATTTATCCGAAAAAAATGACAGTAGTTGGAGGGGAGTAATGAGACCAACCACCCATTCCATAAAGAGTCCTACGTACATTTGGGAGTACATTGAACCGTCGGTCGTGGTTGCTAATGAACTTCTTTGGCTGGTTACAGACCCTCAAAAAGCAGAAGTCTGACTGGTAATTGATGTTCCCTGTAAACTATCTAGCGAAGGTTAGATGGCAGTCGCTTTGTACAATCAGGTGACCAGCTACATCGGGTACCATCTAGTGCCGACCACAACTATGGTTAGGATAAGGACACGGCGACTTTGACGTAAAAATTTTGTGAACGACTTGTTTTCAAATGTGAATTATATCGAATGGGGTGGTGGTGGTGGTGGTGTAGAACCCTAATACTAAGACGCCGTCCGTTCGCCCGTCCGTCCGTTTGTCTTTCAGTGGGCTGTATCTCATGATCCGTAAAAGGTAGACAGTTTAAATTTTTGTTGCCGCTATAACAACAAATAATAAAATTGAAAAAATATGCGGCTCCCTAGAAACCTGTGATTTTTGTTTTTTTTTTCTATCTTAATAATGGATTACCATTAAAAATTGCATCTGTCTACCTATTAAGGTAGACAGATGCAATTTTTACAGATTGTATATTGCTATATTAAAAAAAAAAAGGTGCGAATGCGAATCCAATTAGCTCTTGGCCAATTTTTATATATATAGATTGCCCTGAATGAGATTCAAGCCTCCAATACACGATAGACCCTCTGTCACTATGGGTCTCAATTAAAAGACGCAAGACCTCATTTGAGCATCCAGAACCATCGAAGCGACCGCAAACACCACAGATAATAATTAACAAGTTGACCCGTGTCTATATTTAGGCTTTTAAATGTGCAAAATGATGTTCAATATGGATTATGGCGTGATATTGAAAACCGGTTCCTCTTGCAAGTTACAGTCTGCTTGCGGAGACAATGTCTCTGGGATATTATTACAACGAGCAACTAAATACTATTTCAATTTTAAATTTATTTCATAAGTTTATGTTACAAAAGATATTATTATCTATAGTTATAGTATTTAATAATATGGTGAAAAATGTAAAAAAAAAAATTGTGATTAATAGCGGTCCCCACACTAGGCCGTACCTGTATCGGTGGGAACCCTGTAAGAGTAACTAGCTAGGAATTAACCGTTGTGAGACAAATGACAGTATTTAAATTGAATGTATGTGTGTGTGACTGTTTGTGTGGGAGTGTGTGTATGTGTTTGTGTGTGTGAGATTGTCTACTCAGCCCTACGCATACTACACTACTACAGCTACTTATTGATTTTGACAACGATAAAGATAAAGGCTAACGTTATACTGCTATATTTGTGTCGATTCAGATGTTCAAAATTACTAAACATCACTAATTTGACAGGTCTACAAATATTGCCATCCTTATTTAACCCCGCACACGAGAAAGGGATAGTTTAGACTTTTAGACCTGTCAAATTAGTTAAGTTTAGCAATTTTGTACAACAGAATCAACATCATTGTTTCTTTATTATTGTTTCTCTCTGTTGTGGAAATTATCTGTGACACAAGTGACGTCACGGGCCGGTCCCAGCGGAAGATCAGGGCTGGTTGTCCGTCATAAGTCATCTAGCACATGCTGAGTTGGGACCGTTTCATAACGACACTATATTCTTCTTTTACACTTGTCTTCCTCTTTTATATGTTTGTGTTGTTATCAATAAGTGGTTTTTCTTTCTTTCTTTCATATACACATATACATGTCCGACAAGGTCAGAGATGGTGGAAGATAGAATGGCTTTAGCTCTTAAATATATGATATTGATGGCAGTAAGATATTAAGAAAGATTATGGTTTTATTGTGTTTGCTTAGATGAATCAATAGTGACAGGGTACAATAAGATTATGGTTGTAATGTGTCTGATGACAGATGATAATGATGGCAGTAAGATATTAAGCAAGATTATGGTTTTATTTTAATAATTTATTTTTTATTTTAAAACGTTATTGTACAACACCAAGGAATGTTCTCCGCCTTTGCAAATTGTAATTGCATGAAGTTTAATAAATAAAAAATACAAAATACAACACCAAGGAATACAATACAAGAATACAGTGTGACATAGTATAGTATAAATGGCGGCCTTATCACACTCGGCGATCTCTTCCAGGCAACCGTGGGATGGAATGGATTTAGGATACAGTTTACAATTACAGATAGATACAACATTTATTGTGTTCGCTTAGATGAATCAATACGATTAGATGAATCAATAGGAGATAAATCAATAAGATTAGGGTCGGCGGTACGCGCGAGTGATACCCTGGTGTTGCAAGCATCCATAGGCTACGGTGACCGCCTACCATCAGGTGGGCCGTATGGTTGTTTGCCACCTTAGTGGTATATAAAAAAAAGATTATGGATGTAATGTGTAATGTGTCCGGTTGCATGAATCAATAGTTAAAGGGGTGCAATTCTCTAAAAAACTATTTTCTTTCTCCGGTGTCCCTTTGCGTAACCTATCCGGATACTATCGGATACCTGACGGATAGTATCGGATACTAGTATGTGCTGAATTTCTGCCCATTACACTATGATGCTCTAAGAATACTAATGACATATAATCAAAGCTACAATATGCTCAGTTGTAACTAAACTACGAACTGTCAAAGGTCAGCGTTTAAAATTGTACATTTTTAATTGACTATATTATCATGTACATTCATTACCTATTATTTTTATACACAAATCTAAATGATCTAGAATCTAGATTCTAGTTATATAAAATTGTTTCACATAACCCATAGTACTTATCACCAAGCCAGGTTCCTAAAGTGGTAGGCTGAGAAGAGAATATGGAGCACCATTTCTCTCTTCTGCTTCTTTTAAAATCATCAATTGTTTCATCCTTTTTTGTTTTTTAAAATATATTTGTATTCTGTTTTATGACCTTGCGTATAAAGACATAATTCAACTAACTACGCAAGTATCGCCATATTGATGAATAATCGACAACATTTTAGCGCGGCCAGGTAAGCACGCGGTGGCCTTCAGCGAAGAACTTTATACTTTGCTTTACAATTACGCATGCGTCAATATGCGGTGACAATCTTATAGGTATTAGATTGGTAGGGTAATATTTTAATGCTTTTCAATGCCCACCTTCACACCAAACCGTACACCATACCTTAGATTAAAGACTTCGCTTTGCTTACGCCACAACACACAGTTGTGACCACAGACCTAGGATTTTTTTGTTGTGACACATTTTACGTCGTTTTTTGATCACTTCGTCAAAAAACTATCAGTATTTATTGACATTAACAAAATTAAACTTTAACACTATACGAGTAATGTGTTTTCTTAGATACATTTCTCCATTTTATATATTAAAGTGAAACTATAAATTTTCCACCGACAAGTCTCCATCGTTTATCTTCACCTACTACTAATAAACGTCCACTACGTTTAGTACTTATGTACTCTGTGCCTACCACACCACGTGACATTGGCGGAATAGCTGTGTTAAAAGCTCGTCGCCATTAACTTAAAGAAGAAGAAGATCAAAATCTTGATTTTAGTAACCAAATACTAATAGCCACTTGTATATATAATCAAAGTTATCACGCTCTATATAGTATCAAACGAGAAAATTCTCATCTGATATATTTTAATGTGTTCAATACGTATTCATTGTGATTTTCACCGGATAGCTGTGGTCATATGTCACTTTAGCCTAATGTTTACTACTGTTAGAATTGTTTTGTTGAGGTTAGGAACCCTTCCTTTTGGTTTTGCTGTATGTAGTCGGGTAAAAAACGTCATTTTTAGGGTTCCGAACCATAAAAGGAACCCTTATAGGATCATTTTGTTGCCCGTTTGTCTGTCTATAAAGATGACCACCGGGGTCTTTAGTGAATCTCACATACGTCTGCTCCCCTAAAGAGGAAGGGTACTTTTGAAGGTTTTCCCCTTGTGAAACTAATTTTGTCGCTTCCAGCCGTCTGTACGCTTAGATTTTTTAAATTACTTAACAGATTTTCATACGGTTTTCACTATTAGATATATTTGTTCGAAAGTCGAAACGTTACTTAAATAAGTAGATCATTTGAGTGAGGCGTTAATAACGAAAGTACGTCTATTCCCACTAGTTCTGTCCAGGTTCAGTTGACTGAACTAGTGGGATTATTTCCTCGGTTTCAGCTACATAGACGATTCGCTACTACTCTACCAATCCTAACGAAATAAAGACTTGCCTAATTTAAATAATGCCTTCAAAAGTGCAATAACTTTAAAAGTAACAGTGAAGTGAAATATTGTGGACATTAAAATGCATAATATATGAATGTTATAGCAAATATAATCATCCGAGCAGTTGATTATTTCGTAAATTCCGTGACAATGATGAAGAGAAGGACCTCCAAACGTTTCGTGTTAGGAGACAATAATGATGAACAGCCGTCATTTGATGATGATGCCGAAGCGACTGATGTTATACCATCGAATCTACTGCAGAAGTTTCAAATGACATTGGACGCGGACCCCGAGGAGAATGTCAAGGAAGAAGTTAAGCCGGTGGTGCAAGATGGAAGACTGCTTCGGACGATACCTACTTTGCAGTAAGTTTGTTATTCGTTCAGTTTCAGCGTCAGCTAGGTACTACGCCAAAACATATTTCAAGCGAAGTCTACTCTCAACCAATGTCTAAAAGAATTTTCGTGATTGTTACATGAAAACAAAAAAAACAGAGCACTGAGTTTCTTGCTGGTTCTTCTCAGGTGGCTTTTTTTTCCGAACCGGTGGTAATGTAGACCTTCATAAGTGCCTTATTAGTGCCTAAACTGAATAAAAGATTTTTGATTTTGATTTTGAAGTATTTGAGGAAACGTTTGCGATTTGGGTGTGGGTTTTCCCATTAAAATTGGAGCTACCCGACTGGGGACTATACCTCCACCTTACAGAAGACCGCAGACAAATAACACTACTTTGATGAATGTAGTGTTATTTGGTACGTAAGTAACGTTGCCAGTGCTCCACGAGGATACGCTGCGCTGCTAGCACAGTCTCTCCTCACCAAAAACAGGGTTGGCAACTCGTTAACGATATCCCTGCTATTGCTATCGGCTAAGGCTACGGTGACTGCCTACCATCAGGTGGGCCGTATGCTTTTGTACCACCTTAGTGGTATACAATTTTTTTATACATGATCGAACGACATTCAACTTAACCCGTAAACATATTAGGTAGTATATACAACGACACCTACTCTATAAAAGAAGCATTAATGAGATGTGACTTTGTTTCCATAACAGCTTTTAAGAATGTATCAATAAATAGTGTCAAGGGATTTCATACTGCGATGACCTCCGTATGTTATTATCAACACAAATAGGTAGGTATGTACATACTCGGACATTTGCATAGTCCTTCAAGAAGGTTAGAATACACGGAAATATTAATGAAATTACTTATTTATTCAACTCATTTGAAGGGACGTCAGTTGAACCTCTAAGGTGGCAAAAAAGCATACGGTCCGCCTAATGGGAAGCGGTTACGGTAGCTTATAGACGCTTGCGACGCTTGCTTGTCTTGCTACACGCTTGTATCACTCGCGCGTTGCTGACCTTGCAACAATCTCTCACACCCTTCTTGAAGAACCCTATGCTGTTATCCTTTGTGAAAACACGGCGGGGAGCTCATTCCACAATTTGATTGTGGGGGGAAGAATATCCTTCGGAATCGCTTTGAAATAGTTATCATTTTCTACAGTCCTTATTTTTTAGAATGGCAATGGCCTACCTATCTCGTTGTGACCTACAATATCTTCAGTGAGAACGTCATACCTCTGTCACCACATATAGGATCTGGTAACACGTAGTAATTTGTATTTCGTATCTTTTTTACATGTTTTTTTTTCCAATTGCGAAGAATATTTAATCACTTATTTTAATATATTTGTTTCTCCATTAGGCCTGACCATGAGGATGAAAACTGGTAAAACGTATTTTAAGACAATTATGCCATAATTTAACGTATATCTTTCGCTATTTTGTTCGTCTTAAAATAGTTTGTGCTTGAAGTAATTTATTAGAAATTGAGATGCTATCTGAGCCGTGGTGGCCGTGTGGTATGAAGTGTTGCCTGCTATTCCGTTTGAATAGCAGCCAACACTTCCAACACGCGAGTTCCAATCCCACCGGTCTATACTAATGAGGTTTTAAAAAAACCTAAGTGCATATAAGTCACACCACAAGCTCTATGGTGAAGGAAACAATCGTGAGGAAAACTACATACGTCAGAAAATATACCGTTGTCCGTAAGAGTATGATTTGCAGGCAGTTTAAAATGATGTATCTTTTTATATATTTTTTAATCTGTAAGATTCGATATCACAGAGTACACACTACGTTCTTCGATATTACGACATTTGGTGCTGCTGCCTTTGCGGGAATACCAACGATATTATATGTAAGAAAGGTGCATATGAAGTCATTGTTGTATATGAATAAAATAGACGTAAACATCCGGGACGTAATTTTCTTCAATATTTTACAGGACATTTACAGAATAAAACCATGTTTCAAACTAACCTATCCTGTTACTAACAGGATAGGTCAGTACACAGTCAGTACAGTACAGGACAGTACCTATATTATCTACTCTGAGCCAATACCTATGTTAATATACCTGACAAGTATATTATTAGGCCGGTACCTATCTACACCTCAGAATAATAACTAAAACTGGCTGAATCATTACATTATGTGACCTATTCCAATGCGTCACGCAATTTGACGAATTTTATTAGGTTACAGAGCGTAGCCGTTGTATTTTCTTGGGTTATAGATCTATGTCAAACAAATGGCTAATGTTTAATATAATTATTTTATTATCAACTACAAAATGCGTGATCATTAATGGGCAATAAATCCATAATAAGACGTTATCAAATTGTATTGACAGTAAGTAAATAAATCATGCATAATACTCGCTTAATAAGCACATAACAAGTCATTTTCCTGACCGTTCAACTTCGTTTGTAAACAAAACAGTAATTTTCTTATGCAACCTCATTACAGTTTTCTTGCAAATGGCAACTTTAAAACGATTTTATTGCGATTACTTTCGCACGCTAACGTAATTTATGGGTTGAAGCGAGAAGGAATGATCGTATGATCTGTCATGCGAGGTTGATTGGAGATCCTTTACGTCAAAAGAAAATGAAAACAAAACTGTAAAGTGTATTGGCGGTGCGATGTTAATTTTCTGTAATAATTACTACGTGATAAGTAATACAATAAATATTACTATAGTGTAAAATTGTATTTTTTTGTGTATTGTTCATGTGGATATGTACCGTACGATGAACGGCCTATATTCCGACAGCCCTTACAGGTTAGAAAAGGGACACTTTTAAATAATTTTATTACTTTTTTAATACATTTTTAATAGTGGCGGTAAATCTTAAATATTGTACGGTATTTATACGTGGTTGCAATGCATTTAAGATGGAATCTTCTACGTTAATTGTGTAGTTTGGTCGTAATTGTGCCACGGCATAGATTTCACTTCCTAAAGTGGATTTATAAGGATTAATCAATTTCGTCACAAACGTATCGACCCTGGTACCTGATAGAACAATTATTTTGTTCATAGAATTATGTTTGGTTAATGTACTAGAAGCAATAACTGTATAAATGTATATATTTGTATCCAGTAATGGTCTTTGGACCAACTTTTTAATATCTGTATTATATATGATAAATTTTAAATTTTCTCTGTATATGTAAATGTATATGTGAAATTGATTGTTTTTCTCGCTATGTTCGGAGATAACATTTTGTTATTACCTTTTTTTATCATTTAATTAATGAATTATTCATTTTATGAGTTCTAGATTTTGTTATGCAATAAAGAGTTATCTATTTATCTTATAAGACAAGACAACATGGATGGTAAATAATATAAGGGTTCCTTTTTTCCTCTTATGGAACGGAACCCTAAAAAGATATTTCAATTAAATTAAAGACTTATTTAGGTATTGGGTGAATACTGTTCAGTCACGAGTACCAGTCAAATTGCCAGATTAATTTTATTGGCCTCTGATAGATTTTTTTTTGGAAAGTTGTATTTTGACGACACTTCAAACAGTTACATGAACCTTCATACCTTGAATGTTTTTTAGTATTCAGCCGTTAGTCTTCTAAATATTGTCTTATGAAATATATACTTTTTGTTTACAGGCCGTCTATGTCCCAAGGAACGGTGGTACACAGTCAACGTTTTCAAGAAAAGGATTTCACCGTAGCCACTCCTGAGGAATACGTTAGACGGTTTCAGGGCACAAAACCAATTAATAAGGTAATATATTTATGGAAAATTAGAGACCCACCCTGGCATCGCAGGCCAGGCCAGCATTAGCCATATAAATTAAAAAAAAAAACGAAATGAATCTATACAGTAAATATACATATAAACCTTCCTCTTGAATCACTCTTCCTATTAAAAAATACCACATCAAAATCCGTTGCATGTTTTTAAAGATCTAAACATACATAGGGACAGACAGACTGTGGGAAGCTACTTTGTTTTATACTATGTAGTATATTCAAAGAACTTTCCTCCTGAGGACTCCTAGGTCCTTCTGAGATTGCATAGTGTTACAAAACTTTAATTAAAAAAATTACGACATTAATAAGTGCCTTCTTAGAGCCTCAGCTGAATAAACAATTATAATTTTAATCCAGCTTAGAAATGTTAGGGAAATCACTGTACATAGATTATAATATGATATGATGCTACTTTGGTTTAGAATAAGAGTTCCCAAACTTTTCTCTCCTAGACCACTTTTAAAATTAGACTACTTTCAGTGGACCCCTGTTGTAACATTTCAACCATATACCCATAACACGTTATTTTTTTTTAATTATAATATAACATGAAATGCAAGCCAACACTTTTGTTATTCACCTCAGAACCAGATAAATTGACCTGGACCCCCAATACAATTTGTGAACCCCTATTTTTTTCACGAGCACCCCGAGCTGTCCCCTATCTGGACCCTTGGGGTTCTCCACCTGGACCACTTTGGGAATCACTGGACTGGTCTAGAATTAAGACAACCGTTGTACTATCCGTGAAGTTTTTGTTTGTTTTATGGTTGACAACCTGTTTGTAATAGGGTATGGCATCAGGTGGGCCATGTGCTTGTGTTTTTTTTTTTTTTTTTTTTTTACCACTTAGGTGGCAAACAAGCATACGGCCCGCCTGATGGTAAGCGGTTACCGCAGCCTATGGACGCTTGCAACACCGGGGGTATCACTCGCGCGTTGCCGACCCTGACTCGTGTGACTTGTGTGTCACCGTAGTGGAAAAAAAACGAAGTTTTACATAAGACTGTCTTGTTACAGGTGTTGATTGCTAACAACGGTATTGGTGCAGTAAAATGCATGCGATCAATCAGAAGATGGTCCTACGAGATGTTCAAAAACGAACGCGCTGTGCGGTTCGTTGTTATGGTAAGTAAGGAATCATGTGGGCCCCCGGTAGATACCTCTTCATTACATATGCCAATGTTGACGGTGACAAAACCAACTTGGCGAGCTTTCATTTTGATATTTGTAATTTCACACCAACGACTCGAAGAATTTTATTACAAATTGTTATATCACTTGTTACATGAAAAAAAAACAGAGCACTGAGTTTAGTGCCGTTTCTTCTCAGGTGTCTTTTTTTTCCGAATCGATGGTAATTTAGACCATCGTAAGTGCCTTATTAGCGCCTAAACTGAATAAATGATTTTTGATTTGTTGGAAAGGACATCATCCCATTCAGTCCTTTGAAAGTTCCGGCCACAGCAATGTGTATTCTGTTATAGCTTGCCCGCCTGGAAATTAATTATTACGTCACTAAAGCTGTATGTCGTTGATTTTATTTAAGTCGGGAGAACTAAAAAAATCGTATAATTTGTTTAATAAGCTTTTTTTAATTTTCTCGGGAAAATGGTAGGTCCCTCTGAGATTCTAAGCTCAACAGCGGACAAAGTCGCGGGCAGAAGCTAGTGTATAAATAATTTACAAATGCATTTTTCTTACAGGTAACACCGGAAGATCTAAAAGCGAATGCGGAGTACATCAAAATGGCCGACCACTACGTCCCCGTTCCAGGCGGATCTAATAACAATAATTATGCTAACGTCGAGCTTATTGTCGACATTGCTGTCAGGACGCAAGTACAGGTTAGTAATCAAACCTCGTTCTCTCTCTCTCGCACAGTACATACGCAACGCGTATCCATAGGCTACGGTGACAGCTTACCATCAAGTGGGCCGTATGCTTGTTTGCGACCTTAGTGGTATAAAAAAAATCAGTAATACATTCTAATATTATAAATGCGATAGTGGTGTCGATTCTGTTTGTAAAAATTACTGAACTTAACTAATTTGACAGGTCTAAAAAGTCTTACTATCCCTTTCTCATGTGCGGTGTTGAATAAGGATGGCAATATTTTTAGACCTGTCAAATTAGTTTAGTTCAATGATTTCGTACAACAGAATTGGCACTAATATCTCTGTTTGTTTGCTACCTTTTTTTAAACTAAACGGCTGAACTTATCGCAATGAGATTGATTATAAACTGGGGCAGGACATAGGCCATCTTTATCGAGAACCACGCGGATGAAGGCGCAGGTAAAAGCTAGTGTGGGGCGAGCGAGGTGATCATGCTCAGCCACCGCAACGGGAAGATCTTCCAGCCAGGCGGGTGTTGTGCCTGGGGAACAAGGCTCCGGCTGTTCTAGTCGGAAACTTGTATATATGTTGAATTGCGTAGAAAACTTCGTTAGCGCGTGGCAGGATTGTGACGTATGTGTTTGTCATTCGTTGAATGTTGTCCTGTTAGTTAGTAGATTTCTAACGTTGGTTTATGTAGCCGTGAGGTCGCTACAGCTAGTATAGTTGGTATAGCTTAGTTCCGGACACTTTTTTGTGTATTTTATTCTAGACCCTATGTCCATGTTAGGTCAGTGAAAAAATGATTATGTTTATAGGCCGTATGGGCCGGCTGGGGACATGCGTCGGAGAACCCTAAGCTGCCGGAGTTGCTCCACCGCGCCGGCGTGGTGTTCATAGGCCCCCCGGAGAAGGCCATGTGGGCCTTGGGAGACAAGATCGCGTCCTCCATCGTCGCCCAGACAGCTGATATACCCACTTTGCCATGGAGCGGAAGTGGTATGCCATTTATGTTTACCGACTTCAGCAAGGAAGCTCTCAATGTAGACTGTTTTTTTATGTTTCCCGGTTTTCATGGTTAGTTTGTTTCATGCCATTAAGGTGGTCCAACAGTAATTTAAAAAAAAAACATCTTCAGCAAGAGGGTTCTGAAATTCGACCGGTTTTATGTGTTATCAGTTTTTTAGGTAGTATTGTAAAAATAAAATATTAACCAAAGTAGGTAAATATTTTTTTACAGAGCGAGTTTCTCAATATAGACTGCTTTTTAATGTTGCGTGTAATGCCCGACTGGAGACGGTACTTCCACCTAACAGAAGACCGCAAATAACACTATTTTGATGTAGTGTTGTGTTTCTGCGGTGAGTAAGGTTGCCAGTGCTTCACGAGGATACGCTGGGCTAGTAGTAATGCTGCCAGCACAGTAAGTCCTCATCAACAAAATGGTTGGCAACCTGTTAGTGATACCCCTGGTATTACTAGCGGCTATAGGCTACGGTGACTGCCTACCATCAGGTGGGCCGTATGCTTGTGTTTAATCTAAGTAGTATTTTTTTCCATACATACTCAAATTTTAATTGCAATTTGTCTTATAATAATGTTTCTTTGCAGAATTGAAAGCTGAGTATAACACCAAGAAGATAAAAATATCTTCGGAGCTGTTCGCCAAGGGCTGTGTCACTTCCCCCGAACAAGGGTTGCAGGCTGCACATAAGATTGGTTAGTTTTCCTTGTATAATATCAGTGTGGACTAGCTTTTACCTGCGGCTTCGCCTGCGTGGTTCTAGAGAAATAACAAATTTTGTGATAAAAAGTAACCTTTGCGTGAATCTAGCGTAGGAGTATTTAATGGAGGTAGCTCATCTACCTCCATCAGATACATTCAGTCCTTACGGCTTGAAGACAGTACAAACACACTTAAACACAAACTTTTACACACTTTCACAAGTTACAACAAGCTTTCCTTAGTTTGAGGCTATTAGCTTGTTCAAAATTACTAAATTTAACTCATTTGACAGGTCTATAAATATTGCCATCCTTATTTAACCCTGCACACGAGAAAGAGATAGCACGGCTTTTAGACCTGTCAAATTAGTTAAGCTTAGTAATTTTGTACAACAGAATTGGCACTAATGTCTGGGATATTGTAAGTGTTATCAGGAATACTGATTAAAGAAGATGTGATACTTTCCCAGGATTTCCCGTGATGATCAAGGCTTCGGAGGGCGGTGGAGGCAAGGGAATCCGTAAAGTGGAGAACCCTGATGATTTCCACAACATGTTTAGACAGGTATATTGCTATGTGAACTAATAAATAAATAAAAATACATCTTTTTCTTCTGACTTTGCCCGCGTATCTACATAATATACAACCTATGTCACTCAGTGATAATGTTGAGTTCTGTTGGTGAAAGAATTTTCAAAATCGGTTTATTAAATTTTGGGTTTATTAATTAAACCTTTTTGTTATATTAGTATAGATAGACAAAAAAAAGCAAGGGATTGCCCATGTTTTTTTTCTTCACTACAAATACTAGTTGATGGTTAAATATTTTTATTTCAATAATAATCGAAATCAAACAGTCATTTATTCAATTTAGGCCCTAATGAGGCACTTATGAAGGTCTAAATTACCATACTATACCACAATAAATATTGTCCTAGGTGCAAGCTGAAGTACCCGGATCGCCAATATTTGTGATGAAGTTGGCCAAATCGGCCAGACATTTGGAAGTGCAGCTGTTGGCTGATCAATACGGTAAGGGCACTAGATAAAGGTACAGAGTACTGGCAACCGGCGGGCATGTATGAATAGATTGATTAATGTAGAAGGATCAAGAGGTGTGCTAGTCAAGAGTGAAATGAAAGGGGTAGGCAGAGAGTATAGAGCGCGTCACTCTTGACTTGCGCACCACTTGCTTCTTCTACATTCATATGTATCAAGAGTTGGATGACCAACTCTTCATACATGCCCGCCGGTTCCATCGTTGAGTACTTTGGTAATTTGATCTAGATAGTTAGACCTTGTCCTTAGTAAAATACGTAAGCTTTTTTTTTCAATGTACAGGGAACGCGATTTCTCTGTTCGGTCGCGACTGCTCCATCCAGCGTCGTCATCAGAAGATCATTGAGGAAGCACCAGCTGCCGTCGCTAAGCCTGACGTCTTCATAGAGATGGAGAAGGTAAGAATTGATCGGAACATAGCACTAGCTTGTGGCTTATCCCCGTGGCTTATCCCGTGAGGTTCTTGAGAAAAAGAACTGCCTCTTGTGTCAAATATTTATCATTAAAATGTATTTATTGAACTTGTTATGTACTTATATTTATATATGATATACAATATCTTCACGCCTCCCCGCAAGGGTCCCCGAAGAGGTAGGCTGAGGTGTTACAACACCCACTTTCCACCGAAGATAATTTGCGGTGCCAACGTGACAGATGGTGAGTCCGTCGCCGTCTCTTAGGCACTACATACGTCCTTGAATTTCTTATCAGACGTATGCAGGTTTCCTCACGATGTTCTCCTTCACCGTAAAGCTCGTGGTGTGACTAATCACTGCACTTAAGTTATAAAACCTCATTGGTACAGACCGGTGGGATTGGAACTTGCGTCGCTAGAATAGCAGGCAACGCTTCGTACCACAGCGGCTCCTTGATAAAGTGTTAATTTTTTTTTCACAGGCTGCAGTACGTCTAGCAAAAATGGTCGGTTACGTGAGCGCGGGAACAGTGGAATACCTGTACGAGCCGATGACTGGCGCGTATTACTTCCTCGAGCTGAACCCTCGGCTGCAAGTGGAGCATCCCTGTACCGAGATGGTGGCCGATATCAACCTCCCCGCTGCGCAATTGCAGGTTAGTAGACCGAGTAGACTGCGAGTGGACCATGTGAAGTAGACGATGAGTAGATTGAATAGATTATGCTTTGACTGAGTAGAATAAGACGGTATATTCGGTCTTTTAAGTAGACCAAGAAAACCGTTACAGGTTGAGAGTTGTAAATTATCATACTATTTTGCAGAGTAGTCGGGGTAGTTCTACTTGGTCTTCTGAGTAGACTTAAAAGACAAAGATTTTTTTTTTTTTTTTCACATGAAGGTGTTCATAGTATAAAATTTTTGATGAAGGTATGGGAGGTACGTCTGTCAAAAGAACATTGCATATGTGTATGTATTAGAAAAAATCTTATACATGTTTTTGGTAACCTAATTATGGTTCTTTCCCAGATCGCTATGGGTCTTCCCCTGTACAATATCAAAGACGTGCGTCTCCTCTACGGGGAGTCACCCTGGGGGATGACACAGATTGAGTTCGATGAACCGAAACAGCGACCCTCGCCGTGGGGTCACGTGATCGCTGCCAGGATCACATCGGAGAATCCTGATGAAGGTAAGATTTTTAATTTAAACTTAAAAAAACTGATTTGGCTTTAGTACTGTAACAGCGTCTAATAACTAATAGAGGTAATAATATATTTTGCTCTCCTCACATACAAAGTAAGGGCTATATACAGTACTAATGTACAACACAGCGTACATACTATTTTTTGTCCCTTACCGCGTGCAGGTTTTTTTACGTTTCGTACAATACTTTATGCAACTTAACCAATATATTTGTTCAATTAAGCGGGAAAATAACGTGTGTGGCAGCACTGACACGGACATTTATATATTTTACATACTTTTCCCACTTTAGGTTTCAAGCCATCGTCGGGTACAGTACAGGAGCTGAACTTTAGATCTTCAAAGAATGTATGGGGTTACTTCAGTGTGGCCGCTTCTGGGGGTCTTCACGAGTTCGCTGATTCACAGTTCGGACACTGTTTCTCGTGGGGCGAGACGAGGGAGCAGGCTAGAGAGTGAGTACTCACTTGGTCTACTCGGTCTTTTCACTGAGTAGACCAAGTAGATAATAAATTACAATCCTTCAAATTGACATTGGTTTATAATCGCTGTTAGTCTATACACCGATATAATTATATTAATTAATAAAAATCACTAATATTGTAACGTTATTTCTCAAGGACTCTAAAATACCATAGTTTGCAACAATATTCTTATATATTGTATTAAGGACAGTAATCTCATAAAAAAAAAGAAATATTCGTCTAATTATTTATACTTTCTATCAACAGAAACCTGGTTATTGCTCTGAAAGAACTCAGTATTCGCGGTGACTTCCGTACCACTGTAGAATACCTCATTACCTTGTTGGAGACTGCTGCTTTCCAAGATAACAATATTGATACCAGCTGGCTGGATGCGCTTATTGCTGAGAGGGTAAACGAATTTATTACTTTAAAAAATAGTAGACAGAAAAGACCGAATAGACAAATAAAAGACTAAGAAGACCGCAACTTTCTAAAGTCACTTGAATATATATATTTTATTATTATTAATGCTCCAATATTTTTAATCAATATCTTGTGGTGACTCCGAAAGTATGAACTGTCATTTCATTATTCTTATAACGCACACATTTAGCTTCGTCCACATTCATCAATCGCTTCATAACATTATAACTTTTCAACTACCCGCCAACCATATGGGTATGTAGATTAAACGTGGTCTTCCTTTAATTGTATACAACTTAGTTGGAACACAAGCACATGGTAAACAGTCACTGTAGCCTATAGCCGCTAGCAATATAATGGATATCACTAACGAGTTGCACTCTGTTGTTGATGACGACTGACTGCTAGCAGCAATCCTACTAGCGCGGCGTTTCCTCATGGAGCACTGGCAACCTTACTTGTCGCAGAAACACAAAACTACATCAAAATAGTGTTATTTGACTGCGGTCTTCTGTAAGGTGGAGGGTACAGTCCCCAGTCGGGTGGCACCAATTCAAATAGGAAAACCTACGGAAGATCCCAATTCGCCCTATCTCTCTTCTTAAGTCCATGGTGTGATTAATCACTGTACTTAAGTTTAGAAAAGCTTAGGCTCAGTTTAGAAGTGATCTTCTTCGGCTTTCCAACTCACACTGACATTGTGACCCGTGAACATAATAACCGCGTCTTTTACTCACACAGGTACAGTCTGAGAAGCCGGATATTATGCTCGGAGTGATTTGCGGCTCCATTCTGATCGCTGACAACATTATCACAACCCACTTCCAAGAGTTTAAGAGTGCATTGGAGAAGTAAGTGACTTGTTTAAACATTAATTTATTTCTAATTATATTTATGGGTATAAATGAGTTAGATCAGCGGTAAAGGGTTGATGATCACCTTTTCACCTGTACATATTGGTTTTTAGGGGTCAAATCCAGGGTACCAACCAGTTGTCGAGCACAGTGGAAGTAGAAATGATACACAGCGGACACAAGTACAAAGTGTCTGCGACTAAGTCCGGCCCCACTTCATATTTTCTGGCCATGAATGGAAGTTTCAAGGAATTGGAGGTGCACAAGATGACCGATGGCGGTGAGTAGACCTAGTAGACCGAGTAGACCGACCACTTAATTTCATATATTTTACTTATTTATATTCTGATCTGTCAAAAATTACATTATATTATACTCTGAATAAAATCCTAACACGACAGATGACGAACAAAATTTTCGTAAACTCATCCCTTAATGGTCCAAAAAGTCTTAAATTTCATATATGTATAATTCATCAAAGGTTAAAACAAATTAAATTTCTAAATTAAAAACAAACCACTACAGGTACTCTGCTATCTGTGGACGGAGCCTCCTTCACGACATACTTGAAGGACGAAGTAGACAAATACCGTATAGTTATTGGTAATCAGACGGTTGTCTTTGAGAAGGAAAAGGATCCTTCGAAGCTCCGAGCGCCATCTGCGGGGAAACTAATCAATACTTTAGTTGAAGACGGCGGTCACGTTGATAAGGGACAACCTTACGCTGAGATTGAGGTTAGTAGACCGAAAAGACCGAGTAGACCAAGTGTACCGAGTAGACGAAGTGTACCGAGTAGACCAAGCGTACTGAGTAGACCAAATAATTGTAATAAATCTGCTGACGTAATACTTGAACGGCCCCTTTGCTTCTACATATATCAATCTCTTCATTCATGCCCGCCGGTTGCGAGTACTCTTTTTATTGCTAATTTCGGTAACTTGTGACTAATTGTAGACTGAACATGATTTCCTTAGCTTATTCCATTTATTAACAACTAGCTGTTACCCGCGACCTCGTCTGCATTTGTTTGACGACAAAAGTATCCTATGCCTTCCCCAGGATATAATCTATCTCCTTGTCGAATTTTATTACGATCCGTTCAGCTGTTTAGTCCTGAAAAGGTAGCAAACAAACTGAGTTAGTTTCGCTTTTTACCCGACTACGGCGAAGACAAAAGGAGGGTTATGTGTTTGACTGGTATGTATGTATGTTCATCTGTTCCCTCATAACTTCCAAATTACCCATAATAATTTGACAAATAAGGTATCGTTGAAAGCGTCACGGTCGTCCGCTGGTTATAGGCTATGTGACGTCACAAAAAAATTTAATGTGGCAACTGTAAAAAAAAAACAATTTATTAATATGGATTCAAATGTTGACAGGTGATGAAAATGGTGATGACTCTCGCGGCTCCGGAATCTGGTAAAGTGACGTGGAATTTACGTCCCGGTGCCGTTTTGGATATGGGGTCACTGATTGGCATTCTCGGTTAGTATACACAGTCCGTATGATAATTATTTATTTATTTATTTAGCACAAAAAACAGAACACAATTTTATAAAAAACGAGTATAAAGTAAAATGAAAAAAAATGATCTGAATTGTGCTTAGAGTTATGTAATTGGTGTAATTGTGCATAAAACTAATTCAAATTAAGTTGAACTATCTAATTAAAAAAAAACTAATTCAAATTAAGTTGAAATATCTAATTAAAAAAAAACTAATTCAAATTAAGTTGAAATATCTAATTAAAAAAAAACTAATTCAAATTAAGTTGAAATATCTAATTAAAAAAAAACTAATTCAAATTAAGTTGAAATATCTAATTAAAAAAAAAACTAATTCAAATTAAGTTGAAATATCTAATTAAAAAAAACTAATTCAAATTAAGTTGAAATATCTAATTAAAAAAAAACTAATTCAAATTAAGTTGAAATATCTAATTAAAAAAAAAGCAATAACAGAAATAAAACTATAACTTAGGATGACAATGATGAATGGAGGATAGTTTTAATGATCTTCTTTAGTATTATTATAAGTTAATTATGTAATTGTAATAGGTAGTTTAATAGTAGATTGTCATGATTTATAATACATCGTAATAGTAAACTCAAACTCAAAAAGATTAATAGTATATTGTCATAATATATAATACTAGCGGCCCGCCCCGGCTTCGCACGGGTAGACATTTATATCAAATATTTTGTGTACCCGTGCAAAGTCGGGGCGGGCAGCTAGCCTATGTTAATCAGTGATAGTGTAGCTTTCTAACGGTGAAATAATTTTTGAAATCGGTCCATTAGTTTCGGAGCCTATAGACATTTATCAAATATTTTGTCTACCCGTGCGAAGCCGGGGCGGGCAGCTAGTATAATATATTTATTTATTTATTTATTTATTTATTTATTAGGATCGCCAACAAGTGACACACCAAAAACTTAAGATTAATAACAATAAGTAAAAACATGCTTAGCGCTCACTTAATTAAAGGTAATCACAGCTAACTTAAGTATTGCACCGGAAATAATATAAAAATTACAAAATTAAAAAACAAAAAACAGAAAGATAATTTGTAAGAAATTACTAGGTAATAATTAACATAAAAACAATACTTCTTTATCAATAAAACAAAAAATTTAATATGAGATAAACTTTCTTTTTCTCATAAAATTTACTTCAACTTGGATTCATATAGATTCAATATTTTGTTCTTGAAACACTGTAAGTTATTGGCAAAGATGTCTAAATCACAAAGTCTAGTTAAATTGTTATAAAGTCTGGTCATTCTGACTATGGGTGAATTCAGACCCAGGTTAGTTCTGTGTCTACGCACATTGAACAGCCTGTATATCTGTGAGCGTGGTAATCTACTTGGAGCAGAAATATAGATTTTAGCTAGTAGTTCAGGACAGTCTATTTTATTGTTGAACAGTTTATATATAAATAGGAGATCTAGCAGCTTACGTCTGTCATTAAGTGAAAATAATCGGAAGTATTTCAGACGAGCGTTGTATGAGTTTAAATTCTTGTGTAGATTCAGGCTATATGCGAGGTAGTTGAGGAATCTCTTTTGAGTACGTTCAATTCTATTTCTGTGTACATCATAAAATGGGGACCAAACTTGCGAACAATACTCAAGTATACTGCGAACTAATGACTTAAATAGCAATAATTTCGTTTTCGGGCATCTAAATATTTTAGTGTTTCTTGCAATGAATCCGCTCATTTTAGATGCATTAATTAGTACTTTGTCTATGTGAGCATTAAATGTGAGTTTACTGTCTATCAATACACCTAAGTCGCATATGCATTCAACTCGCTTGATTTCGTGTTTGTTAATAGTGTACGATGATTGTAATTTTGTTTTATTTCGGCTGAAGGAAATCGAATTACATTTTTCTGCGTTTAACAACATATTACTACGCTCACACCAGTTAACTAATCTATCTATGTCGTCTTGAACCAATTTACAGTCATCTATGCATTTAATAGGTTTAATAATCTTGAGGTCGTCTGCAAATAAGTATGCTGTTGTGTGATGGAAACATTCTGTAATGGAATTGATATGAATGAGGAATAATAGTGGTCCCAAGTGCGACCCCTGTGGAACTCCTGAAGTGGTTTTAAATTCAGAAGATTGTGCACCATTTACGACCACATAAGACCTACGGTTAGTAAGGTATGATGCAAGCCAGTTTAACACGTATCCACCTACGCCAATTTCAGCAACTCTCGATAGAAGAATAGCATGGTCTACCTTGTCAAAGGCTTTGCTGAAATCCGTATACACGGCATCTACTTGAAGGCCCTGATCGAGATGGCTTGATATAGTATCTATAAAAGCTACAAGATTGGTAGAAGTAGATCTTTTCTGAATGAAGCCATGTTGTCGGTCAGTAAGAAGTGTCTTAACTAAGTTGCTTAAATGAGGGTATACCAATGACTCGAAGATTTTTGGTAGAATAGATATGATAGATATAGGTCTATAATTCTTAATATTATTTTTTGGTCCATCCTTGTGGATTGGAACTATTTTAGCAACTCTCCAATAGTCAGGAAATTTACCAGTGCGCAGTGATTCATTGAATATCAAGGTAAGAGGTATCGCCAATTGTTTGGCACACTTAGACAGGAATATGGGTGGCAGGCCATCCGGACCTGGGCCTTTATTTAAATCTAATTTCTCTAACTTCTTAAGTACATCTGATTCAGAAAAGGTGACAGTGTTAAGAGATAGTGAACCTGAATTACTACTATTGCAGCCTAAGGCCGGAGAACTTATTCTGGTATTGTAAATGGATGAAAAATTTTTTGCAAAGAGATTACTAATACCAACTTCATCAACAGCTTTCTGATGGTTAAAATGCATATTAGATGGTATACTACTACTGCTATTACGTTTCTGTTTAATAAATGTCCAAAAGTACTTCGGATTTTTGGCTATGCTTTTCTCAAGACCCTCGCAGTATTTATTAAAGCATTCCCGAATAAGCTGTTCCGTTCTGTTTTTGAGTAAATCCAAAATAACCCTATCCATCGGATTCTTATATTTTTTGTAACGCAATCTAACTTTGTTTTTTTCCTTAAGGCTTCTAATTAGACCTCTAGAAAACCAAACGGGATATTTATGACTTTTAGGTTTTATTAAAGGTACTGACTTACTTATTAAAGCCTTTAAAATTTCATAAAATTTTGCAACTGTGTCGTTAACATTTTTACAAGCTGAAAATGATTCGACCCAATCAATTTTGTCCAACTCATTTACAATGGTATTATAATCTGCTTTGTAAAAATTTTGTCTAGGTGTTTGATGTGAATGCAAGCTGTCGTCATAAATTATTGGGAGTTCAAATTCTAACGGTGGGTGATAGTTATCAACTGGAGTTAACGAGTCGTCTGCATTAGCAACGGAAATATTTGCTTCGGATGATAATACTAGATCTAGTATTCCATTTTTGTGGTTCTTAATGTAATTACACTGTTTTAAATCATTTAAGGCCATGAATTCGGACATGAGATGATTAAATGGGCAGGCAGAGTCTTTTAACTCAGTACAACTATCGCTTTCGTTCATTACCCACGTCAAATTAGAAAGATTGAAGTCGCCAATGACCAAAGAATGCTCATAATTCGAGAGATTGACGGTAGCAGTGTCCACAAAATACTCATAGTCTGCTAAGTTGACTGGTGGTGGCATATATACAGCGCAAATGCATTTTTTCACAGAATCATTTCCCTTTTTAACATTTATCTCTATCCACAGATCTTCTATCATGCAATTACTTTCATATTCAATCAATCTAGATGAATTAATGTTTTTATTTACTGCAATCATAACACCACCACCCGTCTTTTTGGCACGAGGCCGTTTTAAGTCCCGATCTCGCCTATACACAACATATCGGTCATCGAATAATTCTGAATCAGTAACATTATTTTGAATCCAAGTTTCGGTGATAACTATTATATCATATTGGTTGAGAGATACATTTGAACTAAAGTCATTAGTTTTAGTATTTAAGCCTCTACAGTTCTGGTAATAACAATTTATTTGTGCGAATTTGATATCGTTTGGCATTAATGACTATGTTAACAATGTTTAATGATTAGATTAGTTTATTTTATTAACTGAAGTTAAATCTTTGATTAATATCGCTGGTGAAGAATCAGATTTTCTTGCAAATATACGTCCTCCTCTCACCCAAACAAAACTATATCCAGACTCCTTAGCCTTTAGTCTAGCTGCTTTGTGAAGTGCTCGGTTGTGGGGGGAGAGGTGTTCCGCTACATAAATGGGTTTCTTATCTCCACCGATGCCCAGGTGTGCAGAGTTGAGTTTTTCTGAGGAATGGGCCTTGTTAAATTTGATTACTGCAGCTAATAATCCGTCACGGACCAAGGGGCTACGTAACTTGACAATGATCGATTTTGGTCGAGAAGATGTGGAATCAGCTTTAGCAACTCTTGTACACATGTGTATATCACCCTCTTTCAACTCGAACGATACTGTTTTGGCAAGCTGTTTGGTAAGGGTTAAGAGATTTTCTGTTTTAAATTCGGGTACACATTGCAACTCTATGTTTGTGGCTCGGGAATGTTGTTCAATCTCAGACAGACGGTAGGCTAATTCTTTATTAGCAATAGTAAGGTCATTAAGGTCCTTCTGTATACGTGCGTCAAGTTCTTTTTTTTTGTTCACTTCTGATCTAATATCTTCGAATTCAGTGTTTATGAAATTCATAGATTCTTTAACCGTCACCATCTCTTGTTTCAGGCCAGCAATATCAGTCTTTATTTCGCGTAACTCAGAGCTAATGGTGTTTCTTATCAGATCAGTCACATCTTTTGTAAGTGCATTTCTAATTTCATTTTGTATAACATCTCTTATGTCTTCTTTCGTTAGGCATTGATGCTTTGGTTCATCACAACTTAAAGAAGGAGACTCATTTACCTTTGATCGGCCTCGTTGTGTGACCCAGGTTGGAGTAGACTGCTTGTTGCTGTCCACACCACGTAGTGGTGTATTCATGTTGTCACCCTTAGGCCGCTTACTGACGCAGTTGGGACATGTCCAATTAGTATTTTTCGGTGATTTATTTGGTTTGCTGTTGGCGCAAAGTAAGTGGCATGCTTCTTTGCAAATACTGCAATTTAAGTAACTAGTGTCCTTTATTTCACTCATACAACCCAAGCAAATTCGCGGCATGGCAACAAAAATCGCAACAAAATGTATATAAAAATAATTCGAACGTCTAACGTGCACGCTGGATAATAAAGCGCTTTAAGCGTAGCTGCGGAGAGATGCCACTGCGCGCACACTGCACTATGCTCGCTCGCTCGCGTTCCGAGGGCTGCCGTTTGCGCGGGGAAGGGTAAGCGTCGATTTTGTTGCAGTATTTTTGATCAAAGCATAAAAAGTACTGAATATATTTTGATTGCACAAACACAAATCCACTGCTCAGATCAAATACTATATGGTTACACAAATATTGTACTAAAAAACTAAACTTTTAACCACATAATCCAATTTAAATCGCGGAGCAAAATAGCGTGATGTTACCGGTGGGACGGACGGGTAGCCTATGTTACTCAATGATAATGTATCTTTCTAACGGTGAAAGAATTTTTGAAATCGGTCCAGTAGTTTCGGAGCCTATTCAATACAAACATACAAAAATACAAATCATTCCTCTTTATAATATTATTATAAGTATAGATATACATCGTAATAGTAAACTCAAACTCAAACACAAAAAGATCTTTATTTGACTAGACTTTACAGGCAAGCACTTTCAAAACGTCAGAATCTACCACCGGATTCGGAAGGTCGGTTTTGCTGAGAAGAATCCGGCAAGAAACTCAGCAATTACTCTTTTAAAAACAAAAATTAGATTATCATAAGGGAGCAAAATAGTATTTTAGCGAGGGATTAAAGTACGTCGCCCGAGCAAACAATAATTTTGCGCCCGAGTGATACACTCTACTTTTCATCACCCACTATGATAAAATAAAAGGCGCCTCATATTTTATTGTTATATTATTATTTCTTAAAACATAAACTAACAACTAAATTGAAATTAAATAGTATCTAATAATTAAACAACTAAAAACTAATATTTACATTTGAGACATTTTAGCATTTATGTAATTCAGCTGGCGGCGCGACTATAGGCCGTCGTACCAGCCAGGCTTCATTCAAACAATTCTTGCGTTTGATTTCTCTGGCACTGAACACTAAGATGTTCCAAATTCACTTATGCGGGCGTAAAAACTCATTACTGTCCGCTAAAAGTTTCTTATCACACCAACTTTGGGCGCACTTAAAGGCGAAGGAAGTCGTCCTTTTCGAGTAGGTGGGATGAAAAAATATTAATTACATGAAAGCAGTGACAAAATGAACTTGGTGGCTAGATAAATGAAATACCTACTTATGTCTAGAAGAAACCTGTTAAGTTATACATGATTGTTACATGAAAAAAAGACAGAGCACTGAGTTTGCCGGTTCTTCTCAGGTGGCTTTTTTTCCGAACCGATGGTAATTTAGACCTTCATAAGTGCCTCACGTTAGGCGGGCTGTAACGCTTGCTTGTCAACGTTCTATTATCAAAAACGATCGAGCCTTACACTAGTCGCATATGATGGGTAACGTCTGAAATCTGACGCCCAACTCTACCACCGCGCGCGCTCATTGGTCAAACCAAATAGCGCGCGCTTCTCGGCTTCCTGTTAACGATATCGCTCTCACTAGTTGCAGGTAAACGAGAAGAAGGATGTTATAAACACATTAAAAATGTAAGGTTTCTTTTCCAGAACTCGACGACCCATCCCTAGTGACGACAGCGCAGCCGTACAAGGGTCAGTTCTCGCTGGAAGACAACACAACACTATCTGAAAAGCTGAACTACGCTCACAACAAATCCAGAGTTATATTGGAGAATACATTAGCGGGTATGTAATATGTATGAGTAGACCGAGTAGAACAACTACATGCTATGTTTTAGTTTTTACCTATGTGTATTTTTATAGAAGATACTAGCTTTTGCCCGCGGCTTTGCACGCGTGGTGACGTGAATAAGTTAACAATAAGTTTCATCCCCTATTTTACCCCACAAGGGTTTTTTCAAAAATGAATATCAAGTTACAGGAATTTCCAAAAATCCTGAAATTTTTATTTTTAACTGAAAGGCCAAATACTTTTTTTTCGTGCATCTAGCTTCAAAAATGTCGGATTTCCATACAAACTTTCATCCCCCTATTTTACCCCCTTAGGGGTGGTGTTTCCAAATACCCTTCCTTATTTACAGGACTTAATGTATTGCCATCCTTATTTAGCCCCGCACATGTGGAAGGGAGAGCAAGACTCTTTAGTCATCAAATTAGTTTAGTTATTTTGTACAATAGAATTGACACCATTGTCTTGTAAATAATGACGTCCAGTTTTTTTTTTATATCCACCTTTTTGCGGATTTCAGACACTTATAAACGCCAAAAGAAGGAAAAAATGGCTGGTAGTTGCTCTAGATCTCGTTGTTTTTTTAGGATTCTGCCTACCCGAGCCCTACAACACGCCGCGCCTACGCGAAGTAGTGGAGAAATTCATGCAGAGTTTGCGTGACCCATCTTTACCGCTATTGGAACTGCAAGAGGTAAGTAGTAGTATTTAGGGTTGGCCACGCGCAAGTGATAACCCCTGGTGTTGCAAGCGTCCATAGGCTACGGTGACCGCTTACCATCAGGCGGGCCGTATGCTTGTTTGCCACCTTAGTGGTATAAAAAAAAACTTCTGTCTGCCCGTGCCCACGTACAGTGCAACCCGAAACAAAATATATATATATAAAAAAAGAAACAATTATTTAATATATGTACTCCTTCAGGTGTTGTCTTCTACCTCGGGTCGTATACCAATAGCGGTGGAGAAGAAAGTAAGAAAATTAATGGCCCTCTACGAGAGGAACATCACTAGCGTGCTAGCACAGTTCCCGAGCCAGCAGATTGCTAGCGTTATTGATCAGTGAGTTATTATTATAATAATGTTTAGACATTATCACACAACGCCATCTGGCCCCAAACTAAGCAAAGCTTGTACTATGGGAACCAGCAGCTGATACAATACTTATATACTTTTTTTTTTGTAAATACATACTTATAATACATACCAACACCCAGACATATAATAATAAATTATACTTGTTACATGAAATAAAAAAGACAGAGCACTGAGTTTCTTGCCGGTTTTTCTCAGGTGGCTTTTTTTCCGAACCGGTGGTAATTTAGACCTTCATAAGTGCCTTATTAGGGCCTAAACTGAATAAATGATTTTGGCGATCTCTTCCAGGCAACCGTGAGATGGAATGGAATAGGATACATTTAACTGTCAGTTGGTGGTGTAACAGCATTTGTAATATTAGTGTAAATTAAATTAATTAATTTTGTTGCAGCCATGCAGCTTCACTAGCTAAAAGAGCGGATAGAGATGTATTCTTCATGAGTACCCAAGCTTTAGTGGTGTTGGTGCAGAGATACAGGTGAGTTTCAACCTTATTATTATGAGAAATCAGATAGGTTTAAGCAAGAAAACGTACAGCATAACGTTATTACATTTTATTCCAAAGGACACTGTCTAATGATATCTTAACTAGTTCTTTTATATCATAATTTTGCAATATAATATAATCATATACGACTTCCTTTAGCGGTATTTTTAATGAAATTCTATTGGTTAAATTAGCACCTGAAGTATTATTACAAATATTTTAATACATTTATCATAGGAAGCAACTTTTAAAACAAACCAATTGGTTGAATTATAACCGGAAGCGAGTTACTACACATATTGAATACATTTATCAGCGGAAGTACACAACTATTACTCAAATATCTTTTAAATAAATCCTATTGGTTAAATTTGCACCGGACGTTAGGTAATACAAATATTGAACACATTTATCAGTGGAAATGGACAACCATAGCTTAATTAAATACAAGATTGGTTACCTAAAAGTAAGATGCTAACATTATTACTCGCATAAGATATAATTTGTAGCGGATTCGTGTTATCACTGTTTAAGGTCGTACGACGTTTAACATATGTATGTATTAACGCAGAAGCGTGCATTGCATATCGGCTAAAAGTCATTGGCTACCTCCAACATAGGAGGTAGGGCGATTTGTGATTTCCCGTGGGTTTTCCCATTTAAATTGGAGCCGCCCGACTGGGGACTGTACCTCCGCCTTACAGAAGACCGCAGTGAAATAACACTACTTGATGTAGTTTTGTGTTTCTGCGGTAAGTAAGGTTGCCAGTGCTCCACATCCAATGCTATCCAAAAACATGGTTGGCAACCACCCGTTAGTGATATCCCTGGTTTTGTTAGCGGCTATAGGCTACGGTGACTGCTTACCATCAGGTGGGCCGTATGCTTGTGTGCCACCTTAGTGGTATAAAAAACTCTTTTTTAGCGCGGGTATTTTCCGTAATGATGTTACAGTTTTTGAAACTTGTTTTGTCACCGTAGAAACGGAATCCGGGGCAGAATGAAGGCGGCAGTCCACGACCTACTCAAACAGTACTATCAAGTTGAAAGTCACTTCCAATTGGGTGAGTGCTAAAGATAAAGATAATTTAAAGATAAAGATAATTTATTTCAGTAATACACGTTGTAGTAACAGTAATTGTTGAGGCCTTGTAATTATAGAATACCTGTGATAGAAGACCTCGCTCTTCCGTAACTAAGTTAACAGTTTAACTGTGAAATATTTTACACTAGCGGCCCGCCCCGGCTTCGCACGGGTAGACATTGATATCAAATATTTTGTCTACCCGTGCAAAGCCGGGGCGGGCAGCTAGCCTATGTTACTCAGAGATAGTGTAGCTTTCTAAAGGTGAAAGATTTTTTGAAATCGGTTCAGTAGTTTCGCAGCCTATAGACATTTATCAAATATTTTGTCTACCCGTGCAAAGCCGGGGCGGGCAGCTAGCCTATGTTACTCAGTGATGATGTAGCTTTCTAATAAAAAAAGAATTATCAGTACTTTTTGAGTTTATTCGTTACATACAAAAATACAAATCTTTCCTCTTTATAATATTAGTTTTACATATAATATTTCGTTTTGTTATTTTTTTTAACAATCAAGAAGGGTGTGAAGAGATTTCTGACCGGCCGGCAACGCGCGAGTGATACCCCTGATGTTGCAAGCGTCCATACCATAGGCTACATTGTAATGTGTCCTATCAAAATCAAATTAAAAATAAACATTCAGTTTAGGCCCTTATATGGCGCTTATTAAGGTCTAAATTGCCAAGTTGGCTTTGTCACTGCTTTCATGATATAAAATAAATATTTTTAAACTATTACAATTACCTGGAGCAGGGAGCCACTTGTGCAAAGTGAATCTATATATTCCAAGCATTATTAATTAATTTTTTAATAGGCTTTATTACTATGTAGGGTGAAGTGTTCACCACCTGTCACGTTGTGACCTACCATATGTTCAGTGAGAAGTGAAGTCACATCTCTGCTGAGATAATAACAGCCGCAGTATCTCCACTTTACAAAAGATCGCAGTCAAATAACACTACGTTGATGTAGTGTTGTGTTTCTGCGGTAAGTAAGGTTGCCAGTGCTCCACGAGGATACGCTGGGCTAGTAGTAATGATGCTAGCACAGTGAGTCCTCATCAACAACAGGGTTGACAACCCGTTATCCCTGGTTGCTAGCGGCTATAGGCTACGGTGACTGCTTACCATCAGATGGGCCGTATGCTTGTGTGCCGCCAATAATAATATTCTGGTTGTGTCAGGTTCCTACGACAAATGCGTGGTTGCCCTGCGCGATCGCTACAAGGATGACATGCAAGCCGTTGCCAATATTATATTCTCACACAATCAAGTTGCCAAGAAGAATCTACTGGTGAGTTCTTATAAATTTTACAAAGATCCGTGGTGGCCTTGTTGTATGAAGCGTTGCTGCTATTCTAGCGACGCAAGTTCCAATCCCACCGGTCTGTACCAATGAGGTTTTACAACTTAAGTGCAGTGATTAGTCACACCACGAGCTTTACGGTGAAGGAAAACATCGTGAGGAAACCTGCATACGTCTGAGAAGAAGTTCAAGGACGCATGTAGTGCCTAAGGGACGGCGACGGACTCACCATCTGTCACGTTGGCACCAAATTATCTTCAGTGGAATGTGGGTGTTGTAACACCTCTGCCTACCTCTTCGGGGAATATAAAGTCGTGAATATTGAAGTGATATTTTTGTTATTATGTTATTTGTTATTTTAAGGCGGCTTAATGACATTTTTGTTTTTTATTTTATTTTTGTTTTTTAAGTGTATTAACTGTCCTTTAGGTAACCCTTCTGATAGACCACCTGTGGTCGAACGAGCCCGGCTTGACCGACGAGCTGGCGGCCACCCTCAACGAACTGACCTCGCTACACAGGGCTGAACATAGCCGGGTGGCGCTTAGGGCCAGACAGGTAACTTGATAATTACTACACACATTTTAAATATGTATAAAGCTGGCTAAACACTTTCAGTTTTAACTGCATAGTTCGACTGTACAGTTAAAACTGAAGGTGTGTAGCACCCTTTATATACCAACAGCCTTACAACAAAACTCAACCTACAACCAACTTACCCATTAACAAACTAGATGGCGCTTCTCATTATCTTCGGTGGAAAGTGGGTGTTGTAACACCTGTGCCGGTAGCAGGAACATTTTTCGACTGCGTAAACGAAAACGTAACTCGCGAAATGTCAAAATTGACATACTAATTTTTAGTTCCACTTTTCGCCGCCGCAGCGCTGTTCATTTTTCAATACAAAAATAGTCGAAGGCGATACGAAAACGGTCGCAACTTATTCATGCTCGCGTTACTGTGCCTACCTCTTCGGGGACCCTTGTGGGAAGGCGTGAAGATATATTATTGTGTTATTTCTATCTCCAGGTGTTGATAGCTGCCCACCAGCCAGCGTACGAGCTGCGTCACAATCAAATGGAGTCTATATTCCTGTCGGCAGTGGACATGTACGGTCATGACTTCCACCCGGAGAACTTGCAGAAGCTCATCCTCTCGGAGACGTCCATCTTCGATATCCTTCACGACTTCTTCTACCACACCAATGCTGCGGTAAGTTATTTTTGATTGTAATAGCACTTACAGGGTTCTGCATTCGTGACATATTATATGCCAACGCGCGAGTGATACACCTGGTGTTGCAAGCGTCCATACGCTGCGATAACCGCTTACCATCAGGCGGGCGGTATGTTTGTTTGCCACCTGAGTGGTATAAAAAAAAGTTTGCAGAGGTGGATATACACCTTCAATTGAGCATAAATCAATATTTAAATGATAGACGTAATTTTTTTTTTATGTACGGTACGAAAAGAACCCCCGTGATCAACGGTTCTTTTAAAATAACCCTGTGTCTATGCGACGCTCTTCACACAAAATCGGTAAAACAGGCGTTGGTATAGGCCCTAATAAGGCACTTATGAAGGTCTAAATACCTACCGGTCCGGGAAACAAAGTCACCTGAAAAGAACCGGCAAGAAACTCAGTACTCTGCCTTTTTTTCATGTAACAATCATGATATAACAATTTGTAACCTTTACGCCGGAGGTAACCTATTTACGATTATACAAAACGATTAATCACTTCACCCCGAAGTAAGGAACCATGTCGTTGATTAAGGAATACAAGAAAAACTGCATTCATATATTTTCGAAGTCTTGTTAGTGTCTACGTATAGCGGTGAAGTAAATTGTGTTAATATTCGTAAATACAGGTGAATTATAATAAAAATAATAATAATCTTTATTGTCATAAAACATGTTTACAAATAATAGTATCCCCTGTCTTCTGAGCTAGGCTTAGATACCTGTGTTACAATAGACGGTGACATCTCTCATATTCTACATAGTTTAAAATAGTTTAATGAAAATAAAGTGCAGGTATAAATAGATTTAAATTAACAATTTTGACAATAAGTACATTGGAACCTAATTAATATTCCAAATGCCTGATAGCGGTAAATGTGTGTGTGTGTGAGAGAGAGAGAGAAAGTGTGAGTAAGTGTGAGTGTGTGTATGTGAATTATGATCTTAGTAGTGTATACATGGAGTATGACGTCTGGAGGATCTGAAAAAAAAACCATTTTGCCTGATGAAAACGATATATACAATATGGTTTTCATCAGGCAGGATGTACGTACGTCTCTATTAAACATTTAGTTTAATTTATATACATACTAATATTATAGATGTCATAATAAATCAAGTGCCAATACCTTATTTTAGGGTGGGCAACACACGAGTGATACACATGGTGTTACAAGCGTCCATTGGCTGCGGTAAGGTTTACCATCAGATGGGCCGTATGCTTTTAACACCTAAGTGGTCAAAAAAATAAACTACACCTAATTTTACGCGAAAAAAATACTTTTATGAAAATGTTTTCTATTAAAAGGGTGAATCGGATAAACATCGGCGCGCACGAGTCATATACCTTTTTTACGGCCCACCTGGTGGTAAGCAGTCACCAAAGCCTATAGCCGCTAGCAATACCAGGGATATAACTAATGCGTTGCCCACCATGTTGTTGATGAGGACTCACTGTGCGAGCAGCATTTCTACTAGCGCAGCGTATCCTCGTGGAGCACCGGCAACCTTACTTACCGCAGAAACAAAAAAACATCAAAGTAGTGTTATTTGACTGCGGTCTTCTGTATGGTGGAGGTACAGTCCCCAGTCGGGCGGCATCCATTTTAATAAGAATGCCCACGGGAGATCCCAATTTGCCCTACCTCACTTAAAAGTTAACTCACCGACACGAACAAGTTCATGTCAAAGGAGATCATATTGAACGCGATGATATGCGCTGGCCGCTGCGCGCGCGCAATCATGAACATAACCATTCGCTGTACCGTGACATCCTTCACCAGCTCCCAGCCGCTGCAGTATATTTCAGTTGAAGACTCCAAGCTCTAGGGAGTAAATATACATTATACGGCTGTTTACTAAAAGACTTTCAAATTCCTAAGAACATAATTCATTTAGATTTCACATAGTACATATATATTATATAATCGTGGTGGTCGTGTGGTATGAAGCGTTGCCTGCTATTCTAGCGACGCAAGTTCCAATCCCACCGGTCTGTACCAATGAGGTTTTATAACTTAAGTGCAGTGATTAGTCACACCACGAGCTTTACGGTGAAGGAAAACATCGTGAGGAAACCTGCATACGTCTGAGAAGAAATTCAAGGACGTATGTAGTGCCTAAGAGACGGCGACGGACTCACCATCTGTCACGTTGGCACCAAATTATCTTCGGTGGAAAGTGGGTGTTGTAACTCTGCCTACCTCCTTGGGGAAACCCTTGTGTGAAGACTTGAAAATATAATATTATTATTATTACATATAAAAATATAGTAGAGAAAATCCGACACGAGTTGCATCGTGCGCAGCCGAGGCTGGTCGCTAGAACTATATAAATAACTAGCGGCCCGCCCTGGCTTCGCACGGGTAGACATTTATCAAATATTTAGTCTACTCGTGCGAAGCCGGGGCGGGCAGCTATTATAATATATAGCCTATGTAACTCAGTGATGATGTAGCTTTCTTACGGTGAAAGATTTTTTGAAAACGATCGCGGAGTTTCGGAGCTTATTCATTACAAACATACAAGCAAAAATACATAAATACAAAGCTTTCCTCTTTATTATATTAGTTTAGATTCTAGATAATACTTACAATAGCCTTCAATTTGGCCGCGTATCTACAAGGCAGGTAGATGTGAATCACAGCTCCCACTACAAATATCATGTAGCGAAGGTCGAAACCAAAGCCCTGGGAATTGACAAGATAGTTAATTTATTACAGTTCAATAAAAACTATACATTTAAGTAAACCCTCAAGTTGGAGAAAATATGGTTCGTGGCGCTGAAGTTAAGCGCGGATAAACACCGTGACACGGGTTTTTTTATATACATATATAAGATGAATAGCTTTTGCCCGCGGCTTTGCACGCAGAATACGTCAACCTACGTATGTACCTATTATAAAAATTCAGAAATATGTATAGTTATTTTTAAATGAAAGGCTAGATACCAATTTTCATGCGCATGACTACAAAAATTACGGATTTTCATACAAACTTTCATCCCCTATTTTACCCCCTTAAGGGTGGAATTGCCAAAATTCCTGAAATATGTATGTTTTATTTTTTAACGTAACTCTAGATACCAATTTTCATGCGCATAACTTCAGAAATGACGGATTTTCATACATTCATCCCCTATTTAACCTCCTTAAGGATGAATACAAGATATATTATAATTTGCTTTTTCCGCTTAATGAGTGTGATACGGTCGAACGGCCTGCGCCCAGGTGTGAGCTCAGGCGTGGTTTCTTCCGACACGTGTTTCAGGACTTCCACGTCCCATCATCAGGGTGCCGCCGCGTTGGTCGAGCAGCGTGATGTCACATCGAGGTATGGATGCTGGAGCAGCGTCACAGCATGATGGTGGCGTGAGACGCCACGACAGCACGTAGACCCTTCTGTAACTAAAGCTGAGAAATGAGTCATTGACATAGTTGACTCATCCAGAGCATCCGGACCTCGATGTGACATCACGCTGCTCGACCAACGCGGCGGCACCCTGATGATGGGACGTGGAAGTCCTGAAACACGTGTCGGAAGAAACCACGCCTGAGCTCACACCTGGGCGCAGGCCGTTCGACCGTATCACACTCATTAAGCGGACAAAGCAAATTATAATATATCTTGTATTCTATAAATATGAATTTCCGCAAAGTAAAACCTGAATCAATTCAATATATCCTTAAGGATGTTATTTCCAAAAACCTTTCCTTAGTGGATGCCTACGTCATAAAATGTACCTACTGTCACAATTTCTATTTCTCAACTCTCGTCTTATCAGTTATCATCTAACAAACTATAGGAGTGTGCGCCATCAACAAACCGTACAGTTTCTTCTTTTATGTATATGTACAGGTGATGATGTATGTAGTAGATATAATTATCACCTCAGTGATGTGGTACATGCACGTGCATAGTTGTATCATAGTCGCAATGAATATTAAACCGAGCCAAAAGTTGAATGTATCCTGTATTACAGTCACGAATCTGGAACAGATATATATGTCACCGGAAGATAACAAGAACTGCAAATTTATAAATTTTCTAGGAAATTTATCAACCTTCGTAGGATTCTAAACGAGAGATTAATTTTATTAATTTACGTTCACCGTTTGTAACATTGTAGTCCGACATGGCGGTGATAGGTTAGAAGTTGGTTGGTTTTTTTGTTCGGTAAGTTTATTAATTTGCGAAAATGTGAGCGTAAATTAATACAATCTCCCGTTTAGAATCCTACGAAGGTTGATAAATTTCCTAGGAAATTTATAAATTTGCGGTTCTTGTTATCTTCCGGTGACATATACATATAATAAAACATCGGCCATGTGCGAGTTTGACTTGTACACCGAGGGTTACGTGCTAAAGGACAAACTAGGTTAAATGACGAATTTAACTTTTATTAAATAAATACTAGCGGCCTGCCCCGGCTTCGCAAGGGGAGATATTTATCAAATATTTTGTCTACCCGTGCGAAGCCGGGGCGGGTAGCTAGTATAATATATATATCCTATGTTACTCAGTGATAATGTAGCTCTCTAACGGTGAAAGAATTTTTGAAATCCGTCCAGCAGCTTCGGAGCCTATTCATTACAAACCCACAAAAATACAAATCTTTCCTCTTTATAATATTATGTAGATGTAGATGTAGATTATTAAGTATAGATATAGAACGAAATCCTATTTATTTTCCAAATAAAAAGAACCTGGATAAACATTCCTATATGTTAATCCAGCTTATAAGCTACCTCCTTTTTAATTTTCATACAAGTCCATTCAGTTGTCGAGGCGTGAAGAGGGTACACACACATACTATCCCATTTATGTTATTAGTAAGATAATATACCTACTTGTACATCCGACATTGTTCCTTTATGACTTCATTAACCATTTCCTTGACATTCCACCCTGTATGGAAGATGTTCTCCAAGGCATTGCAGTACAAATGTATCTTCATACAAGCGTGGTTGACAGACAGGCCGAAGAAAGCGTCGTAGCCGATAAACATGATCACGTAGACAATGGAACAGTATATTTCGTACACCAGCATTACTTCGTAGTAGGGCGCGTCGAACCTGTAACAAAGAACATTTTGCTATATATTACACGGGTGGACAAAATATTTGATAAATGTCTATATGCTCCGAAACTACTGGACCGATTTCAATATTTTTTTTAATTTAGACGGATGAACAATAGATTTTGTCCGATTCTCAGACCTACCCAATATGCACACAAAATGTCATAAGAATCGGTCAAGCCGTTTGGGAGCAGTATAACTACAAACACCGCGACACGAGAATTTTATGTATATGTATATAAAAATTACGTGTCACGTTGTTTGTCCGCGATGGACTCCTAAACTATTAAACAAATTTTAAATTACATTTTAGTATGCTATATCGCTACGTGGGTGAAGGCGCGGGGAAAAAGCTATAGTTTTTCATATAATTTAAGAAAAGGCGTCATGAAAAAAAAAGCCAGACCACTTAGTTTCTCGCCGGTTCTTCTCAGGTGGCTTTTTTCCGAACCGGTGGTAATTTAGACCTTCATAAGTGCCTTATTACGGCCTAAACTGAATAAATGTTTTTCGATTTTGATTTTGATTTTAATGGGATGGGAAAAAATATGTTTTTTTATTAACTACACGAAAGCCACTTTCAATTACAAAATTTACCGTCTCGTAGAAAATGGTTACATTGAATCCACATTTTTAACTTAAAATGTATAGTAGTAGCCGTGGTGGCCTTGTGGCAACGGCCTGTCATCTTGGGGTAGGCAACGCGTTAGTGATATCCCTGGTATTGCTTGCGGCTATAGGCTACGATGACTGCTTACCATCAGGTGGGCCGTATGCTTACCTTACCTTAGTGTTAAAAAAATTACCTTGCCGCCGGCTCCGCAAAAGGTTTATTCAGATCGTGAATCATATACTTGGTGGAGTTTAATTTGAATGTGAAGTTATAGATGTTTAAACCTATAGCCATAGCTGGGAACGTCATTACACACACGCTAACAATGATCACCCATGTTCTTTCGGTGTATATCAAACTGCTCTCAATGCCGGACTCGGCAATATTTCTGTAGTCACTTCTGAATTTGTTGTAGAGGTAATAATCTCTGTTGATTTCATTAATAATTGCCGCTGCTTGCTTTCGTTTGTGATGCATTAATATTATCTGTTTGGGACGAGAAGTTTTATTAAAAACACTTTGGTATTTTTTTTTATCTAATTTTTATTTTCTTATCAAGCCCTTTCATTTGATAGCCATATCATAGGTATTACTATGGAAATGATAAATCCCCATTCTTGTGACGGCCGCCATATTGGACCTAAATTGGCAGCTTTTAGATAATCATACATTGGTGTTGTACAGAATCCTAAACTAAACTAATTTGACGGGACTAAAATATTGACATCCTTATTTAACATGAGAAATGGATAGCAAGACTTTTCAGTTCCGTCAAATTTGTTTAGTTTAATGATTTTGTACAACAGTGCCGGTAGCAGGAACATTGTCGACAACGTATTCGAAAACGTAACTCGCGAAATGTCAAAATTGTCATACTAATTTTTAGTTCCACTTTTCACCGTCGCAGCGCTGTTCATTTTTCAATACAAAAATTGTCGAAGGCGATACGAAAACGTTGTCGACAATGTTCCTGCTACCGGCACTAAATTGGCATCACTGTCACGATAACTAAAATTTTATGTTTAATTTAGGTTAATCGCACACTTAGAAGCATTGAGTCGAATTTAAGTATAGTATATTAAGTATAATGCTTGGACATTATCACATAACGCCATCAGACCCCAAACTAAGCAAAGCTTGTACTATGGGAGCCAGTAACTTTTTTTTTTTAAGGATCGCCAACATGACATGCATTACACTTAAGATAGTTTTAATTTATCAATGAGGCTTATAACTAAATGTTGCCACAATTATAGGCAAAAACGGCTTATATAATACTTATATACTTTTTTTTTGTAAATAGATACTTATGATACATACTGTAATAACTAACACACTACCGATAGGTACTCTTTATTCTGTGTTGTCACACATACCCAACACTCAGACGCGAGGAAAACATATTTGTCACATAAATGTTTGCCTCGGCGGGAATCGAACCCGCGTCCTCTAGCTTAGCAGTCAGGTATACTAACCACTAGGCCAGCGGTCTCGTCTTTTTTTTACGATTTGTTTACAGACACGGGGACAGGTGAAAGGGAAAAAAGTTTATAATTAAGTGGAAATTGATAGTTGTTACCTTAAAGAGCCCCCCTAGGAACGGGCCGAGCACGGTACTGTGCCTGATAATGTTGACGATGTCTCCCTCCAACCAGGAATAATACATGTCGATCAATGTCATCGATGCGAATGGAGCGATCGTTAGTATAAGGCAAACTGGATTAAATTGATATAATTAAATAAATAAAAAAAAACACTCAAATCAAAATCCTCTAATAATCATAGCTAAGAACTTAGAACCAAAGAAAATTTAATTATAATCGGTTCATTCGGTTACGATGGCACAGACAGACACACAGATTAACGTTATAAATTCTTTGACCGACACAAACAGAGGGGCTGTTTGTGTCGGTTGGGGGTTAAAATATTTAATGAAATTTCCCGAATCATGAGTAGTAGGTAGAGTTGTCATTGCACATAGCGATCGATTTCGGAAGTCGACCTATGGCCAGGTGATATCTACATACATACATATCATCGCGCCAAGTCGCTCACGGGGTAGGCAGAGAGTATAGAGCGCGTCACTCTTGACTTGTACACCTCTTTTGCTTCTTTTATATTGAGCAATCTCAAATTTTGTTCAAAAACACTTTATTGCACACCACAAAGTAAAATTACATGTAGCTAGTTTCTTTATACAAAATAAACAAATATACTCACAAATAAACGGTATCCGATACTTATCCAACCGTGGATGGGGATACACGGCTCCGGTGACCATCGCCCACGTCACCAGCTTGTATGTCTTATAGAACGACTTGAATTGTCCCTCTTCGTTGTCTGTGTAAACATTGTAGGATTTCTACCAAGAACTACAGTAGGTATGTACCACACCTATGGTCTAATACTAAATCGTCAGCCAAATCTAAGGCCACATAAATTTTTAGTATCCTTCGATTTGAGTTTTTTTATACCACTATGGTGGCTCACAAGCATACGGCCCACCTGATGGTAAGCAGTCACCGTAGCCTATAGTCGCTAGCAATACCAGGGGTATCACTAACGAGTTGCCAACCCTGTTGTTGTTGAGGATTCACTATGCTAGCAGAATTACTGCTAGCACAGCGTATGCTCGTGGAGCACTGGCAACTTTACTTGGTCTTCTGTAAGGCGGAGGTACAGTCCCAAGTCGGGCGGCTCCAATATTGATCGGAAAACCCACGGGCGATCCCAATTCGCCCTAGCTCTCTTTTTTAGCTCATTAATCACTAACACACCGCACACAGTATTCAACCACATAGCGGTTTTAGCGCGTTTTAGGAATTCCTAAATAATCTTGTATATTCCTAAATAATATTTCTTTGTTTGTGACTTCATCCTCGTAGAAAATGTCTGATGGATGACTGTTTGATTCTACTTCAGGTCTTGGTCTATCTGTGTTACAAATTTCATCAAATAATTTGCTGTAATTTGGTCGATCAATAAACAAACTAAACTTTCACATATACTATATATATAATAAATCAGTCTCGCATCACTGTCTTTATGTTCGCTCCTAACACATCAACTGGCGACGAGGGTGGGATGGACCTTTCGAGCGCCAAAAGATATGGCGGACGTACATAAAATGCTTTCCTGGGTAGGCAGGCGCTAGACACAATAAGTAGGAAATTTTACATAGTGAGGAATGTTACCGTAATTATAGAACGCTTCATCAGGGTCTTCCACCACCTCGTCTTCGGTAAACAACTTCATTTCTGCATTCAATTCGGACAATCACGATGGCTTCTATACCCTTACTATTTATTACAATTTGATTAGCTAAACTCTTATATAGGATGTAAAATCAATTCAAATTATTGACAACCAAGCGTAAACGGAGTAAATAATAGTGACAATATAATATTATAAAGAGAAAATATTTGATTGTTTGTTTGTATTGAATTGGCTCCGAAACTAATGAACCGATTTAAACAAATCTTTTACCATTAGAAGCAGACATTATCCCTGATGAACAAAGGCTACTTTTTACCGCGGGAAAAGGCTCTATACGGTCTTGCTATCCCTTTCTCATGTGTGGGGTTAAATAAGGATGGCAATACTTTTCAGTCCTGTCAAATTACCAAATTAGTTTTGCACGAATTTCCATATATTTATATAGCGTTTTAGATTATAAAGTAAATATGGCTAACAGGTAGATCATCAGGATAAATGAAATTAAAGCATGTTTTTTAGCTTTTTAATTTAAGTTATCGTAACGGCCTGTATTGGGTTATAATGGCATGGCTCGAGGCGTGGAAATGGTCAGCTTTGATCCTGTAACAAGCATAAGCTAAAATTGCAGATAATTGCAATCAATTTTATCATTACTGACTTTGATCAATCGTAGTTTTGATTAATTGAATATTATGAGAGTTGTGACATATGCCTGTTCTATTATAAAGTATTATGACTATCTGAATTTTAGTTGACTATAGCTTATTATTTTTTAATATCACTGCGATGGCAAACAAGCATACGGCCCACCTGATGGTAAGTGGTCACCGTAGCCTATGGACGCTTGCAACACCGGGGGTTAGCACGCGCGCGTTGTCGACCCTTCTAAAACTATCAAACCCTTCTTGAAGAACCCCATGCTGTACTTCTTCATTCCACAGTTTTATTGTGCGCGAGAGGAAGCTCTTTTGGAACCGTGCAGTTCGGGACCATTTCCGTTCCAATGTGTGGGGATGAATTCCCCGCCGGTGGCGAGAAAGGCGGTGGCAAAATGTTACAGTCTTAAAAATACATGTTTATGAAATAAAACGAAATATATGTTTTAATACATTGCACATTATATAATTAAGATATAATTAAAGGACAACCCACAAAAAAAATTGCGATATTGTGTGAAGTCAGAAATAGGTCTCAACTCAGCATACGGCTGAAGGTGCGCACAACAGCCTCGGTTACTGATCTTCAGTGGGAACCCACTTTGGATATCACAGACGTCATGTAAATGCATGGTACCTACCGACACTAACAGTAGACACGCCATGGTGGCCTTGTGGTTGAAGCAACGGCCTGTCATCTGATGGGCCCAGGTTCAAACCCCGGCCTGTACCAATGATTGTTTTTTTTAAAGCTTAAGTTGATGTTTTTTTAAGCTTAAGTAGTTAGTGAATAATCACACCAATAGCTCAAAAATAGAGGTAGGGCGGATTGGGATCTTCCGTAGGTTTTCCCATTAAAATTGGAGCCATCTGTACCTCCACTTTACAGAAGACCGCAGTCAAATAACACTACTCTGATGTGTTTAAGTTGCTGTAAGTAAGGTTGCCAGTGCTCCACGA
This sequence comes from Falcaria lacertinaria, assembly GCA_951449985.1. NCBI lineage: Eukaryota > Metazoa > Arthropoda > Insecta > Lepidoptera > Drepanidae > Falcaria > Falcaria lacertinaria. Next base: position 2,986,146 of record OX602137.1, on the reverse strand, counting down.
GGATACGCTACGCTAGAAGTATTGCTGCTAACACAGTGACTCCTCATCAACAATATGGTTGGCATCGCGTTAGTGATATCCCTGGTATTGCTAGCAGCTATAGGCTACGGTGACTGCTTACCATCAGGTGGGCCGTATGCTTGTGTGCCACCTTAGTGGTATAAAAATATATATATAAGTTCTTCTCTCCGGCAGGTATGCAACGCGGCGCTAGAAGTGTACGTGCGTCGTGCCTACACCTCGTACGACATCACATGTCTCCAACACCTGGCGCTGTCTGGAGAGTTGGGCGTTGTGCACTTCCAATTCGTGCTGCCTACCGGACACCCCAACAGGTATATGATTGTGCACATACATATATCGATGAAGCTCCACTATGGCCAAAAAAATATGTTTTGGATTAACTATCGATCTGTCTAAGTTAGAAGCCAATCGGAAGCTCACCACATTACAGAAAATCCATAAATAAATTAAGAAGATAGGTTTTTTTTTTTTTTTGAAATATTATACTTTGAGTAGCTCTGCTGAACAATTGGCCATATGGCGCTTCATTTGGTTTTCTTTCCACCATCAAAATACATACATACATACGAGGACCGATGGCACTACAATAATTTAATAAAGTTAATAATAATGCTTGGCCATTATCACACAGCCCCATCTGGCCCCAAACTAAGCAAAGCTTGTACTGGGAACTAGTTGCTGATACTTATATGCTTTTTTTTGTAAATACATACTTATAATACATACCATACACCCAGACGCAAGGCAAACATGTTTGTCACATAAACGTTTGCACCAGCGGGAATCGAACCCGCGACCTCTAGCGTAGCAGTCAGGTATACTAACCACTAGACCAGCGGTCTCGTCTCGGAACTTTGTCCTAACGACCGGGACCATCAGGATAAATACATTTTGACACGTGTTTGCTGTGTGAACATCTTTCCTCTCGTTTTCGTGCTGTGTGTTGAGTGGCATCGTGAAAAGGGACGGAAGTGTGTTACGGAAAGACGGGGAAGCGCGCGCTATTTGGTATGACCAATGAGCGCGCGCGGTGTTAGAGTTTTTGAGAAAAGAGATTTTGTTACAAGTCAATTTTACTATTAGAAACTAATTATTTGCGGTTTAATTTGTCATTTAACTTAACCTAGTTTGCATTACGGAATTTCGGTATTAGTACGGAACTTCGGTGTGCGAGCTCAACACGAACTTTTTTTTATTAGTTTTTAAAGTTGTTTTTGTCAATTTTCTTTAGAATTCCGCTCAGCCAATCGGAGATCGAGCTATCCGCGGGCGAGGATCAGGAAGGCGTCCCGGCCGAGCTGTCAGCGGCCGCGATGCGCAAGTGTCACCATCGCACCGGAGCGTTCGCCTCCTTCGACTCGTTCGATCAGTTCGTGCAGTATTCCGACGAGCTGTTGGACTTGGTTCACGACTTTGCCAGCTCGGCTAGTGTTAGAAAGGAGGTGAGAATATAATAATAACTAGTGGCCCGCCCCGGCTTCGCACGGGTAGACATTTATCAAATATTTTGGCTACCCGAGCGAAGCCGGGGCTGGCAGCTAGTATAATATATAGCCTATGTTACTCAGTGATGATTTAGCTTTCCAACGTCCTTGAATTTCTTCTCAGACGTATGCAGGTTTCCTCACGATGTTTTCCTTCACCGTGAAGCTCGTGGTGTGACTAATCACTGCACTTAAGTTATAAACCAAGTTAAGGTACAGACCGGTGGGATTGGAGCTTGCGTCGCTAGAATAGCAGGCAACGCTTCACACCACACGGATATAATATTAATTCCATTGTTTTTAGGATCTAGCAGCGCTGCAGGAAGGCAGTGAGAGTAGAGACAGTACAAGCATCAACGTTGGTATGGACTTCAAGCCGGGACACGATGACGTCGATGTGGTGAGTTATAATAATAAATAAATAGCGTTTAATACTACCTGTGCCGGTAGCAGGAACATTGTCGACAACGTTTTCGTATCGCCTTCGACTATTTTTGTATTGAAAAATGAACAGCGCTGCGGCGGTGAAAAGTGGAACTAAAAATTAGTATGACAATTTTGTCATTTCTCGAGTTACGTTTTTGAATACGTTGTCGACAATGTTCCTGCTACCAGCACTGATCTATCCTTGGTAACATCTATAAACCGATGGGCTGTCTATGACAATTTCCTTCTTAATATTGTTACCTACTGCCACATTGGTGTCGATTCTGTTGTTCAAAATTACTAAACTTAACTAATTTGACAAGTCTTTCTATCCCTTTCTCATGTGCGGGGTTAAATAAGGATGGCGATATTTTTAGACCTGTCAAATTAGTTAAGTTTAGTAATTTTGAACAACAGAATTGACAGTATAGTTATTATTACTATTTTTATTTTATTCAATTGTTTCCTTGCTGTGGGACAATTATCTGTGACACAAGTGACGTCACGGACCGGTCCCAACGGAAGATCAGCGCTGGTTGTCCGTCACAGGCCATCTAGCACATGCTGAGTTGAGTGGGACCGTTTCATAACAACACTATGTTCTCCCTCTACAAACGTCTTCCTCATATGTTCATAATAATTGACAGGAGGTTCCTCACTCTGTAACCCTTACCACCCGTAGCTTGGGCTTCTTCTTCTTCTTCCTAAGTATGGCAATCAATCCCTTCGGGGACTATTTTTGCCAGTGTCGAGTGTTAGAGAATTTTCATGTTGCAAAATTTCTCGTGTTTGCCGCATTAAAATGCCTAGTGTCATGCATTCTAACGCCCAATGGAGTTTCTGGAGACAACCCACGGCAGTAGCAGATCGTAACACGCCTTTAGATTAGAGGTAACCTATTGACCAAAATGATAAATCACTTAACCCAAAAGTCGTATTATGGCATTATTTCCAATGCTCCTATAAATCAGTCACTAAATGAAACTTTACTGCACATATCGACACCAAAAATACACATTAAAGATCACTATAACACAATTTACGACACACTGGAAAAAAAACTCAACCGCTCCGCCTGATTCCCGCCAAAAACTCCCCTCGCTTGGGCTTGCGCCTCGTTATCGGTGGCTCCCTAGTTATGTGTATCTATTATATAAAAATGAATCGCTGAATGTGTTGCTGAAAACGTAACTCGCGAAATGTGAAAATTGTCATACTAGTTTTTAGTTCTACTTTTCACCGCCGCAGCGCTGTTCATTTAACAATACAAAAATAGTCGAAGACGATACGAAAACGTTGTCGCAAATTATTCATGCTCGCGCTACTGGTTTCGGACTAGGACTAGGTATCGATTTCGAAGACATCACTCAAAATGTCAACATGTTCATACAAATTGTTAGTTCGATTATTCGCCGCCGCGGCGCTTTTTATTTACGAAAATGGTTCTCGCTTAGGCAACAAGAACACAGTAGCGCGAGCATGAATAATTTGCGAAAACGTATTCGTATTCGACAATTTTTGTATTGTTAAATGAACAGCGCTGCGGCGGTGAAAAGTTGAACTAAAAATTAGTATGTCAATTTTGACATTTTGCGAGTTACATTTCGCTCACGTAGCCGTGTCGAGGTTCGTACAGCAAAGTTAAAGTTGTCATTTAAACAAGTTTGTTTTTAGTACGGAACCCTCGATATGCGATCCCTACTCGCACTTGGCTGGTTTTTTTATATATAGTGTTTCGCCCGCAGCTGCTCGAGCCGATCCACATCCTGATGATAGGTGTGCGCGACAAGGGGGAGAGCGACGACGCGGCCGTGGCGCGCCGCTTCGGCAACTTCTGCCGCGCGCACAGACACGACCTACACCACAAGAGGATCCGGAGGATCACCTTCATGCTGCTCATCAAGTAACCTATCTTTTTATACCACCAAGGTGGCACACAAGCATACGGCCCATCTGATGGTACGCAGTCACCGTAGCCTAAAGCTCACAATACCAGGGGTTTCACTGACGGGTTGCCAACCATGTTGATGATGAGGACTCACTGTGCTAGCATTACTACTAGCCCAGCCTAGTATCCTCGTGGAGCACTGGCAACCTTACTTACCACAGAAACACAACACTACATGAAAGTAGGTGTTATTTCACTGCGGTCTTCTGTAAGGTGGAGGTAAAATAGTCCCCATGGGGCGGCTCCAATTTAAATGGGAAAACCCACGGGAAATCCCAATCCAACAGGACTAAAAGTATTGCCATCCTTATTTAACTCCGCACGTGAGAAAGAGAAAGCAACACTTATATTACTTTCAAATTAGTTTACTTAAGTAATTAAGTAAAACAGAATCGACAACCATTCCATGAGTGCGAACAATAAAAATGTTTTGTCACAGTGTTTGTAACAAAGCTCCTCCAAAACGGCTTGGCCGATCTTTATGATTGTTTTGTATACATTCGGTAGATCAGAGAATAGGACATAAAAAAAATTTCACACTCCTTTAAGGGTGGTCCAACCGATATATTATATGCTAAAATAACGTTTGCCGAGTGAGCTCGTTGATCCTACTAATATTATAAATTCGGAAGTTTGTGAGTATGGATGGATGGATGTTTGTTACTCTTTCACGCAAAAACTACTTAACGGATTTGGATGAAATTTGCAACACAGATAATTTATAACATGGGTTAACACATAGGATACTTTTTATACCGGGAAAATGTTTTTATTTAAAATTTTAGGTTCGTCTGAGATTCGTCGTTCATTTCAAAATTCTCTGCTAAATTGCAGTGGGGCTCTCACATTGAGACCTTGTCAAAGAAAATTAGTTCAGCTACGTTTGCCATAAGCCATTAGCTGTCTAGAAGAATTTTGTTACAAATTGTTATATCACGATTGTTACATGAAAAAAAAAGACAGAGCACTGAGTTTCTTGCCGGTTCTTCTCAGGTGGCTTTTTTTTCCGAACCGGTAGTAATTTAGACCTTCATAAGTGCCTTTTCAGGGTCTAAACTGAATAAATAATTTTTGATTTTGATTTTTGAAGTTCAACGCGGAGTAGTCGCGGGCAGAAGCTAGTATGTAATATTGTTTGTTCTTGCAGACGTCAATTCCCCAAGTTCTTCACGTACCGCGCGCGCAACGAGTTCACAGAGGACACCATCTACCGCCACCTGGAGCCGGCGTCTGCCTTCCAGCTGGAGCTGTACCGCATGCGCAGCTACGAGCTGGAGGCACTGCCTACCAGCAACCAGAAGATGCACCTCTACCTGGGCAAGGCTAAGGTATGACACACCAACACTGCCAGGTGATTTTTGACCTGACTCCAAAAATTTAGGTATTTTTTTTCGAGTGTATATATGTATGTATACTTCTTTTGCACACTGTAGGTTAAAGCAGGACTCTTGCAATAAGAGGCCTACCACCTAGTACCTAGTTTCTTATGGCCAGTAATGTCACTAGCTACAGTGCCCTTCACACCGGAACACAGTGTAGTGTACGTACACTAGTGCTTGGCGGCAGAATATCTGACACTGCGGTGGTACCCACCTAGCCGGACTCTTGGAATACCTGCTTACCTGATAGGGTCACTTTTGTTTTTTTTTATACCACTAAGGTGGCCACAAGCATACGGCCCACGTGATGGTAAGCAGTCACCGTAGCCTATAGCCGCTAGCAATACCAGGAGTATCACTAACGCTTTGCCTACCCTGTTCTTAATAAGTACTCACTGTGTCAGCAGCATTACTACTAGTACAGCGTATCCTCGTGCAGGACTGGCAACCTTATTTACCGCAGAAACACAACACTACATTAAAGTAGTGCTATTTGACTGCGGTCTTCTGTAAGGTGGAGGTACAGTCCCCAGCCCACGGGAGATCCCGATTCGCCCTGCCTCTCTTTGAAAAAAATTTATTTGCATTTATTTATTTAAGGTGAAGAGAGGTCAAGAGGTGACCGACTACCGGTTCTTCATCCGCTCCATCATCAGGCACCAGGATCTGATCACCAAGGAGGCTAGCTTCGAATACTTACAGAATGAAGGGGAAAGGTTAGATAGTTTACATAAGTTTATTTTATTTTAGTTTAAATTTAGTTTTAGATCGTATTATTATTGTCCCGTATATATAAAGTGTAATGAAATTAATAAAGATTCAGTTAAATAAACTATAGAACTCGTTCCTTGCCGGTTCTTCTCAGGTGGCTTTTTTCCGAACCGGTGGTAATTTAGACCTTCATAAGTGCCTTATTAGGGCCTGAACTGAATAAATTATTTTTGGTTTATGATTTTTTACCAACTGTTCCCGTGACTTCGTACGCGTGGAGTTAATTGTGTTCACACTTCTAGGGGTTTATTTGTGCGTAATCCTAATTATATTTCCAAAATCAAATTTATCTATGTTTTTTATATCACTAAGGTGCCACACAAGCATACGGCCCACCTGATGGTAAGCAGTATCCGTAGCCTATAGCCGCTAGCAATACCAGGACCCACTGTGCTAGCAGAATTACTACTAGCGCAGCGTATCCTCTTACGCCTTGTATCTTCTAGCTGCTTGCAAACAGCTCGTTTAAATCAGTCCAACCGTTTCGGAGATGCCTTTGCTTTTAAGCCAATATGACGGCCGGTACAAGATGAGTATTTATAATTTCCTCATTACCCGCTATTAATGATATGAGTTTAGAAATTGAAATTTCTATCTATATAAATATATAAAAAATAATTCTTATTTCCCTTGGTCACAGCATCACGCGTGAAAGGCTAGACCGATTTCGCTTATTCTTATAAATAGAAATATTTGGAACAAAACTAGCTCATTTTTATCTTCGGGATAAACTAAAGGTTATTTTTTATATGGTGGATTTAACATATGAATTCATAGCTAAGACAGGACAACGTCTGTCGGGACAGCTAGCTAACACAATAAGCTTGTTTAATTATATTAATTATCTTCCACAGGGTGCTTCTAGAAGCGATGGATGAGCTGGAAGTGGCATTCTCGCACCCTCTAGCGAAGAGAACAGATTGCAATCACATCTTCTTGAATTTCGGGCCCACTGTCATCATGGACCCAGCTAAGGTGAGCATTCCTTCGCAGATGTTACATTACCGCCAAGAAATGTGTGTGTCAGGAATAACAATAAAAAAATGCGTGGGTTCGCATGGGAAGACATTTATCAAATATTTTGCCCGTACTACCCGTTTGAAGCCGGGGCGGGCAGCTAGTATAATATATAGCCTATGTTACTCAGTGTTAATGTAGCTATCTAACGGTGAAAGAATTTTTGTAATCGGTCCATTGGTTTTGGAGCCTATTCAACACAAACATTCACACAAAAATTCAAAAATACAAATCTTTCCACTTTATAATATTAGTATAGGCAAACATACAAACTTATCATCACGCCAAGTCCTTCACGAGGTGGGCAGACTTTAGAGGGCCATTTTCTTGAATTAAACACCTCTTGCTTTTTGAGGTTCCGTACCCGATGGTAATAAACGAAACCCTATTACTAAGACTTCCCCGTCCGTCCGTCTGTCTGTCAGCGGGCTGTATCTCATGATCCGTAATAGGTAGACAGTTGAAATTTTCACAGTATGTGTATTTCTGTTGCCGCTATAATAACAAAAGAATTTTTTTAGATCATTTAAAGAGCAATAATTCTTTCATACATATTTTTGGTTAACTTGAACCGTTTACTCAGCGCACGCAACGGAAGTACTCAAATACGGATAATTTTACGGTTTTTTAAACTTTCGCGATTTAAACACATAGTAATGACATGAAAACGTGTGTTATACGCGATATTAAATTGTTTATTTACCTCCCGACGTTTCGACCGAGTTGCATCGGCCGTGGTCACGGGCTGACTCTCGCCCGTTTCATGTCAGTTTCATAAAACTGACATGAAATGTCATGTTAACATGAAACTGACATGAAACATTACTATGGCTATTTTTCCCCGATTTGCAATATCTTTCACTTTCACAAAAAATAGGCTATATAACATCACGCTGCGACCAATAGGAGCGAAGCATCTCCTATTGGTCGCAGCGTGATGTTATATAGCCTATTTTTTCAATTCGAACCAGTAGTTCCTGAGATTAGAGCGTTCAAACAAACAAACTCTTCAGCTTTATAATATTAGTATAATTGTATGTTTCAGATTGAGGAATCAGTTTTGGGTATGGTGATGAGATACGGACCCAGGTTGTGGAAGCTGAGGGTTCTCCAGGCGGAGATCAGATTCATGCTGAGGATCGGTCAGTTTGTTCATTCATTTCATTTTGTCCACAGACAAAGATGTTTCTGCAAAAGATTGCAGAAACATCTTTGTCTATTCAGCTGTACTTTAAACTCATTCCATACATATCATCACGGCAAGTTCCTCACGGTGTAGCCAGAGAGTATAGAGTGCCATTTCACTCTTGACTTGCACACCTCATTTGCTTCTACATTAATCAATCTCTTCATACATGCCCGCCGGGTCCGAGTACTCTTTACCTTTCCATCATTGAGTACTTTGGCAATTTGATCTAGACAGATATACAGGTACCCTTTGGATTTCCATAGCTTCTTCTACTAAAATTGACAGAACCCTTACGTCTTCCCACAAGGGTCCCCGAAGACCCACTTTCCACCGAAGATAATTTGGTGCCAACGTGACAGATGGTGAGTCCGTCGCCGTCTCTTAGGCACTACAATACGTCCTTGAATTTCTTCTCAGACGTATGCAGGTTTCCTCACGATGTTCTCCTTCACCGTAAAGCTCGTGGTGTGACTAATCACTGCACTTAAGTTATAAAACCTCATTGGTACAGACCGGTGGGATTGGAACTTGCGTCGCTAGAATAGCAGGCAACGGTTCATACCACAAGGCCACCACGGCTCTACTGAAGATGTTGAATTTATTGTGTATATTTGTAGGCCCAGGGGTGCCTACTAAGAATATAAGACTGTGTTTATCCAACGGTTCCGGATATACTCTCGACGTGTACACTTATGAAGAGGTCATCGATCCTAGGACCGGTGTGGTGAGTTTTTTTTGATACTACACATATGGGGAACGTGCCGTATGGTAATCGGTCACCGTAGCCAATAGCCGCTAGCAATACCAGGGATATCACTAACGCGTTCACAACCTTATTGTTTTTTTAATACTACACAGTCGTAAAGCATGCCTCATGGTAATCGGTCACCGTAGCCTATAGCCGCTAGCAATACCAGGGTTATCACTAAAGGGTTGCCACACTTTTTGATAAGAGGACTCACTGTGCTAGCGGCCAGTAAACTATCTTCTCAGCTCTATTCTCAGGGTAGCCTAAATTGTAGGTTTCTTCTGTCTGCCTTAAAAATGAATAAAATATATTTAAAAGGGGGCGCCCCTACTAGGAACGTGGGTGATTTTGCTCTATCTTAAAAATGCTTGAAATGCTCATAGTGTGAATTGCTATATTTAAAAAAAAACACTATAACAAACTTATTATTTGCGGTTGGTGCAGTAGCCGTGTCTAGGGATCGCACCGCAAAGTAAAGTTTGGTTTTTAAATAAGATCGGAACCATATCTATCATAAGTTGGCAACATTTATTCTGTTTTGACACTTAAGCTTGTAACCTATATGGTAACAATTGTGCCAATTTTGTTGTTCAAAATTACTAAACTAATTTGACAGATCAAAAAATATTGCCATCTTTATTTAACCCCGCACATGAGAAAGGGATAGCAAGACTTTTAGACCTGTTAAAGTAGTTAAGTTTAGTAATATTGAACAACAGAATCGACACCAATATACGTTGTTTATTTCCACCTAAATATCAACAAGATTCTTCAATCCTTTCAACCTAGCTTGTTTTCAGTACGGAACCCTCAGTGAGAGTCCAACTGGCCCTTAGCCGATTTTTTTGTGTATAATTAAAAATAAAAAGGTTGTTTTCAGATAATGTTCCAGTCGTTCGGGTCGCGACAGGGTCCGATGCACGGGCTCCCCATCTCCACTCCGTACGTCACCAAGGACTATCTGCAGCAGAAGAGATTCTTGGTGAGCTACAGTGTTTTTTTTTATACCATTAAGGTGGCACACAAGCATACGGCCCACCTGATGGTAAGCATTCACCGTGACCTATAGCCGCTAGCAATACCAGGGATATCACTAACGAGTTGTCAACCATGTTGTTGATGAGAACTCACTGTTACTACTAGCGCAGCATATCCTCGTGGAGCACTGGCAACCTAATGAGTTAGGTTCGGCTCACCGCAGAATTACAACACTACATGAAATTAGTGTTATTTCACTGCGGTCTTCTGTAAGGTGGAGGTACAGTCCCCAGTCGGGCGGCTCCAATATTAATGGGAAAACCCACAGGACATCCCAACTCGCCCTACCTATCATCGGCTACGGTGACTGCTTACCATCAGGTGGGCCGTATGTTTGTGTGCCACCTTAGTGGTATTAAAAAAAAATGCGTTTCGTTTATAAATCCAACAAACATTCATCACATTTGAGGTAATATGAAAATGAATGTATGTGTCCCCCAGGCCACCTCTCAGGGAACAACATACGTGTACGACATGCCGGACATGTTCAGACAGGTGGTGGAGCGCCGCTGGAGGGAGTGCATAGAGGAGGGATCCGTTGACGGTGAGTCTATAGTACAATGTCCATACTTATATTAAAAATACGAAAGATACTTTGACCACTTTCCACCGAAGATAATTTGGTGCCAACGTGACAGATGGTGAGTCCGTCGCCGTCTCTTAGGCACTACATACGTCCTTGAATTTCTTCTCAGACGAATGCAGGTATGTGGGGCGAGCGAGGTGATCATGCTCAGCCGCCACAAAGGGAAGATCTTCCAGCCAGGCGGGTGTTGTGCCTGGGGAACAAGCCGCAGACTGTTCTAGTCGGAAACTTGTATATATATTGAATTGCGTAGAAAACTTCGCTAGCGCGTGGCAGGATTGTGACGTATGTAGTTGTCATTCGTTGAATTTTGTCCTGTTAGTTAGTAGATTTCTAACGTTGGTTTATGTAGCCGTGAGGTCGCTACAGGTACAAGAAATGATTAACCACTAATATCTACCTACCTTATTGTTATGTCCGTTTGTAGGCCCCATGCCGGATAACGTGATGTCGTGTGTGGAGCTGGTGGTGGAGCCGGACGGCGAGAGGAGGGTCGTGGAGGTCACCAGACTGCCCGGACAGAACACTGTGAGTCTCGCATCTTCCTCTTCTCATTTAACAGTTTTACTCTTGTCGGTGCAGCTGATGAATTTCCCTCCACTTCTGCCTGTCCAGTGCTACTCCTTTGACCTCCTTATACGCCATCTCGCGTCTTAATATACTAAAGTATACAAGAGAGGTAGGCCGATTTGGGATCTCCCTTGGGTTATCCATTATAAATAGGGCGATTTGGGATTTCCCGTGGGTTATCCCATTTAAATTGGAGCCGCCCGACTGGGGACTGTACCTCCGCAGACCTTACAGAAGACCGCAGTGAAATAACACTACTTGATGTAGTGTTGTGTTTCTGCGGTAAGTACGGTTGCCAGTGCTCCACGAGAATACGCTGGGCTAGTAGTAATGCTGCTAGCACAGTGAGTCCTCATCAACAACATGGTTGGCACCTCGTTAGTGATAGCCCTGGTATTGCTAGCGGCTATAGGCTACGGTGACTGCTTACCATCAGGTGGGCCGTATGCTTGTGTGCCACCTTAGTGGTATAAATTTTTTTATTAAAAGCGACGAAAGCCAATAGTAATACGTCGATTGACTAGCTAATTCCAATTTATTTTTAATATAAGCTTTTATTAAGTATATAAAAAATATTTCGCTCATCAAGCCCTTCATTTGATACCCATATTTAAGGAGTTATTCGTGCCAATTATGTTGTTCAAAATGACTAAACCTAACTAATTTGACTGGTCTAAAAGTATTGCCATCCTTATTTAACCGCGCGCATGTGAAAGGGATAGCAGGAATTTTAGACCTCTCAAATTAGATTAAGTTTAGTAATTTTGAACAACAGAGACGACACCATTGTGTGATAAATCTCCATATTGAATAACAATCCGCCGGGCGTTTCTAATTTTAATGGGAAAACCCACGGGAGATCCCATTTCGCCCTACCTCTTTTAACCTAATGGTGTGATAACTCACTGTACGTACGTACTGTACAGTAAAACTAATGGGTACAGGCCGGGGCTTGAACCTGGGCCAATCAGTTACAGGCTGTTGCTTCAAACACAAGACCACCACGGCTATAAAATATGGCTATATACTATAACAGTACAACCTAAATTTTCTTTTGTATTATTGCTGTGGAAAGACCATCGATTTTATTGGTTTATTCCACTAATCCCAGTGGAATAAATCAATAAAATCGGTTCTCCAATAAAAAAAAAAACTTTTTGTCCACAGGTGGGCATGGTAGCGTGGCGTATAACACTGATCACACCGGAGTGCCCCCATGGGCGCGATATCATTCTGATCGCGAACGACCTCACGTTCCTTATGGGGTCATTCGGACCTCAAGAAGACTGGGTCTTCTACAGGGCCTCGCAGTACGCCAGGGAGCTGAAGATTCCGAGGGTGAGTCGATTACATTTATAAATTAACTAGCGGGCCGCCCCGGCTTCGCACGGGTAGACATATATCAAATATTTTGCCTACCAGTTTTTAGACTTTTTCAGGCATTTTTTTCTCTCCGTAAGAACCATCCCAGTACTTCAAGGAATATTCTAAAAAAATAATTAGCGAAATCGGTTCAGCCGCTCTCGAGATTTGCGCCTAGCAACACATTCAGCGATTCATTTTTATATTATAGATAAATATGAATAATGCTTGAACATTATCACACACTGCCATCTGATCCCAAACTAAGCAAAGCTTGTACTATGGGAACCAGCAGCTGAAATAATACTTATATACCTTTTTTATTGTAAATACATACTTATAATACATACCAAACACCCAGACGCAAGGCAAACATGTTTGTGATATAAATGTTTGCCCCGGCGGGAATCGAACCCGCGACCTCTAGCGTAGCAGTCAGGTATACTAACCACTAGACCAGCGGTCTTGTCAATAATATATATATTTACTAGCTGTTGCCCCGCGACTTAGCCCGCGTATCTATATAATATATAGCCTGTTACTCAGTGATAATGTAGCTTTAACGGTAAAAGATTTTTTGAAATCGGTCCAGTAGATTCGGAGCCTATTCAATACAAAATACACACATACAAATATATAAAAATATTGAATATATATCTTCATGCCTTCCCACAAGGGTTCCCGAAGTGGTGTTACAAAACCCACTTTCCACCAAAGATAATTTGGTGCCATCGTGACAGATGGTGAGTCCGTTGCCGTCTCTTAGGCACTACATACGTCCTTGAATATCTTCTCAGTCGTATGCAGGTTTCCTCACGATGTTTTCCTTCACCGTAAAGCTCGTGGTGTGACTAATCACTGCACTTAAGTTATAAAACCTCATTGGTACAGACCGGTGGGGTTGGAACTTGCGTCGCTAGAATAGCAGGCAACGCTTCATACAACAAGGCCACCACGGCATACGAAAATATCCTCCTTATAATATTAGTATAGATAATGTTTGATTTGTCTAACAGCTATACATAAGCGCCAACTCGGGCGCACGTATAGGTGTGGCGGAGGAGGTGAAGTCAGAGTTCAACGTGGCGTGGATCGACTCTGAGCGTCCGGAGCGCGGGTTCAAATACCTGTACTTGACCCCCGAGGCGTACTCAAAACTGGCCCCGACGGGGTCCGTCAAGACACAGCTCATCGAAGACGAGGGCGAGACCAGATACAAGATCACTGATATCATTGGTAAGTTCCTTTCAAAATCATTTATTCAGTTTAGGCCTGAGAAGAACCGGCAAGAAACTCAGAACTCTCTTTAAATAATATTTTGTTATTCTTGGATAAGCAAGAAATAAACTAATTTCAAGTCAGGGGCTTAAGAAACTTACTATCCATGCGATTGAACCTAAACGAAAACATAAGGGGTCCTCTTTGTACCTGTTATTTAGCACTGCAACCTTATTAAACCAGTTTAGTTATGTAATAGATTAACTGAAAAAATAAACTGTTAAAAACTTATCAATTTAGAATAGATATAAATGAAACCAGGTTCAATCGCTTGTTAATTTTCAGCTGAACAACCGAGAAAAAAATCCCACTAGTTCAGTCAACTGAACTGTACAACTGAATTTGGGGAATTTGGGGTCGGCGCAATATGTATTTGTCTTCCATCCTTATCTATCAGCCGTCATCTCTGTATTCACTTCCTTTCTGGCCATGTCATCTTTCACACAATCCATCCATCTTTTCTTAGGTCTACCTCGACCCCTGTATCCGTCCACATTCATACATAAAACCGTTCACATTCATATAAGTATGTTACCTTTTTGAATGTATCTCTATTTCTCTTGGTCTAGACAGATTTCGCTAATTATATATTTTTTGTTTATGAAAAGAAAAACCGGAACATTTTTTATTTCGCGATAAACTAATGGACCTTTGTTCTATGGTGTATTTGTCATATGAATTCATAGCTAAGACAGGACAACGTCTGTCGGGACAGCTGACAGCTAGTTGAAGAAATATTAGCGTATGTTCTGTTATTACGTGTTTTCTTCAACAGGCAAGGATGATGGTATTGGTGTGGAGAGCTTGAGGGACGCTGGGTTGATTGCTGGTGAGACGGCGCAGGCGTATGAGGATATTGTCACCATCTCGGTGGTGTCGTGTCGGGCCATCGGTATTGGTGCTTATGTAGTGCGGTAAGTTTTTTTTATACCACTAAGGTGGCACACAAGCATACGGCCCACGATATATGTAAAATATTAACCCTGATGGTAAGCGGTCACCGTAGCCTATAGCCGCTAGCAATACCAGGGGTATATTCGCAATAAAATGATTTGATTGATTGATTGATTGATTGATCAATGAAACCCACAGCCTCGGGCACCGGGTGATCCAAGTGGAGTCGTCGTACATAATCCTAACGGGTTGCGCCGCCCTGAACAAGGTGCTCGGGCGGGCGGTGTACGCCAGCAACAACCAGCTGGGCGGGGTTCAGATCATGCACAACAACGGCGTCTCCCACGCGGTGGCACCCTCCGACTTGGACGCTATATGGACCGCGGTCCGGTGGCTGTCTTATGTGCCTAAGGTAACTAACTTTTTTATACCATATATAAGTACCTACTTTAATTCACGTTGTGGATTGGGATTTAATGCCTGTGTGGGGCGAGCGAGGTGATCATGCTCAGCCGCCACAAAGGGAATATCTTCCAGCCAGGCGGGTGTTGTGCCTGGGGAACAAGGCTCCGACTGTTCTAGTCGGAAACTTGTATATATGTATATTGAATTGCGTAGAAAACTTCGCTAGCGCGTGGCAGGATTGTGACGTATGTAGTTGTCATTCGTTGAATGTTGTCCTGTTAGTTCGTAGATTTCTAACGTTGGTTTATGTAGCGGTGAGGTCACTAAACCTGAATAAAGAAATCTTATTATTATTATTAAGGTGGCAAACAAGCTTACGCGGGTGATGGTAAACGGTGAGCTTACTGCCTACCAATTCATCCTAATATTATAAATGCGAAAGTAACTGTTTGATTGCTACCTTTTCACGACAAAACGGCTGAACGGATCATAATGAAATTTGGCAATGAGATAGATATAAGCTGGGGAAGGATAGGCTATCTGCGGCCATGCTGCGGAACTAAAGCTAGTGGCCTTATAAGAAATCAACTTTAAATTAATAAAAAAATAAAAGGGGCCTTTCCTACTGGAATCGTGTTTTTTGTTTTTTTTTTTTGAAATATCTGCAGTCACTTGTAATGTTATCATATGTATTTTTTGTATATTTTACGGTTTAATCAAAGTTTATGTGGTTAAAAAAAACCGGCCAATTGCGGATTGGAGGGTTCCGCACTAAAAGATAAAAACACTTCGTGTGTATCGGTGTGTGCAGCATAAGTTGAGTGTGTGTATTGTTGTGTGTAGGAGCAGTTGAGTGTGTGTATTGTTGTGTGTAGGAGCAGTTGAGTGTGTGTATTGTTGTGTGTAGGAGCAGTTGAGTGTGTGTATTGTTGTGTGTAGGAGCAGTTGAGTGTGTGTATTGTTCTGTGTAGGAGCAGTTGAGTGTGTGTATTGTTCTGTGTAGGAGCAGTTGAGTGTGTGTATTGTTGTGTGTAGGAGCAGTTGAGTGTGTGTATTGTTGTGTGTAGGAGCAGTTGAGTGTGTGTATTGTTGTGTGTAGGAGCAATTGAGTGTGTGTATTGTTCTGTGTAGGAGCAGTTGAGTGTGTGTATTGTTGTGTGTAGGAGCAGTTGAGTGTGTGTATTGTTGTGTGTAGGAGCAGTTGAGTGTGTGTATTGTTGTGTGTAGGAGCAGTTGAGTGTGTGTATTGTTCTGTGTAGGAGCAGTTGAGTGTGTGTATTGTTGTGTGTAGGAGCAGTTGAGTGTGTGTATTGTTGTGTGTAGGAGCAGTTGAGTGTGTGTATTGTTGTGTGTAGGAGCAGTTGAGTGTGTGTATTGTTCTGTGTAGGAGCAGTTGAGTGTGTGTATTGTTCTGTGTAGGAGCAGTTGAGTGTGTGTATTGTTCTGTGTAGGAGTAGCTGAGTGTTTGTATTGGAGTGTGTAGGAGCAGTTGAGTGTGTGTATTGTTGTGTGTAGGAGCAGTTGAGTGTGTGTATTGTTGTGTGTAGGAGCAGTTGAGTGTGTGTATTGTTGTGTGTAGGAGTAGTTGAGTGTGTGTATTGTTGTGTGTAGGAGTAGTTGAGTGTGTGTATTGTTGTGTGTAGGAGTAGTTGAGTGTGTGTATTGTTGTGTGTAGGAGTAGTTGAGTGTGTGTATTGTTGTGTGTAGGAGCAGTTGAGTGTGTGTATTGTTGTGTGTAGGAGCAGTTGAGTGTGTGTATTGTTGTGTGTAGGAGCAGTTGAGTGTGTGTATTGTTGTGTGTAGGAGCAGTTGAGTGTGTGTAGATAGATAGATAGATAACTCTTTATTGTACACCTTAAAACTATAATACAGAATCAGAATTTATTATACATATCGGTACAAATGGCGGCCTTATCACTAGATGTGATCTCTTCCAGGCAACCTAGGTAGGGACTGGAGAATGGAGTTTGGGAGAGGGTAGATATATGGGTGTACACAATACACAAATGGAAAAGGTACCCGTTGGTACCATAACTGAATTAGTACACTAAATAACATATAATATAGTGATATTAAAGTATAATATGAAAATAAATGATAATGTAAACAAATTCAAAGAAATTAAATTAGAAAAAAATAGAAAAAGGAGCTGTCAGTGACGCTTAAGAACTCAAAGTAATAGGTAGTAGTCTTTCAGATGTTTTTGAAATAGGTTGAGACTTGTAGAACGGCGTATTGAAACAGGCAGTGCATTCCATAGTCGAACACCTTGTACTGCAAACGAGTTGTCAACAAAGCTAGTGGAATGTGGTGGCATTCTCAGACTAAGGTTCGCCTCTGATCTCAGTTCTCTTGAATGCGATTCATGAACATATGAAAAACGTTGCTTAAGGTAAGAAGGAGTGGAAGGATTAAACAATATACTATATAGTAGAGACAGAATGTGAGTATTCCGGCGAAGGCGGATGGGTAGCCACTTGAGTTTATTTCGATATTCTGAAACATGATCATATTTGCGAAGACCAAATATGAATCGTATGCAGACGTTCTGGAGACGCTCAAGTTTATTAAGCTGGGCCTCGGTGAGATCTAGATAGCTGACATCTGCATAGTCTAGTATAGGAAGGAGGAGAGATTGCGCCAACGTAATTTTGGTGGAAATGGGCAGGAAATTGCGAAGTCTTCGTAACGACCCAAACGACGCAAATACTTTTTTGCTAAGATTTTGCAGCTGAGGGTTCCAAGACAAACAATTATCAATATAGATACCAAGATTTTTAACTTCACGGCTGAGCTGCAGAGCATTACCATCCAGGAGTAGTTGAGGTAGGTGAGACCATGAGACCCTGGCTATCATTCTCGAGCTGCCAACAACAATAACCTGGGTTTTTAGGGGATTAATTTGTAAGCCATGTGCACGACTCCACTCAGTTATTTTGGCTAAATCTGTATAAATCATACCTATGGCCTCAGGTAGTCGATCAACAGAAGCCTGAGAATAGATCTGAAGGTCGTCTGCATAAAGGTGGTAAGAGGAAAGAAGATTGTCAGAGATAGAATTTATAAAAATTGCGAAAAGAAGAGGTGATAACACGCCACCCTGCGGCACGCCTGCAGTAGTACTACACCAGGATGAAAGAGAATCATCTATACGTATACACTGCCGACGACCAGACAGGTAACTGCGAAACCAGCCAATTACTGTTGGAGATACGTTAAGAGAATGCATAGTCCCAAGAAGCACATCAAAATCCACGGTATTGAAAGCGTTACTGAAATCTAACAGTGCAAGCACCGTTAGATTCCCGTGTTCCATGCCGGCTCTAATGTCATCCGTAATATGAACAAGGGCTGATGTCGTACTGTGTCCAGGGCGGAAACCAGACTGGAAGCGGTTGAGGATATTATTCCTGGTAAGGAAATTGCTGATTTGCTTGTGGACAAGACGTTCAAGGACTTTGGAAAGGAACGGTAGGATTGATATCGGACGATAATCGGAGAAGGAAGCTGGATTGGGCTTCTTGGGGAGGGGAATAATTTGGGCATTTTTCCATTCCGTCGGAAAGACACCAAAGGATATTGAAGAGTTGAAAATGTGACATAAAGCAGGCAGGATTTCGTCAAGGACAGGGACGATCATATTTCGGGTGACATTGTCATTGCCTACCGCATTTGATGTGATGGACAAAACAGATTTCCTAACGTCACAAGCAGTAAATTGACTAAAAGTAAAAGGAGAGTGATTCGGAGCTGGAAGCGATGAAAAAGAATTTAAGGTGTTAGTTTTAATTGCGCCATCAAAATTGGGCGAAGCAGAGAAATGCTTATTTAACGAGTTTATATCTAGATCCTTAGGTAAAACGGTATCTGGTGCTTTCCCAACTCCCAATGACCTAAGGAATTTCCAAATTTTAGCAGGATCTCCACTTTCAACTGATTTATGGATATGCTGGCGTTGTGCACTCCTACACACCTTGTTGCAGCGATTACGTAGGGCTAAATATTTGTCACGATTGACATCATTAGGTCGGCTCGCATACCGTGATTTAGCAAACACTTTTTTATCCGACAGTGTTTTTATTTCGGCAGTAAGCCACGGTGCGGGTGCATGTCTTACTTTGATTGCTCGTATAGGAGCGTGAACATCAAAAAGTCTCAAAATTTTGTCGTTAAATATGTTTACCTGCTGATCAACCGACTCAGCGGCAAAAAGAGACGACCAGTCAATGCTGTTAGCATCCACGCGTAGTTGATCCAAATCCATTCCCCCAAAATTACGTTGTAGAATAATTTTAGATTTTGCCTTTGGTGGCCGAATTTTATAAGAAAGAAAGAGAAGGTCATGATATGAGAACGCGTCGGCTGAACACTGACCATGCTTAGCGACATGATCTTTAGAAGAGACAAGGATGAGATCAAGAAGAGAAGGAACAGAGTTTGGGAAATGGTGAGTGGCATTGAGAGGAAGAATGTTTAGGTTGCAAGATTCTACAATAGTGGTGAGAGAAGAAGAACGGGAGTCATTCTTCAACAAACAGGTGTTAAAGTCACCCATTATAATAGTGTGACTGTATGAAGGAGAAAACGTTTCAAGTAGGAGTTCAAAAGACGAGAAAAAATTTATACGGAGTGAAGGACAGTAAAACACCCCAAGTAGAATTTTGCTATGATTTAGTTCGACCTCAAGTAAAAGATGTTCACCGGTGTTAGCTGGCGGCGGCTGTGAGGACGCACTAATCAAAGAAAAGTTTAAATAACTTCGGAGATAGATGGCTACACCACCACCTCCCGCATCAGTTCGATCGTTTCTGATGAGGTGGAAGCGTATTGTGGAGTGTGTATTGTTCTGTGTAGGAGTAGCTGAGTGTTTGTATTGGAGTGTGTAGGAGTAGTTGAGTGTGTGTATTGTTGTGTGTAGGAGCAGTTGAGTGTGTGTATTGTTGTGTGTAGGAGCAGTTGAGTGTGTGTATTGTTGTGTGTAGGAGCAGTTGAGTGTGTGTATTGTTGTGTGTAGGAGTAGTTGAGTGTGTGTATTGTTCTGTGTAGGAGTAGCTGAGTGTTTGTATCGGAGTGTGTAGGAGAAGCCCAGTGTGTGTATTGTTGTGTGTAGAATAGCCGAGTGTGTGTATTGTTGTGTGTAGTAGTAGTTGAGTATGTGTATTGTTGTGTGTAGAAGTAGGTGAGTGTGTGTGTGTTGGTGTGTGTAGTACTATCTGAGTGTGTGTGTGTTGGTGTGTGTAGTAGTATCCGTGTGTATCGCTGCGTGCAGGACAAGCTGAGCACGGTGCCGGTGATGCGCAGCGGGGACCCGGCGGAGCGCGCGGTGGAGTGGGCCCCGCCGCGCGCGGCGCACGACCCGCGCCTCATGCTGGCCGGGGACCAGCACAAGGCCGGCTTCTTCGACATAGGATCCTTTGACGAGATCATGCAGCCCTGGGCGCAGACTGTCGTCACTGGTGCGCATATACTACTAGCTTTCTTTTTTTATACCACTAAGGTGGCAAACAAGCATACGGCCCGCCTGATGGTAAGCGGTCACCGTAGCCTATGGATGCTTGCAACACCAGGGGTATCACTCGCGCGTTGCCCACCCTGCTGCCCGAAGCTTTTGCCCGCTGCTTCGCACGCGTGGTAAAGTAAATAACTTTCATCCCCTATTTCATTATTGGTCATCTGTTTGATAAGTCGAAGATATTATTTGATATACTCCCTGCCTACCCCCTGAGGGATTTGGCGTAATGGTATGTATGCAAGTTATTATCTGATACTAGGTTTTGCCCGCGGCTTATAATATTAAATACAAATTTTCATGCGTTTAGGCGATAAAAAATGACGGTTTTTCATTCAAAATTTCATCCCCTATTTTACCCCCTTAGACGTGGTATTATATATGTACAGATGTCAGGTGTAAGTAATAAGTAAATTGTTGGTGGCAGGTCGTGCCCGACTGGGTGGTATTCCAGTTGGGGTGATCGCCGTGGAGACGCGCTCGGTGGAGCTGACCCTGCCGGCCGATCCGGCCAACATGGAC
The DNA here is from genome assembly GCA_951449985.1 of Falcaria lacertinaria. NCBI lineage: Eukaryota > Metazoa > Arthropoda > Insecta > Lepidoptera > Drepanidae > Falcaria > Falcaria lacertinaria. The sequence continues at coordinate 2,964,996 of OX602137.1, read as the reverse complement.
TCCGAAGCCAAGACCGTACAGCAAGCGGGACAGGTAAGGTTTTTTTTTATACCTCTAAGGTAACACGTATGGTAAGCAGTCACCGTAGCCTATAGCCGCTAGCAATACCAGGGATATCACTAACGCAGCATTACTACTAGCACAGTGTATCCTCGTGGAGCACTGGCAACCTTACTTACCGCAGAATTGTGTTGCTACATCAAATTAGTGTTATTTGACTGCGGTCTTCTGTAAGGTGGAGGTACAGTACCCAGCCACCTCCAATTTTAATGGGAAATCCTACGCGAGCTCCCATGTCGTTACGTCTCTATTTAAGCTCATGGTGTGATTAATCACTGCACTTTAGCTTAGAAAAAACTCATTGATACAGTCCGGGTTTTGAACCTGGAATCATCAGATGACAAGCCGTTGCTTAGACCTGTCATATATACCTAATTAAATCTAAAGAAATATGAAGTCTTGTTGGTTACCAATTTTCGCTATAAGCTTATTAGCAGAAACACAACACTACATCAAAGTAGTGTTATTAGCGGTCTTCTATAAGCTGGGCTTAGGGCTTAATGGGACCTTCTCCCGTTCAAATATTGGTAAAGATTACTATGACATTCGATGGTGAGTCCGTCGCCGTCTCTTAGGCACTACATACGTCCTTGAATGTCTTCTCAGACGTATGCAGGTTTCCTCACGATGTTTAGTTCACCGTATAAATGTAATTATGTATTCCATGCCCTCTCCTAGGTGTGGTTCCCAGACTCAGCGTACAAGACTGCGCAAGCGATAAACGACTTCTCCCGCGAGAACCTGCCCATTATGATCTTCGCCAACTGGCGTGGCTTCAGTGGTGGTCAGAAAGGTAAGATTTTAATTTTATTAACTTTTATACTAACGAGAAATATATTGATCTGTGTAGACTTCTTCTTCTTCTTCCTAAGAATGGCAATCAATCTCTTCAGGGAATATTTTTATCAGAGAATTTTCAAGTTTCAAAATGTATCATGTTTGTCGCATTAAATGCCTAGTGTCATGCATTCTAATGCTTAATGGAGTTTCTGGAGACAATCCGTGGCAGAAGCAGATCGTGACATGCCTTTAGGTCAGAGGTAACCTATTGACCAAAATGATAAATCACTTCACTCAAAAGACGTATTATGGCATTATTTCCAATGTTGCTATAAATCAGTCACTAAATGAAACTTTACTGCACATAACGACACCACAAATACACATTAAAGATCACTTTCTCAACACAATTTCCGAGACAATGGAAAAAATCTCAACCTCTCCCCCTGATTCCCGCTAAAATCTCCTGTGTAGACATATTAACACTGGACTGGACATCTGCACTTCGGGTCCGCGCTCAAAAGTATCCTGAGCTACAGCACTACAAAATGTGAATACAATACAATCGCGCGCCTGTCTTCGTTCAATTGAAGATATTTCTGAAGGGTCGGCAACGCGCGAGTAATACCCCTGGTGTTGCAAGCGTCTATAGGCTGCGGTGACCGCTTACCACGGCGGGCCGTATGCGCGTTTGCCACCTTAGTGGCATAAAAAAAACTATTTATAAAGTGATAAATTGTCATGAAAGAAGTAACACGTATCTCCCCTCCTTGTGTAGACATGTACGAGCAAGTGCTCAAGTTCGGCGCGGAGATAGTGCGCGCCCTGCGCGGGGCCACGGCCCCCGTGATAGTGTACATCCCCCCGGGGGCCGAGCTGCGCGGCGGGGCCTGGGCCGTGGTGGACCCCAGCGTCAACAGCCTGCGCATGGAGATGTACGCCGACCCCGAGGCTAGGTGAGCACTGACACCCCCACTAGTATACTATGTGGCCCCCCCTGGGGTACATCCCCCCGGGGGCCGAGCTGCGCGGCGGGGCCTGGGCCGTGGTGGACCCCAGCGTCAACAGCCTGCGCATGGAGATGTACGCCGACCCCGAGGCTAGGTGAGCACTGACACCCCCACTAGTATACTATGTGGCCCCCCCTGGGGTACATCCCCCCGGGGGCCGAGCTGCGCGGCGGGGCCTGGGCCGTGGTGGACCCCAGCGTCAACAGCCTGCGCATGGAGATGTACGCCGACCCCGAGGCTAGGTGAGCACTGACACCCCCACTAGTATACTATGTGGCCCCCCCTGGGGTACATCCCCCCGGGGGCCGAGCTGCGCGGCGGGGCCTGGGCCGTGGTGGACCCCAGCGTCAACAGCCTGCGCATGGAGATGTACGCCGACCCCGAGGCTAGGTGAGCACTGACACCCCCACTAGTATACTATGTATTTTTGTCTGTCTGTTTGTGCCGGGTAATCTCTGAAACGGCTGGATCGTTTTGCACGAGACTTTCACATGCAGAATGTTACAAGGCGTAACATTTGATGCGTACGAATTCACGGACACTGCTAGGATGTCAGCTTAATGATTTACATTAATTTAATAAGTTATTTTCTAGGGGCGGTGTCCTAGAGGCCGAGGGAACGGTGGAGGTCAAGTTCAAACAGCGAGATGTCCTCAAAACCATGCACCGGTTGGATCCTGAGCTGCTGAGACTCGGCTCTAGGATATCAGGTGAGACATATAAATGGCCTAATGTTAATATTTTATTTTTTATTTTGATTTGTTTATCATTGCCAAATTTCATTACGATCCGTTCAGCCGTTTAGTCGTGAAAAATATCAAACAAACTCTGCTTGTTAGTATAGATAGGTACTTTCGCATTTATTATATAAGTATGGATTACTTTTTGTGTTAACTCACATTTTTAGTATGTACCAAAAAGTATTGCTATCCCTTCTCATGAGCTGGGTTAAGTAAGGATGGCAATACTTTAAGTCCTGTCAAATTAGTTTGGGTTTAATGATTTCCTACAACAGAATTAGCACCATTTGTTGTTTAGAGAAGATAAGAATGACATCATAAGGAAGCTAAATATTTAATAAATAGTATCTAAGTCTGTAGACAGTCATATATTAGTAATGTACTAGCTGCCCGCGCCGGCTTCGCACGGGTAGACAAAATATTTGATAAATGACTACCCTCAACATTTAGGGGGATTAAAAATAGATGCTGTCAGATTCTCAGGCCTACCCAATATGCACACAAAATTTCATGAGAATCGGTCAAGCCGTTTCGGAGGAGTTTAACTACAAACACCGCGACACGAGAATTTTATATATAACATTTCTTATTTCAGAATTGAAGGAACAAGTGAAGGAGATTTCTAAGAATCTGGACAGGAGGGGCTCGATAGATGATGTCCTTATCAAAACAGATGCTGGACGACAAGGTAATTGTTCCAAGCTTTACCAAAATCGATTCTGAATTCTAAGACGGGTCAAATTCAAAATCAAAAATCATTTATTTAGTTTAGGCCCTAATAAGGCACTTATGAAGGTTTAAATAACCACTAGGGTAGCTCACTTCCCTCCATAATGGTTGAAGAGGGCGATGGCTGCATTCGCGTCATACTTGTGAACAGGTGCTGTTTGTGGAGGCTGGTCATCAAGCCTTTTTATTAACTACTAGCTTAGATTTGTAATTCAAGCATAATATTCTTGTTTATGTGATATATTCTTGTCACGTAGATAATTTAACTGTATATATATTGTTTTAAAGAGTAATTGGTGGGTTGCTTGCCGGATTCTTCTCAGTAAAAAAGTACCTTCCGAATCCAGTGGCAAATTCTGACTATTTGTAATGTCTAGTCAAATAAATATGATAGAAGAGGAACATATATTACACTGACCTTTGATTTGGTTAAGGAGAGATGGATTGTGTGTAAGATGACGTGACTAGAAAGAAAGGGACTGATAGAGAGAGATGGAAGATATTCGTAACATTTCGCGGTGACTACAAGTGTATTTCTCTTACAGCTGAGGGTAGAGTGCGTGACTTGGAAACGGAATTATTAACAGCGGAAAAGGCGGCGAAGGCTAGAGAAAAGGAACTCAATCCTATTTACCATGAGGTAAGACTCAAATTGATTGCATTCCATTTTTTTTATGGTTACTTCTCATGAAAATGACTACGTTTAGTATACATGTCTACTACGCTAGATGTCGCGGGTTTGATCCCCGACCGGGTAAATATTTATTTGAGACATTTGTGTTTGCCTTGGATGTGGGTGTTTGGTATTAAAAGTAAGTATTTACAAAAAAAAAATATAAGTATTGTATCAGCTACTGGTTCCCATAGTACAAGCTTTGCTTAGTTTGGGACCAGATGGCGCTGTGTGATAATTTCAAAGCATTATTATTTATTGTAATTTCAGATCGCAATCCAATTCGCAGAGCTTCACGACACAGCTGAGAGGATGTTAGAAAAAGGATGCATATTTGTAAGTATTTTTATTTATTTATTCAATAAATTGCGTTTTTTTGTATATTCTATGGCACCAAATCTGGACATTTATAAGACATTTCATTTGCTTTGGTTATTTTTAATTTCTAATTTGAACATAAATGTTCATTTATTCAGATTTTCGAACTCAAATAAAATCAACGACTATGGTCCTACAACATGGCACCAAACTGTTCGTCTGAACAGTTTGGGCAAGGTCTAAAGCGTGCCAAGAATGCTGGCAGCTTTGCCACGCTGGATAGCAATGCTGATTCTCTGAGCGAGATGTTCCAGCAGTTGTTAAAAAGTGACAGGACCAAATACGTGTTTGTGTTAGGACATTGTGCCGTGGAAGTCGTCTCGGCGGTTCTTCCACTGGCGGCTGCGGCGGCTGCTGCGGCAGTACTCGCAGGAGAGGAGGGTGCAGGCCGCTACGCACCACGGACTAGACCAGGGCGCCGCCGCCGCCACGCTCAGGAGATGGTTCACTGAGGACAGGGGGGAGACACAGGTACACACACACACAGAGGACAGGGGGAGGCACAGGTACACACACACAGAGGACAGGGGGAGACACAGGTACACACACACAGGACAGGGGGGAGACACAGGTACACACACAGGACAGGGGGGAGACACAGGTACACACACACAGAGGACAGGGGGAGACACAGGTACACACACACAGGACAGGGGGGAGACACAGGTACACACACAGGACAGGGGGGAGACACAGGTACACACACACAGAGGACAGGGGGAGACACAGGTACACACACACAGGACAGGGGGGAGAAACAGGTACACACACACAGGACAGGGGGGAGACACAGGTACACACACACAGGGCAGGGGGGAGACACAGGTACACACACACAGGACAGGGGGGAGACACAGGTACACACACACAGAGGACAGGGGGAGACACAGGTACACACACACAGGACAGGGGGGAGACACAGGTACACACACACAGGACAGGGGGGAGACACAGGTACACACACACAGGGCAGGGGGGAGACACAGGTACACACACACAGAGGACAGGGGGAGACACAGGTACACACACACAGGACAGGGGGGAGACACAGGTACACACACACAGGACAGGGGGGAGACACAGGTACACACACACACACACAGGGCAGGGGGGAGACACAGGTACACACACACAGAGGACAGGGGGAGACACAGGTACACACACACAGGACGGGGGGAGACACAGGTACACACACACAGGACAGGGGGGAGACACAGGTACACACACACGGAGGACAGGGGGAGACACAGGTACACACACACAGGACAGGGGGGAGACACAGGTACGCACACACAGGACAGGGGGGAGACACAGGTACACACACACAGGGCAGGGGGGAGACACAGGTACACACACACAGGACAGGGGGGAGACACAGGTACACACACACAGAGGACAGGGGGAGACACAGGTACACACACACAGGACAGGGGGGAGACACAGGTACACACACACAGGACAGGGGGGAGACACAGGTACACACACACAGGGCAGGGGGGAGACACAGGTACACACACACAGAGGACAGGGGGAGACACAGGTACACACACACAGGACAGGGGGGAGACACAGGTACACACACACAGGACAGGGGGGAGACACAGGTACACACACACAGAGGACAGGGGGAGACACAGGTACACACACACAGGACAGGGGGGAGACACAGGTACACACAGGACAGGGGGGAGACACAGGTACACACACACAGGGCAGGGGGGAGACACAGGTACACACACACAGGACAGGGGGGAGACACAGGTACACACACACAGGACAGGGGGGAGACACAGGTACACAGGACAGTGGGGAGACAGGTACACACGTACACACACACACACACGCACGCAAGGTCCAATTCCACCGGTCTGTACCAATGAGGTTTTATAACTTAACTGCAGTGATTAGTCACACCACGAGTTTTACGGTAAAGGAAAACATCGTGAGGAATACTGCATACGTCTGAGAAGAAATTCAAGGACGTATGTAGTGCCTAAGAGACGGCGAAGGACTCACCATCTGTCACGTTGGCACCAAATTATCTTCGAGGGCCCTTGTGGGAAGATATATATATAAGTAATGTATTGTGTTACCGGCAGTCCCACCAGTGGGAGCACGACAACGAAGCGGTGTGCAAGTGGCTGGAGGCGCAAGCGGGTGACGAGAACTCCGTGCTCGAGAGGAACCTCAGGTCCATCAAGGAGGAGTCCATACTGCAAGCGGTCAATAGTCTCGTCATGGTAAGCATATATTTACATACGTTTGTTTATTGCGATCACCAAAAGGAAGCCTTAGGAAGAAAAAAAACAACTATTCGTATCGCATTCGACTATTTTTGAATACGTATTCGAAAACTATTAAAATGTCAAAATGTTCATACAAATTTTTAGTTCCACTTTTCGCCGCCGCAGCGCTGTTCATCTTGCAATACAAAAATAGTCGAAAGCAAATACGAATACGTAGTCGATGGTTGTTCCTACTATTAAAAAATAAATTTAATTAGTGTTCGCATTATGTGTACTAGCAGCGCTGACACTAGGGTAGAGCGAGAGAAGTAGTAACATTGTTACAAAGCGCTAGTTATACGCCTGGTGTTGCAAGCCTCCATAGCTTCGGAAACCGCTTACCATCAGGCGGGCCGTAAGCAGTCACCGTAGCCTATAGCCGCTAGCAATGCCACGGGTTGCCAACCATGTTGTTGATGAGGACTCACTGTTTACTACTAGCCCAGTGTATCCTCGTGGAGCACCTCGCAGAAACACAACACTACATCAAGTAGTGTTATTTGACTGCGATCTTCTGTAAGGTGGAGGTACGTACCAGCCGGGCGGATCCAATTTTAATGGGATAACCCACGAGAAATCCCAAATCGTCCTACCTCTCTAGTTTGTCTACTTGAGTGTACTACTGTGATCACATTTAAATATTTATTTTTTGTTACAGGAACTCACACCGTCTCAACGTTCAGAGTTCATAAGGAAGATATCCTCTTTAGAAATGGAGCAATAATGAGAAGTTAAACCTTGTTCCAAATGAATTTGATCATTACAATCTTGTTTGCGGTTCAATAACACATCGTGCCTACATTGTGAGCGAGACGCGGCAGCAAAAACAACTTTGTATTACCAAGCCGCACACTGAGTAACTAGTAGACGAAGGTACCGCGTGCTAGAAAGTGATGGAGATAGTTATCAATGTGTGCGTCCGTGTGCGTAAACTGCTGACACACAAGCGACTTCTCCCGCTTAACTGATCTAAAAGATAGGTTAAGTTACATAAAGTATTTTACGAAACGTGAAAACACCCTGTAAGGGACAAAAAATAGTATAGCTGTGTCCTTGTCTTGTACATTAGTTCCGTATATAGCTTTCTCTTTGTGTGTGAGGAGAGCAGATGATATCGCTTGTATTATTAACTCCCTCTGCCAAAAAAACATTTATAAAGTTTAGGCCGTAATAAGGCACTAATGAAAGTCTAAATTACCACCGGTTTGGATAAAGCCACCTGAGAAGAACCGGCAAGAAACTCAGTGCTGTCTTTTTTTCATGTAACAATCATGATATACATTTTTGTCAAAATTCAAGGTACCAAGATGTTTTCTGTCGCGTTGCTTTGGCAGTCTATGGGTGGTGTGTATTTGGACCGCAAATAAAGTTGTTAATAGTTATTAAATTCAATTTGAACAAGGTATAATCTATTTATAGTAATAATAATGAAATTAAAAGCTATCGATCAAATATAGGTAATTATACAATGGGGCTTTGTAGTGTGCGCGAATTTAGTTCTTATTGCACGAATGTTTGGGGCGAGAATCTAATGTTAGGTTTTTGGTCGGCTTAGATGTAATTGTACATTTATCTTGGCTCGTAGAGTTGAGAAATAATCTTATTAATTTGTATTTTGTAGTGATTGTTGATTTTTTTTATTAATAAAGGGAATACTCTTATTTTAAACTATGCTAGGGCCGTGAGTCTATCGATTATAATATTTTTTAATATCCTTTGACCATTTACTCGCCAACAAAGCAAGGAATTATTATTTCATTTTTAATATTTGGTCTGGAATTAAATAAGTAGAAGTCTAATTTAAAAGTTTTGACACCTCGACAAAATCCTCTGATAATCATAGCACAGAAAGAGCACTTTTGATATAAAAAGAAAACTATTTTTCAAACGTTCGCGATTAAAGTCGTGAGGTAAATAAACAATTTAATAGCGCGTAAAAGACCCGTTGTGGTGTCATTAAAAAAAAGATAGACTGATTTCGGTTCATCCAATCCTAAACAAGAGCTACGATGCCACAGACGGACACACAGAAACACACGTTAGACTTATAACATATATATTTTTGCGTAGAAAGTTAAAAAAAAAAAATATATTTTTGTCAACGGTAGCCTGAGCAAGCATAAATTGCGACTACATATTCGTAACGCCTTCGACTATTCTCTTACGGGAAAATGAACAAGGGCTGCGCCTGTGAAGAGTTGAACAAAAACATCGTCGTTTTTATTGTGACATTTTGAGATATACGTAGTCGAAAGAAGTGTTTGCTGCCAGTACTGACCAAAGTCTCTTTATTTAGCTGACAATTTAAATGGCTACCGATAGTTACCAATATTTACGAATGGCGCCATACATGAACCACTTTTAATAGAAAACTCACGGTCCTGCGATTTAGAGGTTACTGTGAAACAATCGTCCTAAAATTACGTTAATATATAATACTATCATGACAATTTCACAAATTGTATTAAGAATTACAGCGATTGTAATTTAAGTTTGTTTTAAAATATAATAAATTGTTTTTTTATTTATTTTACAGATTATCATCTTTGTTATATATGTATACTAAACCGTTGTAGTTAATTTTCCTATGGTTCAGCGATAATTTGCTTCGATTGAGACGTAGAAGGCTTTGGTTCAAGTCAGTTCGGCCTAAATTTGAGATTTTTCGATATTAAAAATTTTCAATACGCCGACATTGTCACGTGTCGTATGACCAGCGATGGTGACCTGTGACCTACAATATCTTCAGTGAGAAGTGATGTCACACCTCTGCCTACCACATAGGGGACCCTGAGGGTTGAAGACATCGACGGTGGAAGGGCAAAACAAATGACACGACATTTTGGTCGAAAATGAGTTTTATATGCAGTGCCATAGAGTTTTGGACTCTCTATCGATCTGTCTAGGTTAGAAGCCGATCGGAATTTCAAAGGACATCATCCATTTTGGTCCAAATCTGAAAGTTGCCATCGCAATTTTTTTGTATACTCTGTTAGAACTTGTCCGTCTGTTTTTTTTTACTGTGGCACCAAACCTGATCATTGATTTTATTTGAGATCGAAATCTGATTTCTCATACATATTTGTTGAAAATAGGAATTCAAAATTACCAAAACAAATGAAATGTCCTGTAATGTCCAACTTTGGTGCCATAGTAATAAATGCTCAGGCGGACAAGCTCTAACAGAATATAAAAAAATGCGTTGACCGGCACTTTCAGATTTGGACCAAATCTCTATGAAACATTGAGGATGTCTGTACAATATTTTTTTGGGTAATTTTAAACTGAACTGCTCTGCTGAATAATTGGCCAAATGGCGCTTTGTTTGTTTTTGTCTCCACTATCGATATTTAATTGCATATTAGGCTAACGTTATGTCGTACCAAGAGGTCAAAGAGATGGCTAACGATTAAAATGTATTTTTATGTTTGAGACAACTTATTAATATTTCAGACCTGTCGAATTTACAAACCTAATACCTAACATTCCCGATTTTTTTAAACTATTATGTCATTTATATTGAGCATTCCTTTTTTATTTTTGTTTTTTAAACACGTTGTGTGTGACAACTCTGTATGTTGTATGTTGAAATGAACCATCGAAAAGAACATGTTTTTATATTACAGGTAGATATTAAGCAATTGTTGCTGGAATTGTTATTTTCTTGAGAGCATTGTGTGTTTTGAAAAATATAAAATTTATGATGTACTAGCAGCCCGCCCCGGCTTCACACGGGTAGACATTTATCAAATATATTGTCTGATTTTAGACTTTCAGGCAATTTATTATTTTTTTCTCCGTAAGAACCATTCCCGTACTTCAAGGAATATTCTATAAAAAAGTATTACCGAAATCGGTTCAGCTGCTCCCGAGATTTGCGCTTAGCAACACATTCAGCGATTCATTTTTATATTATAGATTGAAAATGTCAACATTATCTTTTATAATTACATTACATGATAATTATTTTAATAAAGTCATAAGCAATAAATCTGGAGACCCGTAGCCGGAACAAGAATAAATTGCGACTGCGTTTTCGTATCGCTTTCGACTATTTTTGTATGGGAAAATGAACAGCGCTGCGGCGGCGAAAAGGGTATTAAATTTATTTATGAAAAAATTGGCATTTTCGAAAGCGATAAGAATACGTAATTTACAAGGCTACAGTAGCACGAACATGAATAATTTGCGACAACGCTTTCGTATCGACTTCGACTATTTTTGTATGGGAAAATAAACAGCGCTGCGGCGGCAAAGTGGAACTAAAAATTTGTATGATATTTTTGACATTTCGCGAATTACGTTTTCGAATGCTTAGTCGTAAGTTTTTCCTACTAAGGCTTATTTGACTAGCGTTCCAGTATTCGGCCATAGATCATAATAATTTTGTTTCAACAATAAATGCATGTTTATGTGATCATTGTGATATATATGTATAAGGATCTATATTATATATGGGATCGCGTGGGTTACTTGGATACGACGGGCACGGTTATCAGTTTTGTATCAAACATTATTTAAATAAATACAATTGTTTTGAAAATTATACAGAGTTTGATTTCAATGAGATACCTTGAGCCTACCCATTGGGATAAATCTGTCTGTATATATAAAAGAAGAGGCTGACTGACTGACTGACTGACATATCAACGCACAGCCTAAACGGCTAGGGGTACAGACTTGAAATTTTGACAGTACGCACCTTTCATGACGTAGACATCCACTAAGAAAGTATTTTCGGAAATTCCACCCCTAAGGGGGTTAAATAGGGGTTGAAAGTTTGTATGCAAATCCGTCGTTTTTGAAGTTAAACGCATGAAAATATATGGCTTTTCAGTTAAATATAAATGAATACGTATTTCAGGATTTTTGGAAATTCCACCCCTGAGGGGGTAAAATAGGGGATGAAAGTTTTGTATGAAAATCCGACATTTTTGAAGATAAGCGCATGAAAATTAGTATTTGACCTTTCAGTTAAATATAAATGAATATGTATTTCAGGATTTTTGGAAATTCCACCCCTAAGTGGGTAAAATAGGGGATGAAATTATTGTATGAAAATTCGTTAGTTTTGAAGATAAACGCATGACAAGTGGTACTTGACCTTTCACTTGAAAATAAATAAATACGTATTTCAGGATTTTCGGGAATTCCACCCCTAAGGGGGTAAAATAGGGGTTGAAAGTTTGTTTGAAAATCCATCGTTTTTTAAGTTAAGAGTATGAATATTGGTATTTGGCCTTTCAGTTAAAAATAAATAAATACGTATTTCAGGATTTTTGGGAATTCCTCCCTGAAGGGGTGAAATAGGGGATGAAAGTTTGTATGAAAATCCGACATTTGGTATTTGGCCTTTCAGTTAACAATAAATAAATATGTATTTGAGGATTATTAGAAATTCCAACCATTAGGCATAAAATAGGGGATGAAAGTTTGTATGAAAATACTACATTTTTTATTAAAAATAGCAGTAGGCATAAGCTTTCATTTACAATTTCAGATACGGCCCACCTGATGGTAAGCTGTGACCGTAGCCTATATCCGCTAGCAATACCAGGGATATCACTAACGGGTAGCCAACCATTTTGTTGATGAGGACTCACTGTGCTAGCAGCATTACTTTTACTACTAACCCAGCGTATCCTCGTGGAGCACTGGCAACCTAACTTACCGCAGAAACACAACACTACATCAAGTAGTGCTATTTCACTGCGGCCTTCTGTAAGGTAAAGTACAGTCTCCAGCCGGGCGGCTACAATTTAAATGGGAAATCACAATAATAATGCTCGGACATTATCACACATTGCCATCTAATCCCAAACTAAGCAAAGATTGTACACACTATGGACTATTGAAACCCCCAATAGCTCAGAGTAGTTAACATAATTTGAAATACGTTTTTAAGTGTTCACCGAACCCTAACACTTACACTTAAGTACCGACTTACTGTAAACTAAGACTTCTCTGCCCGTCCGTCCGTCTGTCAGTGGGCTGTATCTCATGACCGCAATAGGTAGACAGTTGAAATTTTCACAGAATTACTGTTTCCGCTATAACAACAAATAATAAAAAAAATAAAGAAAAAATAGTAGAAACGTGTATTTTTTGCTCTATCTTGACGGTAATAGGTAGACAGTTGAAAATTTCACAGAATCTACCTATACAAATAAATAATATTGAAGTGTCTGTTTGTAAAGTCAGAATAACATTAAAAAAATGCGAAATTAAACACCTAAACACGATACATTCTGTCTGTCTGTTTGTTTGGGTTAATCTCCGAAACGGCTGGACGGATTTGAACTCCACTTTCACTGGTAGATAGCAGAGTTTACTGCGAAGGAAGATTCTAATTCCTTCGTAGGAGGCTACGGGACTCACGCCTTTTACTATATCCCTTAAACTAGACGGTAAAAGTTGCTAATATTTGTTTTCCATACAATTTATCGCGTTTTATAAACTTTGGGATAAAAATCTCAAGTTGATAAAAATTACCGATAGCCAGATTTTTACTTGGCCCAAGTAAGTGGTACAGTGAGCCGTGCGACACGCAACGTGTAAAAAGGAGATAATTTGTAATTACAAACTTATTATATGCGGTTGGTGCAATAGCTGTGTCTTAGGATCGAACGGCAATGTTACTAGTAACGTTACAAATAATAATTATGGTGGATAATTTAAAATTAGATGTGCAAAATTTTTTGCTCACATCAGTGATCAGCTCAGATCAGCACGAGCATGAATTATTTTCGACATCGTTTCCGTATCGTCTGCGACAATTTTTGTATTGAAAAATGAACAGCGCTACGGCGGTGAAAAGTGGAACTAAAATTAGTATGACAATTTTGACATTTCGCGAGTTACGTTTGCGAATACGTTGTCGACAATGTTCCTGCTACCGGCACTGAGCGAGATATTTTTAGAATTTTCTAAAATACCTGTATGACTGGGAAATTTACATGTTTTCTAACACGTGAAGCGTATTTGAAATTGAGTCCATTGAATTTCAATGCACTCGGGAACTTCTTCATCGCAATCTAAATTGCGTTTCAAACATTCTTCTTTTCAAGAGAGGTAGGGCGAATTGGGATCACCAGTGGATTTCCCCATTAATATTGGAGCCGCCCGACTGGGGATTGGACCTCCACCTTATTGAAGACCGCACTTTGATGAATTGTTGTGTTTCTGCAGTAGGTATGTAAGGTTGCCAGTGTTCCACAAGGATACGCTGGGCTAGTAGTTAATGCTGCTAGCACAGTGACTCATCATCAACAGGGTTGGCAAATCGTTAGTGACATCCCTGGTATTGCTAGCAGCAATAGGCTACGGAGACTGCTTATCATCAGGTGAGCCGTAAGCTTATGTGCCACCTTAGTGGTAAAAAAACCTTAGTATTTTTTGATGAAACACGGTTTCAGCAAATCTCTCTCGTGATTGAATTGAACTATAGTTCAATAAGCCTTACAAAAGTCAGACGGGCCGGACAAGAGGTCAAAAAGCCTAACACTAACCGGCGTTATTCGGACGGATGGCAACGCTAGTTGTGAGTAGCCTGCATTCAATCAATTTATTGTTTCATTAATATGATAAAGGTACTTCTTGTAGCTTTCATCACTTCAAAAGAGTTGACCACATTGTAAATAAAATATTATATTGAATAAACTTTGCTGTTTCGCGGGCACTTTTCAAGCATTATCCTACTTAATAAATTATAAATGCGAAAGTTTGTGAGTATGGATGGATGGATGGATGTTTGTTACTCTTTCACGCAAAAACTACTCAACGGATTTGGTTTAAATTTGGAACACAGATAATTTATAACCTGGATTAACAAATAAGATACTTTTACTCCCGTGAAAATTTTGGGTTGTTCTGAGATTTATACATTCCGATTTATATAAATAGGACAGCACATGTGTCGATTCTGTTGTTCAAAATTACTAAACTTATTTGACAGGTCTAAAAGTCTTGCTATCCCTTTCTCATGTGAGGGTTAAATAAGGATGGCAATATTTTTAGACCTGTCAAATTTAATTTTGAACAGAATTGGCACCAATATTTTTGTAATTACTCATAAAAATAAAACCACAATAATTTTACAAAATTCATTTAATTCAACATAAAAACCTGCAATCAAAATATACACTCAATTCGAGACTCAAATGTCAATAAAATTACAATATATATATATAAACACATTGGTATTAGATTACTGGTAAAAAGTACATAAAACTGGGCATTATTCTTAGAAATCCATAAGTACTAAGGATTGGTACGACTGTAAATAAAAATATTACCTACGCCGTTATCATAAAGTGCAAAATCAAAAAAATATCAAAGCATACTCACATAAAGCTGCCACTTACCTACACATACATACAAATTGTAAAAAAAATGGATGGAATTAAAACAGACTTCCCGGAATGCATTTTGGAATTAAACATATTATTATTATAAATATTAAAAATACACCAAACCTACTTTTTTGAACTAGTGGTCAACTTCGAGCCACACTACATTATGGTGTTGATAAAACATATACAAGACGCGACAAATCAACACGGCTACAGACCTAACAATACATGGTATAAACTTCATCAAATGCGTTGAAAACTAACGTAAATTATTGCATAAATCTTAATTACATCAAATTAAGTCTTATCATACAACCGCACAGTCGAATTTCGCTTGCAAAAAATTATCGTGTTAAGACAGTCGACCAAACGTAGTCTGGCGCGCGAATGTATTGTACTAACTTTTCGTAGTGTTTAAGCTCCGGACACTTTTGAGCGCAGACTCGAGGTCCATGTAATTGTGTCAGTGAACACAATCTCATTTGAGTAGATATTTTAGAATGCCACGTGAGCCTATAAGCCAATGGATATTGAAAAAATCGTACTTACATTTACTTTTCCATACAAATTGTAAAGAAAAGTAATCATTTCTGGATGAAGAGTTTGAGAAGACATGTATGAATTTTCCAACATCTGTTGGCATATGTGATTATATTGCGATTTTATACAACGTCCAATATAGCTGTGTTGGTTTGTACATCCTGTAGTACAATATACAATGATGTGATACATTTTCTCAGATCATTCTGAACTGGCACAAGACATTTATTTTTATTTTAAATTGACATACTAAAGATCGCAAATACTAGTCTAGACTAAAGGCCGGACACTGAATTACCAGTCAAATGTGATTCCACATTGATTTTAAGTCGTCTCCTATTTTAGATGCAAAATTGTTAGATGATGCTTCGAACAGTCACGTTGGCCTGCAAACTTTGATTGTCATTTCTGTTTTCGGCCGTATTAAACTTGACTTTGTGGAAGTGCGTATGTTGGCTTTATACCAGTTAACTGCCTTGGCAATCGACGTTTCTTATGGCCAGTAATGTCACTAGTTACAGTCCCCTTCACACCGGAACAGTGTAGTGTACGTACACTAGTGCTTGGCGGCAGAATATCTGACACTACGGTGGTACCCACCTGGCCGGACTCTTGCAATAAGAGGCCTACCACCTAGTACCTAGTCTCTTATGGCCAGTAATGTCACTAGCTACAGTCCCCTTCACACCGGAACACAGTGTAGTGTACGTACACTAGTGCTTGGCGGCAGAATATCTGACACTGCGGTGGTACCCACCTAGCCGGGCTCTTGCAATAAGAGGCCTACCTGGTGCAATGTTCACACCACATCACTAAGACTAACTACGTACTAACTTTATGGTATCAATATAAAAATATCAAAGGTCACACATTATTGCTCTTAGAATAATCTAGATTATCTTAATTCTACAATGCCAGAGTACAGACAATGCTACCACAAAAAATGTTGCCGTTAAATAAATAAGTGAATTGGATTGTTTCGAGAAGTAAGTCAATTTAAATCTCAATGGTGGACAAGAAAAAAAAAAGTAATTTTTCGATGCAAAATGTTAAATTGATTCCAACTTAATATTGTATACGAATTGATGTATATTTTGTATAATTAATTGTAGACTTGATGTAGACTTATATTAATATCGAATTCTTACAAATATCTATAGTTACTGATATTATAAAAAAAGCAGTATTTTGTTTGCAATGAATAATCTCAAATATTTTTTTATACATAATTATTATTTATATTCAAGTATTGTAGCAATATTTTGAATAATTTGTATGCTTAACGGCGGAGCATAGTAGGAATATACTGTAAATTATTACCATCTCGATTCCTATCTTCACGAAATAAATGATTGATCAAATAATCCTGGAACGATTTAAAAATCTCTCACCAACAGAATGCTACATCATCACTGAGTAACATAGGCTATATATTATATCGATACGCGGGCGAAATCTCGGTAAAAAACCTAATTAATAATTTGATAACACAATAATATAAAAAAAATAAACCTTAGTGAGTTTCTTGCCGGTATTTTTCAAACTTTTAACTAACCGGTGGCAGAGTGTACAACCTCAAAAATCCCTATTTTAGGCCTTAGTATAATTATAGACGACTTATAATTTCATCACTTATATCCAATGAGACTATACATACATTTTTATATTTTATACATTGAGCTGTCACGTCACAGTTATTAGGGGTGAATTTTATGTATCATAAATCTAAATAGTAATGAGGAAACTGTTATCGGAATAAATATAGCCTCAGTTCAAATAAGGCGTAAGGAATCCTCAACTTTAAATTAATCAAATTTAGGTCGTTAATTGCCATTATTGTTTGTTTGCTGTGGATATGTAGTTTGTTAGTTTTCTTAATAAATATTATTGCTTCGATATTTTTATACTTAAGCTATTCGAGTTTCGATAACTAAGTCAAAACTTTAATAGTGATACACATATTTAAAGTGGTATGGCTCTGAATATAAGTCTTCTTGGTCACGTTTAAGGTTTATTATCATATAACATTATATTTTTGAGATTCAAGTTAGATAAATAAACTACAATATTTTGTAAAAATGCTCAAAACGTCTTTTTGTTGTCACAGTGATAAACTAGGCTACATTTTTATACATTTCTACAGCTCTGGATACAAGTCCTTTTAAGCCACATTTTAGGGTAATTAGAGTATTGCCAGCTATAGAATAGTATCCTTAACAAATATCAGCGGAATTCAAAATGACTCACATAGTCTTTCTCGCTCACTTCATGCAGTATGAGCGAGATGAAGAGTATTGTGACGTCACCTGTAATTTATTTTTATTTCTGTGATCGATTTAAGATAAAAGCTGCCGGATTCTTCTGTAAAAATAACCCTACGATTCAGGAGGTAGATTTTAAAGATTTGTAATGTATAGTTTGGCAAAAAAGTCTAGAAACGGAACTAAATGTGTGTCTACTGGCAACCTTCACAAAATGTAATCCATGTTATGACGTGTACTGTAAACAAACCAATCAAGACGGTTGATGCTCTATACGAGCTGCGGCGGGATGACATACGAACAACACAGTACAGCCCCTATTATTGTATACTCTATTTTGCCAGACTATATAATATACTCTTTTTGCCAGACTATATGTAAAGTCTAATCAAATAAGGATTTGAACTTAAGATTAGACACTCCTGTTTTAACGCGGAACAATTCCGATAAATGGGAGTGAGACAAACGTAATTTTCTCAGTTGACAATAAAAATGACAGCTGTCAAGATGGACATGTGTGCGATATGAATGTTAGTCGCTCTGTTGTAGTACTGCAGCCCGGGGTAGTTAATATCTGGCACCGGCGACTCTGAAACCAAATAACATATTGGTGCCAATTCTGTTGTACACAATTACTGAACTTAACTAATTTGACAGGTCTAAAAATATTGCCATCCTTATTTAACCCCGCACATGAGAAAGGGATAGCAATACTTTTAGACCTGTCAAATTAGTTAAGTTTAGTAATTTTGAACAACAGAATCGACACCAATGTCGTAATAATAAGTCTTGTATTGAATTTTGTTTTGTAGCATTTGTATATCGGGGCGATTATCTATTATCTATACTCATATTATAAAGAGGAAAGATTTGTATTTTTGTATGAGGGTATGTTTGTATTGAATATGCTCCGAAACTACTGGAACGATTTCAAAAATTCTGCACCGTTAGTAAGCTAAATTTTCACTGAGTAACATAGGCTATACATTATACAAGCTGCCCGCTCTAGCTTGTTATGCGACGGAGATTTTAAGTATGGTGTAAAAAAGGCGGTGTCTACTGAAAATTAATAACATCGGAGTTGTATAAATAGGACAGCTATTGATGTTTCATTGCGACTAAATTACTATAGACTAGAACTGTCAGTTAACTGATGTTGACATGTGGCCACAGATCAAATGCCAATACGAACCAACACAGATAACTATATGGCTACGCTATGGCATATGTGTTAAGAATACCGCTCTTGTGCTTGTGTGTGTGTGTCTTGTAATATCAATCTGAAACGTATGTTCTCAAAGTAGACGGTACGCGATAAGGCCGGTTATCGAGAGGAAAAGCTACGCTATTTCTTAGTAACATATTATACTACCGAATCTTAAGGCTATGTACGAACCTAGCCGCTGGTAATATAAAAAGAAACATGCCATTTCTGTATGCATAATATATAAAAAAAGCAAATAGAAGGAGTATAACACATAAAATAACAACCTGGTAGGTCAGCTTGACCTACCAGGTTGCTATTTTAATAATGGCATGCGTATTCGGGTCGCATTTCCAATTTTAACACACACACATTCGGAATCAGTAAATAGTTTACTAAAAAATTAAATTATATTATAGTCGCTAGCAATATCAAGGGTATCACTAACGGGTTGCCAACCATGTTGTTGATGATGTCTCACTGTGCTAGCAACATTACTACTAGCCCAGCGTATACTCGTGGAGCACTGGCAACCTTACTTACCGCAGAAACACAACACTACATCAAAGAAGTATGTATGTATGTATGTATGTATGTATGTATGTATGTATGTATGTATGTATGTATGTATGTATGTATGTATGTATGTATGTATGTATGTATGTATGTATGTATGTATGTATGTATGTATGTATGTATGTATGTATGTATGTATGTATGTATGTATGTATGTATGTATGTATGTATGTATGTATGTATGTATGTATGTATGTATGTATGTATGTATGTATGTATGTATGTATGTATGTATGTATGTATGTATGTATGTATGTATGTATGTATGTATGTATGTATGTATGTATGTATGTATGTATGTATGTATGTATGTATGTATGTATGTATGTATGTATGTATGTATGTATGTATGTATGTATGTATGTATGTATGTATGTATGTATGTATGTATGTATGTATGTATGTATGTATGTATGTATGTATGTATGTATGTATGTATGTATGTATGTATGTATGTATGTATGTATGTATGTATGTATGTATGTATGTATGTATGTATGTATGTATGTATGTATGTATGTATGTATGTATGTATGTATGTATGTATGTATGTATGTATGTATGTATGTATGTATGTATGTATGTATGTATGTATGTATGTATGTATGTATGTATGTATGTATGTATGTATGTATGTATGTATGTATGTATGTATGTATGTATATATGTATGTATGTATGTATGTAGTGTAACCCACCTCCTGATCGCGTAGTGTGTGTAGAGGGCGGCGAGCAGCACGGGGGGCGCGGCGGGGGGCCGGGCGGCGCCGCTGTGTATGTATGTATGTATGTATGTATGTATGTATGTATGTATGTAGTGTAACCCACCTCCTGATCGCGTAGTGTGTGTAGAGGGCGGCGAGCAGCACGGGGGGCGCGGCGGGGGGCCGGGCGGCGCCGCTGTGTATGTATGTATGTATGTATGTATGTATGTATGTATGTAGTGTAACCCACCTCCTGATCGCGTAGTGTGTGTAGAGGGCGGCGAGCAGCACGGGGGGCGCGGCGGGGGGCCGGGCGGCGCCGCTGTGTATGTATGTATGTATGTATGTATGTATGTATGTATGTAGTGTAACCCACCTCCTGATCGCGTAGTGTGTGTAGAGGGCGGCGAGCAGCACGGGGGGCGCGGCGGGGGGCCGGGCGGCGCCGCTGTGTATGTATGTATGTATGTATGTATGTATGTATGTATGTAGTGTAACCCACCTCCTGATCGCGTAGTGTGTGTAGAGGGCGGCGAGCAGCACGGGGGGCGCGGCGGGGGGCCGGGCGGCGCCGCTGTGTATGTATGTATGTATGTATGTATGTATGTATGTAGTGTAACCCACCTCCTGATCGCGTAGTGTGTGTAGAGGGCGGCGAGCAGCACGGGGGGCGCGGCGGGGGGCCGGGCGGCGCCGCTGTGTATGTATGTATGTATGTATGTATGTATGTATGTAGTGTAACCCACCTCCTGATCGCGTAGTGTGTGTAGAGGGCGGCGAGCAGCACGGGGGGCGCGGCGGGGGGCCGGGCGGCGCCGCTGTGTATGTATGTATGTATGTAGTGTAACCCACCTCCTGATCGCGTAGTGTGTGTAGAGGGCGGCGAGCAGCACGGGGGGCGCGGCGGGGGGCCGGGCGGCGCCGCTGTGGCGCGTCTGGCCGCAGGCCGGGGGACACACCGGGATAATGGACTCTACGAAGCGATCAACAACATGCTCACACTATGCTACACTAAACATTTGCTTATAGTACGGTCCACTTTAAAAGGTGACTTTTGACAGCTCTATAAATTGACGCACACCAAAAGTAGAGTAGATAATATACTCAGAGTAGATAATATACTACGTGTAGTATATTGGTGCTAATTCTGTTCACCAAAAATACTAAACTAAACTAATTTGACAGTTCTTAAAGTCTTGCTATCTCTTTCTCATGTGGGGGGTTAAATAAAGATAGTTATACGTTTAGAACTGACGCCATTGAATTGGCGCCATTATCTACTCTGAGCCAACAGTTACACGTCGATTAAAAGTAGGAATAGATATAGTTTAGGGTCGGAAGCGCGCGGGTGATATGATACTCCTGGTGTTGCAAGCGTCCATAGGCTACGGTGACCGCTTACCATCAGGCGGGCCGTATGCTTGTTTGTCATGAACTAAACATTAGTGACTAGTTTGTGTTAATATATTTTTTTAAATATATTTTTATACCACTAATGTGGCACACAAGCATACGGCCCACCTGATGGTAAGCAGTCACCGTAGCCTATAGCCGCTAGCAATACCAGGGGTATCACTAACGGATTGCCAACCATTTTTGTTGATGAGGACTCACTGTGCTAGCAGCATTACTAGCCCAGCGTATCCTCGTGGTGCACTGGCAACCTTACTTACCGCAGAAACACAACACTACATTAAAGTAGTGTTATTTCACTGCGGTCTTCTGTAAGGTACAGTCCCCAGTCGGGCGGCTCCAATTTAAATGAGAAAACCCACGGGAAAGCCCAGATCGCCCTACCTCTCTTAAAGAAACTGATTCAGTGGTATCATTACACACTAATCACCGTATGCTTGTCTAAGATACCTGTAAAAAATGCCCGTCGTAAACGTTGATAGACTGGCCGTCGTGAATTGCATACAAAAACAGCAACATAAAAAAGTATTGCTACTTATCACTTAGTATAAAACTATCTTCAAGGTAATTATTTGGAACACAATTCATGCGACATACAATACTCAATCACACTACAGGCTGTATATTGTAGCTATATATATATATATAAAAGTATTCGTAGCCTTCAAATATTTTTGTATGGGAAAATGAACAGCGCTGCGGCGGTGGAACTAAAAATTTGTATGAAAGTTGTGACATTTTGTGAGAAACGTTTTCGAAAGATGTCCTTGCTAAATCTACAGTAGCGCGAGCATGAATTAATTGCGACAACGTTTTCGTATCGCCTTCGACTCTTTTTGTATTGAAAAATGAACAGCGCTGCGGCGGCGAAAAGTGGAACTAAAAATTAGTATGTCAATTTTGACATTTCGCGAGTTACGTTTTCGAATTCGAAACTGTTTAAATGTCAAAATTTTTAGTTCCACTTTTCGCCCGCGCAGCGCTGTTAATTTTTTTAAATACGTGAGCTAGGTTTGACATCAAACAATAGGGGTAGATGGAAATTTGCGATCAACGATGTGACGCAGATTTTAAACCATGTATTGCGTGAGCAAGGCGTAGTTTCATCGTATTGGTCTTCGTTCGTTAGGTGTGTGTAATTGTGTATATGTTCACTGCAAGGCGTAGTTCTCACTGGCGTCACTTCGTTGTACGCAAAGCTCCATCTACCTCTTTAATGTGATCTGAGGGTAGGTCTCACCGTGCAGTTCCAATGTGCCCTCATCGCTTCCCAGTTTGTTCTGAGCCTTGCAGGTGAAGGTGCCAAACTGTCGCTTCTCGATCGTGATCACTCGTAAGTTGGTGTCGGTAAACTCATCAGCTGTCGCGAAGTGGGAGATCCTGTCAGTTTAAAAAAAATAATTAAACCGAGGCACAGCGGAATCTCAAAAAATCTCTATGTATAATTTATATGCCAGGGTTTGAACCTGGGCCCATCACATGACAGACATTTTATATCTAATATATAAAATTTTCGTGTCACAGTTTTCGTTGCCATACTCCTCCGAAACGGCTTGACCGACCTTTTTGTGCTTATCCGGTATCTATGAGAATCGGCCAACATCTATTTTTCATCCCCCTAAATGTTAGGGGTAGTCCACCCCTAAATTTTATTTTTTATTTCTTAGACCGATTTCAAAAATTCTTTCACCGTTAGAAAGCTACATCATCACTGAGTAACATAGGCTATATATTATACTACCTGCCCGCCCCGGCTTTGCACGGGTAGACAAAATATTTGATATAAAAGTCTACCCGTGCGAAGCCGGGGCGGGCCGCTAGTATATATATATATATATATTGAAGCCGTGGTGGCCTTATGGTTGATGCAATGACCTGCCTTCTGATGGGCCCAGGTTCAAACCCCCGCCTGTACCAATGTATTTTTCTAAGCTTAAGTATAGTTATCATTCACACTATATAGTATAGTTATTATTATTACAGAAGACCGCAGTCAAACAACACTACTTTGATGTACTGTTGTGTTTCCGCGGTAAGAAAGGTTGCCAGTGCTCCACGAAGATACGCCGTGCTAGTACTAATGTTGATAACTGCCAGTAAGTCCCGTTCAAATATATCCAGCCGATTCAGATATAAATCAGACCAGACAAGACAAAAAATATATAATATATTGTTTTTTTTTCTTTTTTATACATAACGTAAATACTAATGTATTCATCAAATAGCTGTTATTTTGTCATTACAAACCGACACTGTAATTATATTTGTATGTAAAGATAGATGTATGCATATGGATGGTGGTGTGACCTGTAGTGCTGGTTGTTGGAGAGCTGCACCTCGTCCTTCAGCCAGGAGATGGCGGGCGGCGGGTAGGCCTCCACGTGGCACTCCAGGTCCATGTCGTATTGCAGGGCCTAGAGAATATCGTTAACATCACACTGGTGCCAATTCTGTTATAAAAAGTCACTAAATAAAAATAATTTGACAGTTCTAAAGGGATTGCTATCCTTATTTAACCCCGCACATGAGAAAGGGATAGCAAGACTTGGCACCACTGTGTACCGATCACCCAAATCTTAAGATAGGTAGGGCAGGGTGGATTAGGATCCCCCGGTGGTTTTCCCATTAATGGAGCCGCATGACTGGGGACTGTTCCTCCACCTTACAGAAGACCACAGTGAAATAACAATACTTGTTGTAGTGTTGTGTTTCTGCAGTGAGTAAGGTTGCCAGTGCTCCATGAGGATACTCTAGGCTAGTAGTAATGCTGCTAGCACAGTGAGTACTCATCAACAACAGGGTTGGCAACTCGTTAGTGATATACATGGTATTGCTAGCGGCTATAGGCCACGGTGCCTGCTTCCCATCATATATGAAAAATAATCCGCATTCCCACAATGGTCCCGAAACGATAGGCAGAAATGTTAAAACACCCACTTTTTCATTTCTAGCATCATATTATTGTGATTTCCGTGATGGTCACCCATCCTATTTACCTGCTGCAGCCTCGGCTTGGGCACAGACACGACAGGGGCGAACTCCACTTCAAGATTGATATTCCTGCGAGCTCCTTTGCCTACACCGTTCTCGGCCACACAGTAATAGGTGCCGCGGTCCTCCTTGTGCACCCTGGCGATCTTCAGGATGTTGCCTCTGCACATAATAGATAACATTTATATTCATACAAGCTGTAACCGCGACTTCGTCTGCATTTGTTTAAAGACAAAATACAGCCTTCCCCAGGTATAATCTATCTTCGAGTCAAATTTTATTACGTTCCGTTCAGCTGTTTAGTATTGAAAAGGTAACAAGCAAACACATAAACACAAACTGACGCATTTATAATACTTTCTCTAGTCACACAATTACACAAAATTTAAAGTCGGGCAAAATAAGGAGAAAATAATAGAGGAGCCATTGTACTCGTACCGTTCGTATGACAACCAGCCGCAGCTCGTATAGAGCATCAACCGTCTTGATTGGTTTGTTTACAGTACACGTCATAACATGGATTACATTTTGTGAAGGTTGCCAGTAGACACACAATTAGTTCAGTTTCTAAACATTTTTCCAAGCTATAAGCTCAGAGTAAATAATATACGACGTACTACTAGTATAATAGGCTTGCAACTAACCAAATTAAGTATTAGTGCTGTCAAATAAAATTATATCCCGTCAAAACAATGAATATTTAATTTTCAATGAACAACAAAATATTAGTCAATATTTTAGTTTAGACATGTGAACAAGATAATTGGCACCAATATCAATATTATTGTTTCTATCCAAGAGAGGACGACAATATTTTTTTTTTTTTTACTGAAAGCTACCATTACCAAACTTTAATCGACAAATTTGCGGTAGGCATCTCCATTGGTTACCTGTAAATGGAGCCGCCAGTAGGCAGGATAGCGTTGTTCTCGCGACGCCACGAGATCTTCGGAGGCGGGAACCCACCAGCGTAGCATTCCATCTGGACACCTGCAATACAACACCATACAAATCACATTATTATTATTCTTTAGCACAAAACAGATTACAATCAAGAGAAGCCGTTGTGGCCTTGTGCTTGAAGTAACGGTCTGTCATCTGATGGGCCCAGGTTCAAACCCCAGCCTGTACCAATGAGTTTTTCTAAGCTAAGTACAGTGATTAATTGCACCATGGGCTAAAAGGGAGGTAGGGCGAATTGGGATCTCCCATGGGTTTTTCCATTAATATTGGAGCCATCGCACTGGGGACTGCACCTCCACCTTACAGAAAACTGCAGTCAAATAACACTACTTTGATGTAGTGTTGTTTGTACGGTAAAGTAAGGTTGCCAGTGCTCCACGAGGATACTTTTGGCTAGTAGTAATGCTGCTAGCACAGTGAGCCATCATCAACAACATGGTTGGCAAGGCAACTCGTTAGTGATATCCCTGGTATTGCTAGCGGCTATAGGCTACGGTGACGGCGTACCATCAGGTGGGCTTGCTTGTGTGCACCTTAGTGTTTGTTTTTTATTAATTCATCCAATTGTCGAACAAATATGATTTATTCATCAGGTTACTAGATATGTTACTAGATTGACTGGTCTCCTGTGATACAAGCTGCGGATTAGTGCAGGGACCATCGGAATATGTATACACTGCAATCTTTATCACTCATTAAACTATTATTATTATTATCATGTAGAAGCTTATAATATGATGGCTTACTCTCGTCCTCGCTAGCGACGATGGAGCGCGTGCTGTTGTCGGATATGATAGGCGGCAGCCGCACTTGCAGCTCCACTTCGGCCGTTATCTTGTTCGTGATGGACATCAGGACCTGGCACTGGTACCAGCCGGAGTCGGTCTCCTGTATGTCCTTGATCTACCACAACAAACAAACCATCCACAGTACACAATCTCTATATATAAAAATAATCCCTTGGTCACGACATCACACATTCTATTCATACATCTGAGAAGAAATTCAAGGACGTATGTAGTGCCTAAGAGATGGCGACGGACTCACCATCTGTCACATTATTATCTTCGGTGGAAAGT